>CM060328.1:12838385-12840885 GCA_030674155.1 Stramonita haemastoma
TAATTGGCAATGTTTGTCAGAAGAGATTTCTTTCGAAACGTTGAGTTTAAGTAAACGAGTGCAAGACTAACTAGTTTTGGCAAAATTTGTGAAAAACATTTATATATACATGAAACATGTTTTTGATCTATTCTAAATAGTCGTAGTCGAAGTCGTAGTCGTCGTCGTCGTCGTCGTCGTCGTCGTCGTCGTCGTCGTCGTCGTCGTCGTAATAGTAGTAGTAGTAGTAGTAGTAGTAGTAGTAGTAGTAGTAGTAGTAGTAGTAGTAGTAGTAGTAGTAGTAGTAGTGTCGTAGTAGTCGTAGTAGTCGTAGTCGTAGTAGTAGTAGTAGCAGCAGCAGCAGCAGCAGCAGCAGCAGCAGCAGCAGCAGCAGCAGCAGCAGCAGCAGTAGTTAGTAGTAGTAGTAGTAGTAGTAGTAGTAGTAGTAGTAGTAGTAGTAGTAGTAGTAGTAGTAGCAACAGCACCAGCAACAGCAACAGCAATAACAATCATCATCATTATCTTCGTCATCATAACAGAAAAAGAACAGAATTGATATGTTGTCATAACTCGCTGTACGTCAGAAATATATATATTTTTTAATTTTGAAAGAGCTCTCTCTCTCTCTGTCTCTCTCTCTCTGTGTCTCTCTCTCTGTCTCTCTCTCTCTTTGTCTCTCTCTCTGTGTCTCTCTCTGTGTCTCTCTCTGTCTCTCTCTGTGTCTCTGTCTCTCTCTCTCTGTGTCTCTGTCTCTCTCTCTGTCTCTGTCTCTGTCTGTCTGTCTGTCTGTCTGTGTCTCTGTGTCTCTGTGTCTCTCTGTGTCTCTCCCTCTCTCTGTCTCTCTCTGTCTCTGTCTCTCTCTCTGTCTCTGTCTCTCTCTGTCTCTCTGTCTCTATCTCTGTCAGTCTGTCAGTCTGTCAGTCTGTCTGTCTGTCTGTCTGTCTCTGTCTCTGTCTCTGTCTCTGTCTCTCTCTCTCTCTCTCTCTCTCTCTCTCTCTCTCTCTCCTCTCTCTCTCTCTCTCTCTCTCTCTCTCTCCAGCCACGACCATGTGTGCATCCAATAAGAAAAACCCACCAACACACCTGCCCTTAATCTAGCACCATTAGTCAGCGAAAGACCAAAGTAAAGGTGATGCTGCTGCTACTGCTGCTACTGCTGCTACTGCTGCTACTGCTGCTGCTGAATAAAAGCAACACGTAGCCTTTAAGCCAACACACAGAAGAAGAAATAAAGGGGGATGGGGTAGTGGGGATTTAGGGGGGTGGGAGTGGTGTGTGTGTGTGTGTGTGTGTGTGTGTGTGTGTGTGTGTGTGTGTGTGTGTGTGTGAGTGTGTGTGTGTGTGTGTGTGTGTGTGTGTGTGTGTGTGTGTTGTGTGTGTGTGTGTGTGTGTGTGTGTGTGTGTGTGTGTGTGTGTGTGTGATGAAAGGTGGCAGGGCGGTCGTTAATGAACTAATGAAGTTTTACCTGTTTTCTGACCCTCACGGTAAGTCAAGGTCAGTTGTGTGGCGTGCCAAAGCCTTGAGCCAGTGTGTGTGTGTAGTGTGTGTGTGTGTGTGTGTGTGTGTGTGTGTGTGTGTGTGTGTGTGTGTGTGTGTGTGTGTGTGTGTGTGTGTGTGTGTGTGTGTGTTGTGTGTGTGTGTGTAGTGTGTGAGTGTGTGTAGTGTGTGTGTGTGTGTGTGTGTGTGTTAGTGTGTGTGTGTGTGTGTGTGTAGTGTGTGTGTATGTGTGTGTTGTGTATGTGTTTGTGTGTGTGTGTGTATGTGTGTGTGTGTGTGTGTGTGTGTGTGTGTGTGTGTGTGTGTGTGTGTGTGTGTGTGTGTTTATCTCTCTCTCTCTCTCTCTCTCTCTCTCTCTCTCTCTCTCTCTCTCTCTCTCTCTCTCTCTCTCTCTCTCTCTCTCTCTCTCTCTCTCTCTCTCTCTCTCTCTCTGTGTGTGTGTGTGTGTGTGTGTGTGTGTGTGTGTGTGTGTGTGTGTGTGTGTGTGTGTGTGTGTGTGTGTGTGTGTGTGTGTGTGTAGTGTAGTGTATGAGTGTGTGTGTGTGTGTGTGTGTGTGTGTGTGTGTGTGTGTGTGTGTGTGTGTGTGTGTTGTGGTGTGGTGTGTGTGTGTGTGTGTGTGTGGTTAGATGGATCCCTTGTCGTTAACTTGATTAAGGCGTTCAGTGTGTGCGATCGAACCTGGTCAAAACGTAACATGAAATATTTTTTTCTATAACTGTTTACCACATTGTTCGTTTGTTTATCTTTTCAATCAACACACACGAAGACACGACCCAAATAGCGGCAGAAGAAAAGATTTTACATTAAAAAAAAGTTCAGTCGAGACACGAAACTGTCAACATACAACGAGTGAGTTTCTAACTTTCCCTGAAGAGAAAATTCGTAATTTTACCCGATTCCCTCACTCACAAAGATGATTGGAATTGTCAGATTTTTTTCGAAAATTGTTAATTTTGTTTTGCGATCTGTTAGTCTGTATATAGGCATCCTACATGGTAAAGGAAAGGAGAAGGCCAGTTTTA
>CM060328.1:12843385-12845885 GCA_030674155.1 Stramonita haemastoma
AATAGCATCCCCACCTTCTGGAAACTCTGTGCCAGGAATTCCCTCTTTTCTATCCCTCTCTTTGTTTCTGCCGTGTTCCTTTCCTTCCTGTCTCCTCTTTTTCCTTGTCTATTTTCTGCCTTCTTGGTCCATTTTCCTGTTTCCCCCCTCCCCCTAGAAAGACTTAAAAGATAACCATTTTCTCCCACCCCCGAAGTCCGATGTGCTGGGCCTGACTTGTCAGGCACGTAAAGGTAGCGGAAACTATTTTCTCTCTTATGACAGAGAACAATAGCTGCTGTCTGAGCGTTCGACAATGACGACGACGACGACGACGACGACGACGACGACGACGACGACGACGACGAAGAAGAAGAAGAAGAAGAAGAAGAAGAAGAAGAAGAAGAAGAAGAAGAAGAAGAAGAAGAAAACAACAACAACAACAACAACAACAACAACAACAACGACAACAACAACAACAACAACAACAAGAAAGTCTGGCACAGTTCCGTAAGCATGCATCAGACAGATGTCTTGATGGTGTATACATTTGCAAAGTGACTTTGGCTCTGTTACAGAATGAAGGAATAGATCGGTGCATGTACTGTGTTGGAATCTGTGGGTTTAAACAGATGTTTATTATTTAGAAAATAGAAAAAACAACACATGTTACACACATCCATTGGGATCATAATCATAATATTGTTTATAGCCCTACCAACCACATAAGCCATATCAGGGCTGTCACCTCATTTCAGTGGCTCCAATAACTTTCAACTTCAGGTTAAAATCCAACACTTCCTAATACTTTCAAATATCTAACACCATCCATCTAAGAAAAACAACAACAACATTAAATGACACATTACCTAAATTATTTCATTCCTGAAGGCAAATAAACCAGACTGTGCTGAGGAATCCATTAATTTTGGAGCTAGCAACAGGTTAATAGCCGATCGTGTACTCACTCCACCATCAAACTAAACAACCCCCCCCCGCCCATCCATTAGATCATGAATGATGGTCTGGGTGCTAGTCCTTTGGATGAGACGATAAACCAAGGTCGCGTGTGTTACACATTATCATGTAGCGCACGTAAAAGAACCCACGGCAACAAGAGAGTTGTCCCCGGCAAAATTCTGTAAGCAAAAGCCTCTTGTATCTCTGATAAGGAAACAGAATTATTACAGTTGCAGACAGGACAAAGAAAAACAAATAATGGGAGGCGCTGCTCTTGTGGCGACGACGCGCTCTCCCCGGGGAGTGCATCCCGCATTTTACACAGGGAAATCTACAGTGACTTAAACTATTATAGATTAAATAGTGTTTTATTGATAAACCAAAGACATCATCAACTAACACTTGCTGCCTTTACACCTGTGTTATTTCAAAATGTCCCAGTGGGGCGAGATGGCTTAGTGGTTAGAAGCATTGACCTCACGATCTGATGGCCAGGGTTCGAGCCACCACTGAGGCACCCGTTCGAAGAGGTTTCCCCCTTAGAGCTGTAACAACAGTACCGACTCCACTCCACCGGAAGTCCTTCAGATGAAACTAAAAACCGAGGTCCCATGTACGAACGCTCGCAGAACATCTTGCGAACATTTTAAAACCCGGTCCCTCTTGGGAAAAAGTAGGCTAATGCGTGCCAGTAGGAACGGATAAAAACATTATAAAAACAAACAAAAGTACATGCAAACTGGTACCGTGTTTAATATAAAAAAAATAATAAAAAATAAAATAATGATAATGATAATAATAATAATAATAATATAATAATAATAATAATAAAAATAATAATAATAATAATAATAATAATAAAAAAAAATGGGATTTATATAGCGCTGAATCTTGTAGAGTACACAAATCAAAGCGTTTAGACACATTTCCAAAGTTAGAATGCGGCTACCTCAATGGTGGGGGGGGGGGGGGGGGGGGGGGGGGGGGGGGGGGGGGGGGGGGGGGGGGGGGGGGGGGGGGAAGCAGTTGCTGGTACAAAATCTCACCGTTGGTGAACCTTGGAGCTCTAGCCGAGGAACGAAAAAACCCACCAACCAACCAACCAGACAAAATTTTTCTCCTTCAGAAAAGCCTCAACTCTGCCAAACTTGGCCAACATGCACGTGTGATTCTCCTTCCCCTCTTCCACCCCCTTCTCCTCCATCTACCCGTCCTGCCCCCCTCACCCCTCCTTTCATCAGCCCCCCCCCCACCCCCCCCCCCCCCCCACCCCGATTTAACACACAAAAATCAGAAGTTTTGCTGAGTTGCCAAAACATTGTGATTCGACAGATGTTTTTGAAAGTAATATTCTGGCCTGTGGTTCTCTGTATGAGTTTTGTTAGTGTGTATGTAATATGGATGGATGGATGGATGGATGATGTATGTGTGCATGTGTGCATGTGTGCATGCGTGTGTGTATGTGCGTGTGCGTGCCTGCGTGCCTGTGTGCCTGCGTGCCTGCGTGTGTGTGTGTGTGTGTGTGTGTGTGTGTGTGTGTGTGTGTGTGTGTGTGTGTGTG
>CM060328.1:12853385-12858385 GCA_030674155.1 Stramonita haemastoma
GTCGTAGGGGAGCGAGGCATCAGAGACCTCAGCTTCTCTAGGGGCCAGCATATTGAGGGCGGCGTCCATCTCCTCTCCCTCGCTGCTTTTACCTTCCCTGACCCTAAAGAGGGCAGGTACCCATTGACAGCTGGGTGAACTGGGGAGGGACTGTACTGAAGCCAAGGCGCGCATACGGTCACCCGTCCAGTTGGTAACCACGCTCGATGCTGCTTAATTCACCTAAGCTTGGGGAAAACGAGTGCTCTGACCACTGAGCTACCCCGTCCCCAGTGGAACAAAAGGAGATAAAAACCAGTCCACCACTCTTGCAGGAACTACCACGATCAGCAACAAATTCAGGAGGCTTACCAACCAACAACAGACGGGGGACGGGATGGCCTAGTGGTCAGAACATTGCGCTCGCAATTTGACGACCCGGATTCGATTCCCGTTCGGGGGGATTTTTCCCCTGGAGTTAACATCAGAGCCGACTCCACTCTCCCTAAAGTCCTTCGGGTGAGACTATAAACCGAGACGGTCGAACACACAAACACAGACTCAATCATGCACAAACAGTGGAACAAAGGTAAAGGTAAAAGGTAAAGGTGTCCCATAACCTAACTAGTCGTAGGGGAGTGAGGCATCAGAGACCTCAGCTTCTCTAGGGGCCAGCATATTGAGGGCAGCGTCCATCTCCTCTCCCTCGCTGCTTTACCTTCCCTGACCCTAAAGAGGGCATGTGCGTCGGGGCGTGTGCGAACACATGCCGGACATCTTGCTCACACGTTAAACCCTGTTCCGCTTTTCGTAAGAGTAGGCCATTGTGTGCCGGTGGGAACAGATGACAACATTTACAAAACTGCATACACACGGGGGCTGGATGTAAAATAAAAAAGTATACGAGTGCTTATTCCATTATCCTCGAGTATAAAAGAATAAATAAATAAACCACAGACGACAGCAGTACTGATGCAACTTTCATTTTCCTTTCAAGCCTTGCACTTGTCTTGATTTGATTTATTCTTTTATATCGAGGATAATGGGATAAGCACTCTTGTGCTTTTTTTACACCCAGTCCCCGTGTGTATGCAGTTTTGTAAATATTGTCATCTGTTCCCACCGGCACACGATGGCCTACCCTTACGAAAAGCGGAACAGGATTTTCTGCGTGTTTTCGCACACGGAGCCTCGGTTTAAAGTCTCATCCGAAGGACTTTTGGGGAGAGTGGAGTCAGCACTGACGTTAACTCCAGGAGAAAAATTTCCTCGACCGGACTCGAACCCGGGTCGTCAAATGGCCAGCGCAATGTTCTGACCACTAGGCTATCCGTCCCCCCCCCCCCCCCCCCTATTTCAGCCTTGCAGAAGACAGTAGCGGGACTGGCTGCTGCCGCTGATGATGATGGGCACGTAGTCTGCATTCCTTTCATCCCCCAATGACCGCATCATTCTGCTGTCTGAAAGTGACCATTACTAAGGCAAGATGAGTCCGTCAGTCTTATGGGCCACTGGCCGGTCTGTACTTGTAAACAGCCACTGGTCATTATAGTGAACGGTGCAACAACAGACGATTCTTTGAGTCTTTGCCAAAGTGATTAAGATGGACAAGTGGAAGGGTGGGGAGGAGAGGGGAGGGAGGGATGAAGGGGGTTGGAGAGGAGGGGAAGGGGAACAGAAAGGGGTATGGCAGGAGAGGGGTGGTGGTGGACGATGGGGATTGAAGAAGAAAAAAAAACTGGGCAGGGTTAAGGAAATGGAATTTTTTTTAAATACTGAGACAAGATAAGAAAAGCTTTATTGATGTAAACATTACGTGCCAATACCTCTCTCGAAATGTTCTCAACACTTGCAGATGTGGGCGTGTGAAAAATACTTACAACACACATTCATTACACAATGACTGAGCACATAATCATGATGGACATAAAGAAAAGAAGGAACATTCACAATAACAGGAAAGGAACAAGAAGTGAACATGATGTTTACTACTACTACTACTACTACTACTACTACTACTACTACTACTACTACTACTACTACTACTACTACTACTACTACTGCTGCTGCTGCTGCTGCTGCTCGCTGCTGCTGCTGCTGCTGCTGCTGCTACTACTACTACTACTACTACTGCTGCTGCTGCTGCTGCTGCTGCTGCTGCTGCTGCTACTACTACTACTACTACTACTACTACTACTACTACTACTACTACTACTACTACCACTACTACTACTACTACTACTACTACTACTACTACTACTGCTGCTGCTGCTGCTGCTGCTGCTGCTGCTGCTGCTACTACTACTACTACTACTACTACTGCTGCTGCTGCTGCTGCTGCTGCTACTACTACTACTACTACTAGGCTACTACTACTACTACTACTACTACTACTACTACTACTACTACTACTACTACTACTACTACTACTACTACACTACTACTACTACAACTACTACAACTACTACTACTACTACTACTACTACTACTACTACTACTACTACTACTACTATTAACTGCGATATATATAGCGCGGAATCTTGTAAAACACACAAATCAAAGCGCTCTTGTTAGGATACACCAATAATCAAAGACACCTCTAGGGAGACTGGAACCCGTACCCTCGGCCTATGTCAGATCACGAACCTGATGCTTCAACCACTCAGTAATCCTCCCTCCCCCCTCCCCTCAATACCCCCCTCTCCCCCCCTCTCTCCCATCTTGGTCGTTAAGGTGACAGTGGCGTTTGTTTGGACTGACCTGGCATCCCAGCAAAAATTGGCTTTCTCCACTTCCGGTCCAGGTTTGGCATCGGCAGAGCATGGGGGGTGTTTAGGTTGGCACATTGTCAACTTTTTTTTTCTTTCTAACCTCCCCCCACCCTCTCTTTCCTTCATACCCCTCTCCTGTTCTCATTCTCTCTTATCAGTTATTCTGTCTTGTGTCTGTATGGGTAGCGCTGGACATGACAATTATAGACATAAGAAGTGTAGTCGATAAAGAAAGACTTTGTATTAATTTTGTGTTTGTATTTTCGCTAGACATGATATAGAAGATAAAAAGGTAGCCTTGTCTCATAATATAAAGCATAATCTATAACTATGTCTCTTTCTGTCATTGTGGCCATTCTCCCTGTCTCTGGGCCGGATGAAAAAAAGTATGTAAATGCTTACTCTGTTGCCCTTAAAAAATAAAGATTATTCAATTCAAAGATTCTCTGTCCTTCCCGTTCTCTGTTTCTGACCAGTCCAGTTTTTAAAAAGTTTTTAAAATATTTTTTTCTAGTGAATTAGCTTAAGAAGGCTTTTAGAAAAAAAAACAGGCATGGAGGAATATTCACTGCGAATTATTTTGAATTGTCAGTATTCTCATTTGCTTATGTGCCCTCCTTTGGTGATGCTGGGGGCAAGTCAGTGTAAATAGCACCCCCTTTTATGTTTTTGAAACTCACAGTCCCGAAAACTAATCGGAAATATCCGCTTCAACGTAATACAATCACAACAACTAGAAATTCTGTGTTAGGAATTCCCTCTTTTCTATCCCTCTTTCTGTTTCTACCTTGTTCCTTTTCTTCCTGTCACCCCTTTCTTGTCTATTTTCTTTTTTTTTTTTGGCCATTCTGCTGCCTTTTTTTTTGAAGAAGGACTTAATAGATAACCATTCTCTCCATGGGCGAAGTCGGATGAGCTGGGCTTGACTTGTCAGGCACCATGAGTGTTTGATGATAAAGAAAGACCCACCCTTTCACACATTCATTCATCCAACCACAATTGATTTTTTCGCCATTTCATTCATCTATCCATTTATGCGTCTGTCCATTCATTTATTCATTCAGCCATTCATCCTTCCTTCCTTCCCATTCCTTCCTTCATTCATTCATTCCTTCCCATTCCTTCCTTCCTGCCTTCCTTCCTTCATTTATTCATTCATCCATTTCTTCCTTCCATCTTTTTCTCCTTCCTTTCTTCCTTGCTTCCATCCTTCCCTCCTTCCTTTCTTCCTCCCTTTCTTCCTTAATTCCTTCCTTCTTCCCTGCCATCCATCCATCCATCCATCCATCCATCCATCCATCCATCCATCCATCCATCCATCCATCCATCCAACCATCCTTCCATCCTTCCTCCCTTCCTTTAATCATTCCTTCCTTCCTTCCTTCCTTTCTTCCCTCCTTCCATCATTCATTCATTCATCGCGGCATTCTTTCCTTCTCACTTTCAAAATCCAGGCAGTACTATATACAGGCCAAAGGGCAACGCTCTGTTGACTGGAGAGAGAGAGAGAAGAGAGAGAGAGAGAGAGAGAGAGAGAGAGAGAGAGAGAGAGAGAGAGACAGAGACAGAGACAGAGACAGAGACAGACAGACAGACAGCGAGAGAGAGAGACAGAGACAGACAGAGACAGACAGACAGACAGATACAGATACAGAGAGACAGAGACAGAGAGAGACACACATACATACAGACACAGAGAGAGACACACACAGAGAGACAGACAGACAGACAGACAGACAGAGACAGAGAAGGGGGAGGGGTGTGGGTTGTTAGTTTGTCTTCGCACCTGGCTGGCGGGGCATGTATATAGCAGACTATAACACACACCTGCCTCCTCTCTCTCACCTGTTCACCTCACGTTTTGCCCCCCCGGGGCTGAGGGAGGGAGGGGCAAGAAGGGGGTGGGAGAAGGGTAGGAAATTGAGGATGTAGGGTGGAGGTTAGGATGGGGGGGGGGAGGTAGATGGGTGAGAAAGGTTTTATAAGACATTATGGAAAAGGGAGTCAGGGGGTAGGGTGGGGGGTGAATGGAGGTGGGAGTATGGGGTGGGTGGGGGTGGGTAGGGGATAGAGGATGTTCGAGGGGGGGAGGGGGGAGGTAGGAAGGTGGGGGGTTAGAAGGGTGCTGAGTAGCATGGAACAGTAGTGGCAGGGGGTAGGGGTAGAGGTAGGGGTGGGGGAGGGCGAATGGAGGTGAGGGTGTGTAGGGAGAAAGGAGTATATGGTACATGTGAAATATAGTTTTGCAGA
>CM060328.1:12893385-12895885 GCA_030674155.1 Stramonita haemastoma
TTTTTTTTCTATAAGTGGATGTTATCTGATTCTGAACAAAAGTTAAGCTATCTAAGCTACGTGGTATGAAACAGCCTGTCAACGATTATTTTTCAAGCCAATTTTATTTCAGTTTTTACCGAAACCACTCATGGGATAAGTTCGAAAAAATCACTTCAATTTATCAGTCTGTCAAAATAAAATGAACAAGCTTATTTTGGAAAGAAAGTTTAAAAGAAAACAAAAAAAAAAACCCACACCACCCCCTCAAACCAAAACAGAAATAGACGATGTTTTTGGAACGAGTTTAAACATAACATACATAACCCTTGACAAACAAAACTCTTCATGACCCAAAAAAAACGATATAATCTCCAGTTTGAAAATGGATGTCGACAGAAATGTGACTTCAAATTCATTTCGAATCGTGGGGATGTGCAGTTTATTGACTTCAGCAGGCAAAAGCAAAACGCGTTTGTAAAATAGAGAAAGAGAGCCAGTACAGGCAGACTGCTGCTGCATGGAACGAACTGTGACGTTTCTACTCTACAGAGAAAACGATAAACGGGAGAAAAAGAGCAGGCTCTGGCATCTAATGCAGAAGGCCGGTCTGTGTGTGTGTGTGTGTGTGTGTGTGGTGGGGGGGGGGGGGGTCGGTGTGTGTGTGTTGGGGGGGGGGTGTCGGGGTGTGTGTGTGTGTGTGTGTGTGTGTGTGTGTGTGTGTGTGTGTTGTGTTGTGTTGTGTTGTGTGTGTGTGTGTGTGTGTGTGTGTGTGTGTGTGTGTGTGTGTGTGTGTGTGTGGTGTGGTGTGGTGTGGTGTGTTTGTGTGTGTGTGTGTGTGTGTGTGTGTGTGTGTGTGTGTGTGTGTGTGTGTGTGTGTATCCTTACGTGGTTATCGTCGTAATGTGGACAGACTAAACAGAGAGTAAGGACACATTCCCTCTCCCTCCCCTCCACTCCATGTTGAAGGGGGGGGGGAGGGAGGGGGGTGTAAAGGGGGATGTAAATTCCTCCCTGGGTCTAGAAAGCTCATTTGGGGGGGGGGGGGGGGGGGGGGCTTCTCCTTTCCTTCACCAAATGGGCTGCCTGTGCACAAATATATAAAACTGTAAATCGCAAGACAAACGGTTCCAGATCTGACAATGTGTATTGTCTTTGTGAGCGTTCTAATTGTGTAAAACAACAGGACTTTGCAGAGAGTGCTGGGTTTATGTTTATTTTCTATTTTATTTTATTGTTCTTTTATATCGAGGATAATGGAATAAGCACTCGTGCGCTTTTTTTTTTTTTTTTTTTTTCTTTTTTTTTTTTTTTTTACATCAAATCCCCGTGTATATGCGTTCGCAACATCGACTAAGTTGTTATGTATTTACCTTTTACTGCCATTATTTTTGGACATTTTTCATGTGTGTTGCTAGAAACAAAAAAAACAACGTGCACAGCAGTTTCCCCCCAAAATAATTTCAAATTACTTGTGTTTTTTTGTATGTGTGTGGTTTTTTTTGTTTTTTTTACCAAGTTCGTGCGCTAGAACGTCTTAATTAATCCAGATAAGGACATGGACTCCGTTTAAGGACACGGTACCTGTGTTTTGTCAGACGGGACAAACTAACAATGAGGGTTAGAGGTTGCTGTGCATCTGCG
The DNA here is from genome assembly GCA_030674155.1 of Stramonita haemastoma. NCBI lineage: Eukaryota > Metazoa > Mollusca > Gastropoda > Neogastropoda > Muricidae > Stramonita > Stramonita haemastoma. The sequence goes on from CM060328.1 coordinate 12,895,009, forward strand.
ACATTTGGATCGGGAGACTGGAGATAGCAAGTGAGATAAAATCCCCTACAGTTGCTTTCTGCAGTGAGATAAAATCCTTTACATTTGCTTTCTGAGGCAAACTAATCCTGAATGTCAATGGGTAGGGATCTGGGCTAGGCGTTCCTAAGATTAGCTCGTGTATCAGTTGGTCTGTGGGGTTTGTGGGTATTGTTCTTTTCAAGGGTTCGACGCAGAAACCAGAAAAACGAACAAACAAAGAAAGGATGCGAGCATTTTTTGTTATTGCTGGATATGTTGTTGTTATTGGTGGTGGTGTTTTTGTTTTTGTTTGTTCGTTTGCTTGCTTTTGGGGGGGTTATTGGTTTGGTTTGTTTGTTAGGGGTGAGGTGGGTTTTTTTTTTATATATAAACCGAGAACTTTGTTTGCAAAGAAAATGAATCTTCTCTCAGAAGAGGGACAGGGGTGGGATGACTTCATTCTTAAAATCAATTCTTTTACATAAAGAGGAACACGTGCAAACAGACAATTTAACACATTAAAAAAAATATTTATTTATTTATTCTTTTATTTCGAGGATGATAGAATAAGCACTCATGTACTTTTTTCATCCAATCCCCACGTGTATGCAGTTTTTGTCAATTTTGTCATCCGTTCCCAGCGGCAAGCGATAGCCTACTCTTCGGAATAGTGGGACAGGTTTTAACGTGTGCGCAAGATATTTAAGTCTCGTCTGAAGGACTTTTAGGGGGAGTGGAATAGTTATACAAACAAGTAAACAAACAGATGAAAGCTAAACAACAATTTTTTGAAGTTTTGACGAATGTACATGACTAGATCAAGCAAAAGACACCACGTTCGTTTCTAGTGTGTCTGTGTGTGCATGCGTGTGTGTGT
>CM060328.1:12900885-12905885 GCA_030674155.1 Stramonita haemastoma
GCTTGATTTCTTTACTTTTACTCACATGAGTTTAATAAATCATTTCTCTACAGACGTAGACTCTCTGACATAATTATTCCAAGCTGCAAGTGATTGGGTTTTGTTTTTTGCTTATAGAAAACATCAACAAAGACACTGTACAAAAAAATGGCAAAATAGATATAAAAAAGCCATGATGTGGAGTGCCTGTGGAGAAGGAGAATGCCATTCACTGGTGTTTATTACCCAGCAAATGGCAGAGACCTATCCCAGTTAGGATCCAGGATCAGACAGAAGATCACAGGGCGTCCACTAACCGCCACATTCCTTCTCTCCTCTATTGTTTTATGGTGATTCTTTCCCTGACATTTATTTCGCTGTAAATATACTTATATGCTGTGAGTGAATTTGGTGTAAGCACAGGGTGGAAACATAGATTCAATTTTCCATTCTACATCTTGGCAGTCAGGATCATTTACTGAGATTGCATTAGGTTTGCCAAAGCTATGAGATTGTGACACGAAAGCTATGATGCCAAATGTGTGAACAAATATTGGGGGGAGGGGTGGGTTGGGAGTAGAGGACCAAAGATAGATATTCACAAGTTGAATAATGGGTCATCATTTACATAGTATTTTGCATTTATTATCTGATTTGCCTTTTCTTAAATTCATTTGTGAATGCAATAATTCATTAAGTTATGATTATTGCATTGTTAACTTTTCTATGTAAATTCTGTACGCAAAAGTTCGTCAAATTTTAAGCACAGATCTACTAGATATTTGCTTAATTGTGTATGTGGGTTATGATGAAATGGTTTCACCAGACTCTGGAATAAGAATCTGTATATCACAGTTTTGGGCATCAGAATCCGTGTAATTTCAGTGTTCGCATTTGCTTAAGTGTCACAGCACACAGAACACTCCATAATTATTATACACTACTCTCTCCCTGAAGATGGAAAATGGCTACCATAATGGTGGACAAAAATGGTTCCATATGCAGAAATCTTACTATTGGTGAACCTCGGAGTGTAGCCAAGGAACGAAACCAACATAAAAAAGGTCCTGACTATTTCACATCTGCTGCCATCAGTGACATCTACTTGGCAGATGCATTAACTGCATAACTCAGAGTGCTGATGAAGTGTGGGGTACAGTCATGATGTGTGTTTTAGTGTTTCAGGTACTCATTGAAAGCTGATAAAAATCTCTAACGTACATCTTCTGCATGCCTATACAGGAAGAAAAAGGAAGATACTGTGAGATATGGGAGATGGTAAAAATCACCACAGTTTATTCATAACACTCAGATTCAAAGCTGCATGCAAATAGGGACCAGATGTTCAAATAAAAAAAGTTCAATGCTTCTTGCATTATCCATGAAATAAAAGAATAATTAAATGAAGCAAATGAATAGTCTCTTGACTTTGGGACCATGAGGAATAGAAGCATTTTATTGTCTCCACTCAGTTTAGACGTTATGTTGAACTCATTTGTGCCAGAATCATGTACTTATCGAGCCCCAGAGCAAGGGTCTGATATCAAAGACATAATTTCTCTTTATAAACAAAGCGTCTTTGCTGATATCAAGGTGTGGCAGGTAATTGGAATAGCACAAATCAGTACATTTTCTCTGCTACAGATAAGAGAGACAGGCGGGAGTGAAATATGTCTGGCATCTGATTTCGTCAGAAGCGGCAGTTTACAAGCACAGGTGAAGGACGTTTCTTTATATACATCTGGGACATTTTTATTGGAGGAAAAGAGACGGCAGGGGAGATAAAACCCCGGCATCTGTGTGAGGAAGGGGAGTTGTGCTGACTGTCGATTGTCAGTGATCCTGTCCATGCTGAGAAATCTGCCGTGACCTGAAGTGGTATACAAATACAGCCTGCAAGATGACGAGATAGACAGATTTATGTCGGTCACTGGGCCATTGAGAGGAGTTTCTCTGACATGATAAATGTATACCTTAAGCTTGCGCCTTCGCTTGGTGGAGACGAGGAATCTATGGTTTGAATCTGATTCAAAAGTCGAGTTATTCTTCTTCATTGTATAAACATTATGCTGATTTGTAAATCGTTTACCCTAAGGGCACGGTCCACACTTAAAAATAAATAAAATTGTGTTTTATAAGTGTCCAGTTTTATCCTGTGAAAGAATGATGTGATACTTCTACAGATATGTAAAGGTGCCTTATCACAATGAAAATTCTTGAATCAAACCGCTCGTGGTATCTAAAGAAGTGTGACTTATTTGAACGTTTTGTGACAGATTAATAACCGTTTTGTGGTACTTGGTTAAAGTGACTTCAAAATACTTTTCTTTACTTCAATTTATATTTCAATACTGCATTTCGAGAATAATGGAATAAATACTCAAGTGCTTTTTGGTACATCCAGTCCTGTGTGTATGCAGTTTTGTCAAATATGTCTTCCTTTCCCACTGACACACAATGGCCTAGTCTTCCGAAAATCGGAACAGGATTTAACGTGTGTGCAAGATGTTCTGCGTGCTTTATGTTCGCACACAGGACCTCGGTTTATAGTCTCATCCGAAGGACTTTTGGGGGAAGTGGAGTCGCCACTGATGTTAACTCCAGAAGAAAAATCCTCTTGAATGGGAATCGAACCCGGGTCAGCAGATCACGAGCGCATCAATCTGACCACCGGGCTATCTTCTTAAAAACTCTTTTTTAGCCATAAGAAACGTGTAACCTGATTGATGCAACAATATGGAATCCTGATTATGCACATTTCTTCTTCTGGCCATCTTTTCATGTACATAATTATGGGGATAGCATGCAATATTCTTCTTCTTTCTCATCCCTCTCTGCACCCCTTCAACCAGCTAAAAAAAATTTCTAGAGTCGTTAGTGTGTGTGTGTGTGTGTGTGTGTGTGTGTGTGTGTGTGTGTGTGTGTGTGTGTGTGTGTGTGTGTGTGTGTGTGTGTGTGTGTGTGTGTGTGTGTGTTTGTTTGTTCGTGTGTGTGTGTGTGTGTGTGTTTGTTTGTTGTGTGTGTGTTGTGTGTGTGTGTGTGTGTGTGTGTGTGTGTGTGTGTGTGTTGTGTGTGTGTTGTTTGTTTTGTGTGTGTGTGGTGTGTGTGTGTGGTGTGTGTGTGTGTGTGTGTGTGTGTGTGTGTGTGTGTATGGTATTTGCAGGGAGTGTCATGAAACAATGATTCTGTAAAGAACGTCTTTGATGCAAAAGAATGTATATTGTCATAACAACAGCAACGTCAACAACGTCAACAACGTCAACACACACACACACACACACACACACACACACACCACACACACACACACACACACACCATCACACACAACACACACACACACACAACACACACACACACACACACAACACATTCACACTTAAACACATGCACATTCTCTCTCTCTCTCTCTCTCTCTCTCTCTCTCTCTCTCTCTCTCTCTCTCTCTCTCTCTCTCTCTCTCCCTCTCCTCCCTCTCTCTCCCTCTCTCCCCTCTCTCTCCCCTCCCCTCCCTCTCTCTCTCTCTCTCTCTCTCTCCTCTCTCTCTCTCTCTCTCTCTCTCTCTCTCTCTCTCTCTCTCTCTCTCTCTCTCTTCTCTCTCTCTCTCTTCCTCCTTCTCTCTCTCCTCTCTCTCCTCTCTCTCTCTCTATCTCTCTGTGTGTGTGTGTGTGTGTGTGTGTGGTGGGTGGGTGGGTGGGTGGGTGAACACACTACCTGATTTCCCTGTCTCAGAACAAGAACGCGAACCATTTTAAATCAAAAACAACATAAAAAATGCAACATGGAAATATGTAACATGCCTTTTATCATGAAAACGATCTCATTCACATCCCCTCCCCTCCTCCACTCCTCGCCCCCCCCCCCTTCCCCCACTCCCACCCCCTCTTCTACAACACCATGTGTAAGTAAGCCAGGGCTTGTCATATGACGTCACAGATTGCTGGAGGAGGGGGGAAAAAAGACCTGAAAATCTCAAAATTCTCTAAATTCTGGCACATAGTTTTCCTCCCAGAAACCGTTTTTATCCAATGTTTGTATACACGGCCATTCTGACAGGAGATTACTTGGTGACCCAAAAATAGCATCTTCAGTTTAGGACAGAGGGGGCAATACACTACACCAGGAAAAAATTCGAAAGGGGTGTGTGTGTGTGTGTGTGTGAGTGTGAGTGTGTGTGTGTGTGTGTGTGTGTGTGTGTGTGTGTGTGTGTGTGTAATTTATTTATTTATTTATTTTATTTTATTCTTTTATATCGAGGATAATGGGATAAGCACTCATGTGCTTTTTTTTTAATCCAGTCCCCGTGTGTATGCAGTTGTGTAAATATTGTCATCTGTTGCTGTGTGTGTGTGTGTGTGTATGTGTGTGTGTGTGTGTGTGTGTGTGTGTGTGTGTGTGTGTGTGTGTGTGTGTGTGTGTGTGTGTGTGTGTGTGTGTTGGGGGGGAAGGGGGGGGGCATTTTGATAGGGACAAAAAGACGCAGTAGTTTCATAAACTCAGTACACAAGAACTTGTCCCAGCAAGGTTTAAAACTATGATGACGGAAATCTCAAGTACTTGCCAACTATTGTATTGTTTTTGTATTAGATCGGATTGGATTGTTTTTTGTTGTGTTGTATTGTATTGTGTCGGATTGTATTTTACTGTGGTGTATTGTATTGGATTGGATTGCATTGTGTTGTGCTATGTTGTATTATGTTGTGTTGTGTCGTGTCGTATTTATTGTGCTGTGCTGTGCTGTGCTGTGCTGTGCTGTGTTGTTTTGTATTGTATCGGACTGAACTGTAGTGTGTTGTATTGTGTTGTGTTGTGCACTGTGTTTTATTGAATTGTGTTGTATAGTATTGTGTTGTATAGTACTGTGTTGTATTGAATTGTGTTGTGTAGTATTGTGTTGTGTTGTATAGTATTGTGTTGTATTGAATTGTGTTGTATAGTATTGTGTTGTATTGTATTGTCTTGGATTGGAATGTGGGTCACCGCCACAGCTACCCCCCCCCCCCCCCACCTTGATTTCGTTT
>CM060328.1:12908385-12915885 GCA_030674155.1 Stramonita haemastoma
AGTTTTTTTTTTATTGTTATCCACAACCCTGAGCGCAGGCTAGCGTGCGCATGGGATTTTTAAATGTAATATGTCCATGTGTAGCGATGCGTAAAACTCCCTGAGTGGCCGCGTACGAGGTGCCCGTGCGTGGCGGGGTTTTCCGCCGAAACCGGGGTGAGAGCTCACCTGAGTTCAGGTGATAGAAGGCATATATATCGCCTGTCGTGATGTCACCCCGAGGACACTTTGTGCTCGGTAGCCAAAGTGCACAGAAACAGAACTCCTTGCCGACGCAGGAGTGGTGGTGCCGCGATCGGCACAAGATGATATCCACACGAGCTGTCTGAGGTATGTAGTGTGTGGCAGAAATCGAATTTATTTTATTTGGTTTAGACACTCGGAAGTGTCCAACATTTTTTCAGATGCATGCAACTTATTTGTTTGAATTCTTTACTCATTCCGCCGACTGGAGTGAGTGGGTGTTGCACCGGGGTTTCGAACCCACGACTTCACCACTTTATGTTTTGGTTCCAATAGTTTCTTCTCTCGCGACTCTGCCTTGGTGGGGGAAGAGAGAAGGTAGGTTTTTCGGAACATGCAGATTCCATTTGGTTCTAAGACTTTATTTTCAGCGCTTCATTCTTTTGTTTCTTTTTATGATTCTGGGGTTTTCGGGCGGTCGCGGTGGATTGAAACTGGAGGGGACCGCAGGTTCACCGGCGTCGTCTGATTTCGAGCACTATCCCCAGTAATCCGTCCTGTTCCTCTGACTGTAGGGATATATATGTTGCAGTCAGAGGTTATGTCGTGTTTATTTGTATGTCTGTGTGACAGCTTATTTGAACTTGCAGTTGTAACCTCATGGAGGAATTTTGATGGAGATTGTATCAGTTGTTAAGGTGGGGGAAGGCAAGGGATGGAGGGGGGTTGACACTCATTATGTGGCCAAATACTAATTCCTGGCCACAGCTTGTTGTTGTTCGTGTGTGGGCAGGCGGCAGCAGGGGCCGTTTGTGTTTTGGGGCAGACGGGACTGAATGCCGGGTGGGACAGACCTCGGGTCTGGACAGCGTGTCGGGCAGAACACCGCAACGGGCGTTCCAGCGGACCTCTCCGGGCCATCTTAGCCGAGAGGATGACGAATGGAGCAAGAACCCTCCACAGAATGCTGTGAGCCTGAGCTGGACACTGGCGTCCAATGCATCCAGCGCCTCAACGTCAGCGCTGTGACATTTTGAGAAGTTGAGTGTCCCCCCACGTTTCCCGTCCTGATGCCTTTTCCCCCATTGTGAACAGACTGTGAGAATGTGTGTGTGAGAGAGTATTATTTTCATTTATTTCTTTTTCTTGTTGATATATTTGTGTAGAGGGTTAGGGGTGTTAGGAAGGGAGGAGGGGGGAAAAGGGGCATGTTAGCTTAGAATTGTTTAAATGTGTATGAAAGTGAAATAAAGCGTCTTGTTTGTAAATGTTTATTTTTGCCTTTTGAGTTGTGTTTTGAGAGATTGCTGTGACCGCCACCCCTGTTCCGGACGAATTTTAACGAGCTAGTTACAGCAGAAGATCTAACCTCGTCCTTTTTGGACGCTGGGGATTTTGTGTTGTGACAATTTTGGGGGCTCGTCCGGGATCGGAATTAAAAGTGCAGTGTGGCATTGCAGCTTTCTCTCCGGCACACCAATAGGCTGTTTTGTCTTTGCCCCTTTCTACTAGTCTTTTCTTTTTAGTGTTTTAGGTTGTTGTCATTGTGAATACTTGTAGTTATTATTTGGTTGTGGGGAAATTAGCGGTGGTAGGGTTACAGAAGTAGGTAGTTAAACAATTACTGGGCGATCGAGTGCTTGCACGCGCGGGTTGGTTGCGGTCCCCATCTTTTTCCGATCCGTCGCGTCGCGTTCGTTGCCTAACTTCTGTTCCTTGGTTTTGAGTCCTACTCGTGTGCGTGGATCGCGGATAAAGCCATTTGTTTCCCTTGGTTGGGGTCATTTGGTGCGTAGCCCGAGTAGGACTGGATTCGAACCCGTTTATCGTGGTACTGGTCGGCTAGGGAGAGAATTGCGATGGCTGATAAACAGGAGGGCGTGGGCAATGTTAGGGATCAGCGGGTCCTGAAGGACTCCCAGGGTCCAGTGACCAGAGCAGTGGCACGCAGAGCAGGGGGCATGCTCCCTGGGATAGGGGGCGTTAGTTCTCCTCGGAATGTTGCCCTCGCGTTTGTCACCACCGGCACTCCCACCACTACCACCGTGACGAATTCTATGTCAGGAATAGAGGGTATGGCATCCGCTTCCGTGACTTTGGTTTCCACTTCCAGAGGGAAGGGTGCAGGGGCACAGCCCCTGAGAACTCCTAGTAGGTCCAGGCTAGGTGGAGGGTTTGCTCAGCATCCCTCTGAGGTGAGAGAGCCTGCCTCACCTCCGTATGTTGCCTCTACTCCGTCTCAACCTGTGGGAATGGAAGCGTTGCTTCTGTGGTTGAGGGAGCGTAACGAAGAAGAGGAGAAAGAGCGCGTCCGTCGCGAGGAAGAAAAGAAAGAGCGCGTCCGTCGCGAGGAAGAAGAGCGGAAAGAGCGCGTCCGTCGCGAGGAAGAAGAAAAGAAAGAGCGCGTCCATCGCGAGGAAGAAGAGCGGAAAGAGCGCGTCCGTCGCGAGGAAGAGAGGAAAGAGCGCGTCCGTCGCGAGGACCTGGAGGCTCGGGAACGCCTCCATCGCGAGGAATTGCGGCAAAGGAAGGAGGCAGAAGAGAGACGGGATCGTCTCCATCGCGAGGAATTACGAGAGAGGAAAGAGGCAGAAGAGCGGAGAGAGCGTGTCCGTCGCGAGGAGGAAGAAAGAAAAGAGCGTATCCGCCGGGAGGAGGAAGAAAGGAAAGAGCGTACTCGTCAGGAGGAGGAAGAAAGAAGGGAGCGCATTTGGCAGGAAGAGTTTGAGCTTCTTAGGGAGCAGATTGCTCAGAGCTCCAAAGCACTACAGCAGGCCAGTCAGGTTTCAGGAACTGGTATTAAGCTTCCATCTTTGAAACTCCCTCAGCTGCAGGACGGAGACGACATAGATCAATTCATAGATCATTTTGTCTCCGCAGCTGAGGTCGGTGGACTTACTGATCAGCAGAAAAAGGCCTACATGGCAAATTCTTTGACTGGCAAGGCCAGGGAGGCTTTCAATGCCCTCCATCCAGGGGCATCTTTCCAGGAACTTCTAGACGCTCTCAGACGAAAGTTCCATCTCACCCCTGAGGCGTATCGGCGAAAGTTCCGCGAAGCTTGCAGGGAGGACGATGAGTCTTTCTATGACTTTGGTGAGCGCCTGAGACGTGTCCTCAACTTATGGGTGAAGCTTTCCGGAAAAGATCTGAGAGAGCTGATCCTCACAGAACAGTTCTACTGTGGGATCACCGATCAGTTGGCAACGGAAGTCCGGTGCCACAATCCAGATGGCTTTGATGGCATCATGAAAAAGGCCCAAGTTATCTGGGAGGCCAGAGAGTTTAATCCGGGTGGCCTTAATCCACCCATATCCACCCAATTATCTACAGCTGAGGTTTGGACAGATGATGGGGAGCCTTCTAGAGCCCCAAGTGTGTTGTCTCCAACAAATGAAGTGAGGGCACGTGCTTTGAAGGAACGAGGCTGTTTTGAGTGTGGTAAGATGGGCCACCGAGCCAAACATTGTCCCGCTACCACTAAGCCCAGGAGAAGGCCGAGTTCTGTCACAAGAAGGGATTCGAACATTTCTGCAGATGGCTCTTCTTGCAATGTGGATTCTGAGCTTCCAGCCGTTATAGCGGGAGTGGCCACAACAAAGGCAGCAGCTAAGGAAGCTAGAGCCCAGCTCAAACCAGCCAGGGTGCTGAATCAGGAGGGGGTTGACCTCAAGGTCGACAGGAAGACCCTTATCAAACTCCAGAAAGGGGACCCCTCACTGAAGACTCTGTGGGCCAGAGCACAGGCGACTGAGGATCAGAAGGCGGGCCCTGGGGTACAATATATTGTATCCAAGGGAGTCCTTACCCGCATCTTCTGCAAGGGACTCCTCAGACAGAGGCAACTTCTGGTGCCTCAGTGCTTGAGAGACACAGCACTCAGAGCGACACATGTCACCCCCACATCAGGACACTTGGGTGCAAGGCGCACTCTGAAGCGCTTATGGCAGCAGTTTGCCTGGCCAGGTATGACCAGGGACCTCAGGGAGTATTGCCGATCTTGTGTGGTCTGCCAGAAGACTGCACCCAGGGGGAAAGGCAGCAAGACTTCTTCAGGGTCAGTACCCCCAGCAACTATCCTACGTGAGATGGTGAGTGCTGGCCTGATGGGTCCCATCCTATCCTCTGTTGAGAAAGGTGCGGCTGGCATTTCTGGATGGCGAACACAATCCACTCCAGTGTTCCCATGGTTTCTGCCCAGTAGGCCGCCAATACCGGGGATGGACCATCAGGCTTTGTCCTCACTTGTCCAGCCTCCGATCCATCAATGGAGCAGACAATGTGGGAGGAGACTTTCTTAATGGGATGTCTGCTGGAGATTACTCCTCGAAATGTGACGCAGGTAGGCATAGTGAGCCATAGGGAGTGTGAGCTCTCCTGCTTACTCACACATAGACTTAGGGGTTTGCTATAGTGAAGCATAGGGAACTGGACCCTCCCCATTACCAGTAAGAGAGATGAAACCAGATATGACCATTCCCCTCAACTTGAGACACTCCCTTTAGGAGGGCTTTGCCGCACCCTCCGACCTTTGACCCCACAAAAGGGTACTGGTCCACCCTGGGGTCAGTTCTATTGCAGGCGGGCCCATGGGAGAGCCGGTAGCTTCCCTTGGTAGGCCTGTATCTTTTCCCAGTTCCCTACCTCCCCGGAAGCTCCACGCCAGGTGGCGTCATCCATTAAGAGGGCTGAAAATCCGGGAAAGGTATGGGAAGGATTGGCTGTCATGGCTTTGCCTACACAACTGGCATAGACCCTCAGGTGGGTGAGATGCCCGTGCTGGGCCTGGTAATGACGGTCACTCCTATGGGAAGTGGCGGAGGATCGACCTGGGGTGAGGTTCTGGCGACCCTCACTTTTGGTGGGGGATTTGTCACGAATCGACCCAGGTGCGAATCCTCACACCCCTTCACCACCCCACTTACACCTCTCCTGACCGCCAGGGTGAAGGACTAGCGCCCTGGACACGGAAGGAGAGGTGTGGTTTTAAGGGGACTGACGGGAGGTCCTTTACCTCCACACCATTTTTTTTTCCACCCTCCCCACTTTAGTTTTTTTTTTATTGTTATCCACAACCCTGAGCGCAGGCTAGCGTGCGCATGGGATTTTTAAATGTAATATGTCCATGTGTAGCGATGCGTAAAACTCCCTGAGTGGCCGCGTACGAGGTGCCCGTGCGTGGCGGGGTTTTCCGCCGAAACCGGGGTGAGAGCTCACCCGAGTTCAGGTGATAGAAGGCATATATATCGCCTGTCGTGATGCCACCCCGAGGACACTTTGTGCTCGGTAGCCAAAGTGCACAGAAACAGAACTCCTTGCCGACGCAGGAGTGGTGGTGCCGCGATCGGCACAAGATGATATCCACACGAGCTGTCTGAGGTATGTAGTGTGTGGCAGAAATCGAATTTATTTTATTTGGTTTAGACACTCGGAAGTGTCCAACATTTTTTCAGATGCATGCAACTTATTTGTTTGAATTCTTTACTCATTCCGCCGACTGGAGTGAGTGGGTGTTGCACCGGGGTTTCGAACCCACGACTTCACCACTTTATGTTTTGGTTCCAATAGTTTCTTCTCTCGCGACTCTGCCTTGGTGGGGGAAGAGAGAAGGTAGGTTTTTCGGAACATGCAGATTCCATTTGGTTCTAAGACTTTATTTTCAGCGCTTCATTCTTTTGTTTCTTTTTATGATTCTGGGGTTTTCGGGCGGTCGCGGTGGATTGAAACTGGAGGGGACCGCAGGTTCCCCGGCGTCGTCTGATTTCGAGCACTATCCCCAGTAATCCGTCCTGTTCCTCTGACTGTAGGGATATATATGTTGCAGTCAGAGGTTATGTCGTGTTTATTTGTATGTCTGTGTGACAGCTTATTTGAACTTGCAGTTGTAACCTCATGGAGGAATTTTGATGGAGATTGTATCAGTTGTTAAGGTGGGGGAAGGCAAGGGATGGAGGGGGGTTGACACTCATTATGTGGCCAAATACTAATTCCTGGCCACAGCTTGTTGTTGTTCGTGTGTGGGCAGGCGGCAGCAGGGGCCGTTTGTGTTTTGGGGCAGACGGGACTGAATGCCGGGTGGGACAGACCTCGGGTCTGGACAGCGTGTCGGGCAGAACACCGCAACGGGCGTTCCAGCGGACCTCTCCGGGCCATCTTAGCCGAGAGGATGACGAATGGAGCAAGAACCCTCCACAGAATGCTGTGAGCCTGAGCTGGACACTGGCGTCCAATGCATCCAGCGCCTCAACGTCAGCGCTGTGACATTTTGAGAAGTTGAGTGTCCCCCCACGTTTCCCGTCCTGATGCCTTTTCCCCCATTGTGAACAGACTGTGAGAATGTGTGTGTGAGAGAGTATTATTTTCATTTATTTCTTTTTCTTGTTGATATATTTGTGTAGAGGGTTAGGGGTGTTAGGAAGGGAGGAGGGGGGAAAAGGGGCATGTTAGCTTAGAATTGTTTAAATGTGTATGAAAGTGAAATAAAGCGTCTTGTTTGTAAATGTTTATTTTTGCCTTTTGAGTTGTGTTTTGAGAGATTGCTGTGACCGCCACCCCCTGTTCCGGACGAATTTTAACGAGCTAGTTACAGCAGAAGATCTAACCTCGTCCTTTTTGGACGCTGGGGATTTTGTGTTGTGACACAGAGATATCTGCCGTTAGTTAAAGTGGTGTGATGATGATGGTTGTGATGAAGAAGCGTGGCTTTTTTCGACAGAATTTTGCCAGGGACAACTCTCTTATTGCCGTGGGTTCTTTTACTTGCGTTAAATTCGTGTTGTACTCATCTCATCCAAAAGACGCACCCAGACGGTCTAGCGGATGGTGTTAAAAAATTCGGGTCGAAACGGGGTTCGATCTACTACACATTTCGAGGCCAGACTTTTCCTTTCTAGGCAAGTGCGTTACCTCTAGACCACCGACCCACAGCGACAATGACAATGATTTTGACACCTGGTTCTTTACCGACGAAAACAAAGGAAAATAGGACGACGAAGATGTCAAAGAATGTGAAAATGGTGATTAATAAATTTTTAAAAAATCCCAAAAAAAATCCTGTGAATGTAATTGGATTCTGATAATTAACTTTAAAAGGTAACTGCGCAATCTCTTTAACTGCCTGATCTCCTGTCCTCCTCCCCCCCTCTCCACCCCTCGTCCCCCCTACCCCCCTCCCACCCCCTCCTTCTTCATCCTTTAAGTTAATGCGTACAAGCAGGTCGTGGGGTGATGTTATTACGTGTTGGTTTCGTTCCGAAATTGCAGACTGGCTAAGATTTTTTGTTTTGGAAGAGCATGGGGGTGGGGGTAGTGGGGGGT
>CM060328.1:12955885-12968385 GCA_030674155.1 Stramonita haemastoma
GGGGGGGGGGGGAGGAAGGAGGACACATGTTCTTATCGTGGTAATGTAAGGGGTGGATGTTGGTGCATATGTCAACGTGTTTGTGTGCACGCGCGCACGCTCGTATGTGTGCGCATTGTTGTTAGTTCCCTTCTGGAGGGTGACTTGAGTGCTATTTTCCTTGGGGATTTTTTTCTTTCTAATAAATTTCCCCAGAAATGTACTTCATTCATTTTGGTTCTTTTCGTGAGCTGGTGCTGTTTTGTGAACAGCTGACGTTGAATAACTTATAAACCGATTGGTAATAGTTCTCTTCAGCCTTCATTGGGTTATTTAGTTCGTTGTTAACTTATTCACTTTTGGGGTTATTCATTATCAGTGTTTAGTTTATGTATTGGCTTATCTATCTATTGAGGGAAGGAGTGTTTTGTTCGATTCCTTTTTAAGGGGCATTTAAGGTAAGTTGAGGTAACAGGTTCTAGATTCTCTCCTGTTAGATTGATCATTATGCATATATATATTTCATACTGCCCCACCACCACCACCCTCATTCATATAAAGCTGGGTTTAGCATACTGGTATTATTCAAGTGCAAAAAAAAAAGAACTGATATTCCGCCAAGAAAAAGTGCAGAATACACGATTTGATTATGTTGTTAGCACTGCCTAACGGCTGTTTAAAGAAAAGCTGTTCTTCATTCAGTTATTCTTTTTTTCTTTTCTTTTTTTCTTTCTTCGGCTAGTCTAAGGTTCCAAGATTCACCAATGGTGAGATTTTGCGTATATGACCATGTTTGTGCTTCATTAAGAAATCGAGTTTTGCCCCTCGGGGATGATGTCTAAACAAGACACCTCGCATGTTCGTTAATTTGTTGGGGGGGGGGGGGGGTTAAATTATCATTTTGGTTTGTATTTTGTTTCAGTTGTACCATCCCTTCCACATAATAGCCTACTGTTTCGAAAGGTGGAACGGGTTTTAACCTGTGCGCAATATGTTCTGCATGCGTTGGCACACAAAGACTAAGGTTTATAGTCTCATCTGAAGGATCTAGGACTATAATTATTCAGTTATTCTGAAATTGAGAGAGAACAAAAACGTTTCAAAAGATCCGAGTACTATGAAAATTCATAAAAACGACCACACAGTCAGCAGTGCAAGAGAATCACACTATGTGAATGATGAAAATTATTTGATGATGATTTTTTTTTTTTTGCATCACCTGCCAAACGTTTGCCATAATTATGACGGTTTTGTTGTTGTGTTGATGGTTATTATATCATATTATATTATTTTATAATATTAGTATGCGTGAAATTGTTGAGAGTTTTGATGTGCCTTGGGGAAAAGACATTAAAAGTCTCGTGGGCGGACACTACTGTCTAACTATTTGATCTGTATATACTGATTCACTATTTTGACATTGTTTTACACAGAACAAGTTGTACATATTTGTTTTGAAAAATACCGAAACGTGTATGTAGATGGGGATGAACTTGTTGTGTAATGATAATATTGTTGTTGTTATTTTTGGGGGGTTCTTGTTGTGAGTGAGTGATGGTTGGAGTTAAATTATGACTGTTCATTATTAAAGTGTTTTACATGGGATATTGTTTGGTGGGTTTTTTTTTTGTTTCTGTGTGTGTGTGTGTGTGTGTGTGTGTGTGTGTGTGTGTGTGTGTGTGTGTGTGTGTGTGTGTGTGTGTGTGTGTGTGTTGTATTGTATTGTGTGTGTGTTTGCGTCCATGCATGTGTGAGTGAGTGTGCACGTGTGCATATGTGTACGTGTGTATTTGAGAATGTGTATGAATAACTCTCTCTCTCTCTCTCTCTCTCTCTCTCTCTCTCTCTCTCTCTCTCTCTCTCTCTCTCCCTCACACACACACACACACTCACACACACACACACACACACACACACACACACACACACACACACACACACACACACACACACACACACTGTTCCAGAACCAACATACATATTCGACCAACCATCACAGGACAGTGTTAGTGGTCAGCATGTTAGAAGCCTGATTGAAAGGTCGCGGGTTTGAATCCCACAAGAACCACAGACATTTCGTTGAACTCCGGCCAGCTCCTACCCAAAGTGATCGTGCTGTGGGCACAGTGGGAAGGCTGGGACCACACAGTCGAACTTCATCCACTTTACGGATGCGAGTTTGAGAGTGTTACTCAGATTACCTGACCAACACTGCAGGTGTCTGCATCTCTCGGGCCCGGTTGATACCGGGATATATTATGACAGTAAGCGTAGAGTTCAACCCTGTCTCGTAGTCTCAAAGCAAATACACTTCCATAGCTGCATCATGACACCATCCCCATCACCACTGATCATCATGCAACAACAAAAGAAAATTGTCTCTGAGTCAATGACACGTGGGTTGGCTAGTTGTACAGTCCCTAATTCGGATAATTCCGCTGGGACTTGGATACAATCGAACCAACCAACCAACCAACTCGTTCGGAAGCCTCGGTTACTTTGGTCTGATGGTGACCTCAGTAACAGTTCCTCCTACACTCTTGTGCCTGTGGTGGGTTACTTACTGTCAAAGCCTTTGTGTTCGGAGATTCCCGGTCCGGGAGAAGGTCGTTGGCAGTTTTGTCAATTTTGTCATCCGTTTTCCCACCGGTACACAATGGCCTACTCTTTCAAAAAGCGGAACAGGTTTTGACGTGTGCGCGAGATGTTCTGTGTGCCTTCGCACACGAGACCTCGGTTTATGGTCTCATCTGAAGATAATATGTGGTGTCCTGCGCGTGTCAGCTCAGAACAAGCAACACTGAACACCGCCGAAGAGACCCAGCAGCAGTGCAGGGCCAGTCTGGCTGGTGGCCCCACAGCGGCCCACCACTGATGGGCTCCCGGGTGAATTTTTTACTTTGAGGATGGGGCAAGAGAGGACTGGGTATGGCAAGGGGGAGGAGAGGGAGGGAGAGAGATTGAAATGAACAACGTGGAAACAGCAGGACGGGAAAGACACAGAACATGAGGCAGCAGGGGAATAAACAACAACAAAGCAACCCCGTCCATACCCCACCCCCTAAAAAAGATTTAAAAAAAGACCAAGAACAACAACAAAATAACCACCAACCATAAAATGCCCAAAATAAAACAACAATACTACAGGTGTAAGTATTTCTCGGACCTGGTTGACGTGGGAATAGTGATAATCATTGTGATAGAAAAGTGAATAGACTCAAGACCTTACCCCTGGTCCCCTGTCAAACAGCTGGTCCCCCTGTCAAACAGCTGGTCCCCCTGTCAAACATCTGGTCCCCCTGTCAAACAGCTGGTCCCCCTGTCATACAGCCTCATCACCCTAGATGAGGTGTCTTAGTCTGAAGATACCTGCACATGCATGTGCGTGCCCGCACACGCACGCACACACGCACACATACTCTTCGAAGGGGGACGGGATAGCCTAGTGGTCAGAACATTGCGCTGGCAATTTGACGACCGAGTACGATTCCCGTTGGAGAGGATATTTCCCCTAGAGTTAACATCAGTGCTGACTCCACTCCCCCTTATTCCATTATCCTCGATATAAAAGAATAAAATTTAAAAAATTAAATAAATAAAATAAAAAATTTAATGCCTCTGCGCCAGAGGAAGAGTTGTCCGCACACTTGGCTTCCCGAAGGCTTTCACCAGCTCGCGTCATAGACTCTACCAGAGAGGACTCTTCCCCAACCAGGTTATTGTTTGCAGATGACGTTGCAGTTTATGTGACAAGCTAGGCTAGTTCTTAGTGAATGGGTTGTTAGCCCAAAGCACAACCCCCAACCTGGAGGACCAGGGTGCAACTTTAGTCTGGCTCCTACCCCACAGACCTGTTGAGCTTGATTGAACCTGCCAGAGGCCGAAGCCCCCGCCCACATAGCACTGGGGGTCGAGGGAGCATGTAAGCTATCCCACCACGTCAAGGTGGCGCACAGTCAGGACAGAAAATAAGCACTCTTGTCCTTTTTAAAATCCAGTCCCCATGTGTATGCAGTTTTGTCAATTTTGTCATCTGTTTGTGTGTGTATGTGTGTGTGTGTGTGTGGGGGGGGGGGGGGTTGTAACGATAACAACACTGTGTGTGTGTGTGTGTGTGTGTGTGTGTGTGTGTGTGTGTGTGTGTGTGTGTGTGTGTGTGTGTGTGTGTGTGTGTGTGTGTGCAACAACACTGTGTGTATGTGTGCACGTGTGTGTGTGCGTGCATGTGTGCGTGCGCACATGTTTGCATAAGTGCTTGCATTCCTGCGTGTGAATTATTCTTTTTACCTTTTCTAAATACTTTTCTTCTTCTTCTTCTTCTTCTTCTTCTTCTTCTTCTTCTTCTTCTTCTTCTTCTTCTTCTTCTTCTTCAGTCTTGTTTCCGCACCCAGTTCATTATCTGTAAAAGATCCCCAGCCTCTTTATGACTGGGCAGATATTTATTTCCAGGACATAATAAATTATTAATTTCTACAGACCTTCGCTTGATGTTGTTAATGGGCAAGTTTTAAACTTCAGACGCAGAGAGCTTGCTTTCATAAAGAGAGAGAGAGATTTGATTGATTGATTGATTTATTTATTCTTTCATATCGAGGATAATGGGATAAGCACTCTTGTGCTTTTTTAATCCAGTCCCCGTGTGTATGCAGTTTTGTAAATGTCGTCTGTTCCCACCGGCACACGATGGCCTACTCTTACGAAAAGCGGAACAGGATTTAACGTGTGCGCAAGATGTTCTGCGTGCGTTCGCACACGGGGCCTCGGTTTAAAGTCTCATCCGAAGGACTTGTGGGGAGAGTGGAGTCAGCACTGATGTTAACTCCAGGAGAAAAATCTCCTCGACCAGATTCGAACCCGGGTCTTCAAATTGCCAGCGCAATGTTCTGACCACTAGGCTATCCGTCCCCCCATGACCACAGAGAGAGAGAGAGAGAGAGAGAGAGAGAGAGAGAGAGAGAGACAGAGACAGAGACAGAGACAGACAGACAGACAGACAGACAGACAGACGGACAGAGACAGGCAGAGACAGACACAAACAGACAGGGAATCAGAGACAGGCAGACAGACAAATTCACACACACACACACACACACACACACACACACACACACACACACACACACACACACACACACACACACAACACACACACACACACACACACACACAAGGGGACGGGATAGCCTAGTGGTCAAAATATTGCGCTGGCAATTTGATGACCGAGTTCGATTCCCCTTCGAGAGGATTTTTCCCCTTGAGTTAAAATCAGTGTTAACTCCACTCTCCCCGTAAGTCTTTTGGATGAGACTGTAAACCGAGATCCGTGTGCGAACGCACGCAGAATATCTTGCGCGCACGTTAAATCCTGTTCTGCTTTTCGTAAGAGTAGGCCATTGTGTGCCGGTGGGAACAGATGGCAATATTCACAAAACTGCATGCACACGGGGACTGGATGAAATAAAGCACATGAGTGCTTATTCCATTATCCTCGATATAAAAGAATAAAAAGAAATAAAAAATAAAACACACACACACACACACACACACACACACACACACACACACACACACACACACACACACACACACACACACACACACACACACACACACACACGAACAAACGAACAAGGGAGAAGTCTGTCGCTGGTAAGATCACTTCGAGAGTATCTCACCTGTCTCACCTGTCGGCATCACCTTGTTAAACATTAGCCACCGCACCCAGTAACACCCACATGATCCTCCTTCCTTCTCCATGTGCTGTTGTCTTCGCTGGCCCTGCTGACTTCATGGATTGATTCTCATGCCACAGGATTCGGTGATGTTGCCAAGGAGAGAAGCTGGTGGTCTGCCTTTTTTTTTCATTTTGCCTGAGTATTGCATTGAAATAATTATGTCCTGATGGTGTATCACTTTGTCTTAGTGGAATGGCTTGCGTTCTCCGTTGACCCCCAGGGCTATGTGGGCGGGGCTTCGGCCTCTGGCAGGCTCAACCAAGCTCAAGAAGTGCCAGACTAAATGACGCACCCTGGTCCTCCAGGTTGGGGGTTGTGTTTTTGGCTAACAACGCATTCATTAAAAACTAGCCTGTTACAGAAACTGCAACATCAACCCCTGGTTGGGGAAGATTTCTCTCTGGTATGACGCCAGCTGGTGAAAGCCTTTGGGAAGCCATTGCGCCGACAACTTCCCGGCGCAGAAGCATTGAAGCAGAGATGAAGGCAGCCGGAAAGACGTGGGCCGAGCTGAAGAGGATCTCCCAGAACGGAGTCTGTTGGAGGGGTGCTGTTGTGGCCCTTTGTCCTCCACGGAATTCATAGGCATAAAGCGGAAGGTTGCATTGAAATACAGTCTCCACGAGATACTTCTCTTGATTTCGTAGCCCATGACTTACATACTTTAGTTTCCTTTCATATATTGAAGTAAGAAATTTTCTTGTTGTCCCTAGTTTGTGTAATAATAATGCTGCTTTCGTTGGTGCTTTTATCTGTCCAGCTGACTCTGAAGAATCTTCTAAAGAAAAAAACAACAAAACAACCCACATCTCAGCTGCTTCGATTCTTTTTTCATCTTTTCTTTGTATCCAGGAATTCACAGCTATAATATAGTATGACGGGTCATACTAAGCATTTCATTATTTTCATTTTCAGCTGGTAAGGAATGCTGCGATCTTTCCAGATGTTGTTTTCAAGTCAAGTCAAGTCAAGTCAAAATGATCTTTATTGAGGGTAAAAGATTAAGTTTACACAACTTTTTTTCATCCTGCCCTCACTAAAAAAATCATAAAGTTGACTTCTAAAGCATGCAAAGACAAATATCAACCTTGTTGAAAAACTCAAATAAATGAGGATTTTTTTTACAACAAATCTCTCAAGATAAAAAACAACAACAAAAAACCCAGACCCAAGACAGTACAACATAAGCTCACGTCATACATACAAATGATAGAATTACAAAATAACATGGGCATGAATAACAAACATCCAAATGTGAGGTAGTATCGAACATAATCGTGGACTTACAGTTTGTCCATCAAATGTCTCTTCAAAAGCTTCTTAAACATTTGTTTAGAAGGAACTGATTTCAGACAGGGAGGTAGGTTATTCCACAATGTTCTTCCTGATTCCCTGTCTGTTTGTGTCTGTCTCTTCCTGTTTACGTGGAGTTTAAAAAATATATTACTATTTTATATATATATATATATATATATATATATATATATTATATATATATATATATATATATATATATAATATAAAAAATCTTTTCGTCATCCCTATTCTTGTCTTTATGTCCTTGGTTCATGTTCCGCCATTAATGACTGAGCCGAGGAATTTTATAAGTCTTTGACATTTTCTAAAGGAGTTATGTCTATCTTCATTTTATGCTCAAAACACAGATGTTTAAAGTCTTTGATAATTTGTAAACGAGTTTTGTCAGTCTTTACCCCCCCCCCCCCCAAAAAAAAAAAGGGTGTCCCTGCTCTTGTAGCGAAGCACTCTTACGGGGGAGAGCAGCCCGAATTTCACACAGAAAAGCCTTTCGTGACTGAACGTGGTATACAATACAAATACAATACAATACAATACAATACAATACAATACAATACAATACAAAACAATACAATACAATACAACGCAATGCAATGCAATGCAATACAATACAACACAACACAACACAACACAACACAATACAATACAATACAATACAATACAATACAATACAATACAGGTGGGCACCCGTCAGTCTCGGAAGACTGGAGTTGCGCTCTAGGCTCTAGAGTGCCAAGCCTGGGTAAGACTTGGTATGGAGGGCAAGCTTTTACCCAAGCAGTAGACCCCTCCTTCTCCACATCACTGAAATGGTCCATTGGAAAGGCAATTGCCGACAGCATGGTTCCAGTGCCATGACTAAAATTACTTATCAGGATTTTTCGCCCGTCACCCCCACTCTGTACACGAGTAAAGGGAGGTAAACACAGAAGTTGGACTCTTACTGATACTCTTGTTTTTCTCCCTTTACCTCTTTATTTAGGGAAGTGACGTCATGACTAGCAATGGCCGACAATTGCAGACAGACTCCGGGATGAGTAATGTTTGTTAGTCTTGGACTGACGTCTCGACAGCAGACATTTTAGCATTCTGTTGCAAAGGTATTCTGTTTAGACGTACCAGTTCCTTCCATGTGTCAAAGCATAGCATCTAAAGCTTAGCGATAGAATGTAAATTGTAAAACACACGAGTGCTCCATAGCATCTGTGGATTGGAATCATTCTTATTCTGATTCATTGTCATTTGACGTGATTTAATATTGCTGGCACTGTAGAATGATTCATCATGTTTAGCTGCCAAGGCCATTTCTTTCTCTCCTATTTTTCTTGTCTTCGTACATTGTTTTGTGTCTTGATCTGATAGACTATTTCGCCGTTATCATTACTGCCCACTGGTCAACATTCCTCTGTTCTTTGATTGTTTTTGTTTTCAAGAGCGACTTGCGATATTGTCCAGAGGTTAGGTCCCCAACTCATATTATCGTATCTAATCAGATTACGACCATGACAATAAAAACGTCGCAGGAAACATAGCCTTGATCTAAGTGATAGATTATATATGAACATAAGGAAGGGAAATTGACAATGAGATGTTGAAAAAAACTTAAGGGGTAGGGGAGTCATTATTTAATGTACACGACACCACACGCAAACGCACGCACGCACGCACGCACACACACACACACACACACACACACACACACACACACACACACACACACACACACACACACACACACACACACAGGTATGCATACGTGCATGCTTACAGTATACTACAGGAAAATGCAGATGGACACAAGCACAGTATCATACATGTACAGCAGTACACACACAGTCACACACACACACACACACACACACACAGAGTGACACACACACGCGCACACACACACACAACGCACACACACACACACACACACACACACACACACACACACACACACACACACACACACACAGTGAGACACACACACACACACAGTGAGACACACACATACGCACGCATGTAGTGATGTACACACCCACGTACGCACATACACACGCTCACTCGTGTGCGCGTGTGCACACACACACACGCACGCACGCACGCATGCACGCACATACGCATGCATATTCACATGCACTATAAGTGACAAAACACAAACTTTTAGTCACACACAAGCATCTGTTTTTCTTCTTTTCTCCCTGTCTCCTTTCATCTAAAATTACTAACAGTGAAAAGATGTAAAATCTAAAGAACGAACGAATTCTTTGGTAGGCTAAGGCTTGGTGCCCAGTGGTGGTACTTCTGTTGGCATGCAACAAGTTTCCAATACCTTGCTCCACTTTAAGTACAGCTTGAATCTTTGGTAGAACTTAGCTCTGTGTTGCCGTGCATGTCTGAAAAGAAGTTAAAAAAGTAATGTTCTGCCGTATGAATGACATTTTTTTTCCTTTCACTTCTAGTTACTATACATAGTATAACTATTTCTTTAAAATCCCTATAACGAAGTGTAGAATATTGTATTTATTTGAGTAAAACTTTTTTTTTTACAATTAAAGACATGCCCATCTTGTCTAGAGAGAGTAGAGCTGCATGATGCTTTCATCCGTTCAGTGTTAACTCATTTGTGGGGTGTTAACTTAAGAACACTGAACAGCCTCTGCACTGTCAACTAACCACACAAAGTAGATTAACCCATTCAAGGTGATAACAGAAACAGTTCAACTGTTGCACTTGTTGTTACCTGCTGTACTTTGTATGACTCCAATCCAATCCAATGGTGTTGCTTAGAGTCCCGCTGACCGCACAGGCCATATCAGGGATGTCACCTTGTCACATTTTAAAACTGATATTAAAAGTGTGCAACTACAGTTTAAAACGGGGTATAAAACCAGCTTGACTGTCCTTGCTTGTATCGATGCCCTGGTCAACCATAAGGGTCAGCCCAGGACGGCCACTGCGTTGTGGAAAAACCCACATTGATCACACATAAAATGAGATAAAACCCAAACCAGATTCCTTAAAAAACAACCTTGTCCTTAGAGACCAACTGTACTACTTTCACTCAAAAAGTGAAAAAGCCCAATTCTCTGATATGACTCGGATTTGACTTGACTTATCATGATAATATTAATGATAATAATAGTAATAATAATAATGATGATGATATTGGTTGATAGGTTGCTTGCTTGCCTAGTTGGTATAGTAGTGTACAAGGTTGTTTAAATTCGTTTGGTTGGTTGGTTGGATGGTTGTACTTGTAGGCTATTCCTAGACTACTTCTGTTGGCTGTTAAATAGTGAAGTCAGTTTTCTGAATAGAAAAAAAAAAGTTTAAATAAATAGGCTTTAAAAAACTATTGATAGCATTTGACATTATCAATATCATGTTCCAAATTTTTAGAGCGTTGAATCTTGTAAAGCAAACAGAGCAAAGTGTTTGCTCATGAAATGATCATCCAGTGATTTACACACACATATATATCATGTATGCCACCAGTCACAAAATATTCAACAGAAACTTTCTGCTGGACTCATTGAATCTCTGTGTGAATGGATTTTTTTCCAGCAGTGTGTCATAAATCATGTGCAGTTTAAACATGACAGAGTGTATCCTTTTTCAAATACTAGACAGCCGGGTGCATGCATGGTCCCTCCGTCTGGCGACAGTATTACAGTGTTAGTACACCTACTTTGTTTACAAAAGGCAGATGGGTTATTTATGTGTTCATTTCACACATGTCTGTAGGGTCTCTGCTAGTTAGTCTCATCTAAAGGAGTTGTGGGACAGTGCAGTTGGTTTCAGTGTTAACTTCAGGAGAATCAGTAATCTTCTCCATAGAGACTTGAACCAGAACCCTCAGTTTTAACCCTTTCGCTGCTATCATATTTTGCTCAGGCACACCCTAGACAAAACAGAGAGAGCGTTCAATCATGAATAACAAACAGCGGTCGTCAACTGAGCATTGCTGGCAACGGTTTCTATGACGAACGCTGTTCATCAACAACACAGTAAAGAGGTTAACTATCTGATCATGAAAATGATGCATGCTCTGAGCATGAAACTGTTTTGCCCCCATTGCATGGATGCTTAAAAGTTAAATTTTATCATTTATATTATTATTCTGTCTCATAAAGGGCCTAGAATGAAGCTAGCATCTGCCCACAGTGTCCAGATTATTGAACTAAGTAGTTTGAAATCAGATCAGTTCAGAAACCTTGCATACATTTACAATGGTTTCATTCCCTAGTGAATAAAGACTGTCCAGGAAAGTGATGTTTTATTTTCCTGCAAAATTGTGCTCCAGCTTTAGAAGAAAAGGCGCACCATTTTTGTCAGATTTCTGCAGAGCTCTTAAGTAAGAGGTGCTGAAGTATAAATTATTCATAAGTCAAATATTTATTTTGTAAGGCATTAGTATTTGAGTGTTACATTGGCATATTGAGTGATTTAACCTCTTCTTAACCACAATTGAGGCTTGCTTATAATATCATTTATTATAAGTTAAAATTCACAAAGGTTACACATAATTTTTTTATTTTAATGGCTTATAAATGTTAGATTTAGAAGCAGACATTGAGACAAGCTTCATATTTGCTCAAAATTGCAGTCAGGGGAATGATGTGCAGTACTTTCGTGTGATTCACTGATAGCAAACATATAATGTGTGTGTGATATATTGCTTTCAACAGTATGAAATTATAATCTTGAGCTAGAACCATACAGCTTGTCCTTTAAACTTAATTTTATCTGTTGTGGATCTGATTATAATATCAGAAATAAGTTTAAAAGCCAGGGATTTAAAATGTCACAGGGATATTTTCTTTCTTTCTTAGGTTGGTTAGTTTATTATTTTGGAGGAAGGTTTTTAATATTGTAATGTCATCAATATATTTTTTTTTAACTGTAATGTTTCATGCTCATTATTCATACTGTTACTGCCCAGCTTCTGGTAAGTTCCAGAGCAATTGTTCCCTCATTGCTGTTTGCTCATGAATCTCATCTGCCAGAACATCACCCAGGCTGTTTTGTAATGTAATGTAATGTAATTATGTATAATTACTATTCAGTTCTTTCTTGGGTGAAATCTATAAGTCCACACCAAACAGTGTAACTTGTAAGGCGATAGCAAATCCCCTACAGAAGTCTGTCCAAGTTCTCTATAAACTGAACTTTTAAACAACAGCAAATTTTTTTTTTGAAGATTTTATGTAGACTCTTGTCTCGCCTCGTAAGCCTGTTATTGGGTGCTGAGGAGAGTGTATTTCAAGAGCTGTCAGTTTTGTGATTACTTTTGAAAGCATACTATACAGTAGTATAGCGTTACAGGTAATGTCTGTATCTTTGTTTACAACTCTTTGCTTTCAGATGGCTTACAACCGTCACCGCGCGCCTGCCAGGCACCTCAGTGGTAATACAGGATGTTTTCTGTCAACTTGTCAAGTTTTCATTTATGTGTCTCCTTGCCCCTGTGGTAGTAGTAGA
>CM060328.1:12970885-12988385 GCA_030674155.1 Stramonita haemastoma
ATATTCTGAGCTCCATGCTTGGCCGATTGGTCGGCTAACTCATTACCCCATAGACCACAATGGGAAGGTACCCAACAAAAAGTTATATCTGTGCCTTTGATTCTCAAATAATGAATTAAATGGCTGACTTCAATGATCAAGTCTGGACGCGTATCCAAATCAAAAGACTCAAGGACATTTAAAACTGACTTTGAGTCAACGAAAAGTACAATTTTGAAAAGAATTCTTGGAAGGTTTAACAAATAGTCTTTGCTGGGCACAACGCCCCAAAGCGCCCGACCCTGTCCTTGGGCAAAACGCCCCAAAGCGCCCGGCGACATGACCGTCACTTTAGAGCGATCATACAATCGAAATTCCCGCCAATCTCGCTTCAAATCTCGTGAATATAGAAGCCACGAGACTGCCCGCGAGACTTCCGCATGTTTATTACAAATGGCGGCGATTGGAGTGAGTTTGTTGCAAGTTTTGGAGGAAAAAAATCGCAAATTTTTCCAAGATGGATGCTATCTTCGAACCCGACATGTACGATCGTTTTTACAGCTTCCATGCCGAAAATATGACGCTGTGAGATGTGTATCTAGGCTCAAATATCGATGTAATCGATCCTAGTAGTGTGTGCACTTCTGAGTTTGTTGACTGAAGTGAGAGAGACGACTCTGACTACGGCGAAGTTCGAGACGAAAATCGATCGTCAAATCTAACACGGCCGATACGCGTTTTGAATTCTACTCTTAGATTTGGGGAAATTATCGCGGATTTCAAGTTCGGCAATGGTTCAAAACTTAATATATTTTGTTATTTGGTTGCTATTCGGGATTTTGATACGGCAGCGGCTCAAACTTAAACGTTA
Source organism: Stramonita haemastoma (assembly GCA_030674155.1). Lineage (NCBI taxonomy): Eukaryota > Metazoa > Mollusca > Gastropoda > Neogastropoda > Muricidae > Stramonita > Stramonita haemastoma. The sequence goes on from CM060328.1 coordinate 12,971,736, forward strand.
AGCTGATCGCGATCATCGGTAAACAAAAATGGCGGTCGTCGGAATGTTCGATGTGTTCGTGCACCATTTATCAAAAAAACTATAAAACCAACAGTAGGTTGAAAATATCTTTTCTATAATTGTTTCTTAATGTTTTAGTTTTTATTTAATCAAAATCCATGCACGCATTCTAAAGTTATTGCAACACTAACTGTAACACACGCAAACCAATCAATGACTTTGTGTGTTTATGCATTATAATTCTAAAAGAAAATAAAAATAATGACAAAAATTGGGTATTAGCAATTTCTTTATTCATTTCTGCATCTTGCTGTTTTTATTTCATCAAAATCCACCTGACCATTGTAGAGTTATTGCATGTTAAATACATACACCCACTCACAAGCCATCCACCTCCATTTTCTCTGCCCAGCAGGAAGGTGACAAATGATTTTGCTGTGCCCAGCAAAGGGTTAAAGCTTTTAAAATAGCAAGAAGTTCAGCAGTGAATACTGATAATTGTTTACCCAGAAAATACGATTTTCTAACTTTAAGAGCTGGGATTACGAAGGCAGCACCTACAGATTTAGTTTCTATCACTGATCCGTCTGTATATATATATTTTAAGGCAGTCTTTGTATTGATCATAAATATGTGCTCTAACCGAAGTTGTTAAAATATTGACATTTTCACCTTTTTTCAAATTATTGTAGTTGATGTCATATGTTGCTCTAAGTAACTCCCAATGTGGGATGGGTGAATATGGTGGTTGAACAGCTATATCTGCTGGGCTGATATTTGTTTTTTTAAAAAGCTCTGAAGCGTAAGTAGCAATAGTTTGTTGTGACGATATACAGTTTGCTCTTTTAGGGAAATCAAGATCAGACCGCTCTGTTATCTCTTTGTGTACAAAATTTTCTCTTGAGCTACTTCTGATGATAAATTTTGCAGCTGATAATTCTCTAAAAGCATCTATTGGTAAGACACCGGCTTCTTTGTACGTTTCTTGGCTAGAAGCATGAACTGGCACACCAAGAGAAAGTTTGATAGCTTTACTGTCTATGCTCTGAATCTTTTTTAACAGGTACTTTGGAGCGCTAAAGAACACCTCTTGTGCATAAGATAGTTTAGACCTAACAAGGGCAATGGAAAGATGAATTAAGCTCTGAGAGTCCATTCCCCATGGTAGTCTGCTTACGACCTTTAAAAGATTTAAACTCTTCTTGGCCTTGGTAAGGATATGATCGATATGATTATTCCATGTCAATTTTGGTGTAATATAAAGGCCTAAAAATTTGATCATTTGTGTATACTCAATTAGTTTTCCTTGTAATTTAGATATTGGAAGACTGTTTGGAACACTTCCAGAATCAAATAGCATCATCTTTGTTTTTTCTGTTGAAAGAGACAGTCCATTTTCCATCATGAAATTTCCAAGTCTATCCAACTCAGTTAGATATAATTTTCTGAGATAGTTTTGAGCTCCAGGCATGGACCTGCCAGTGCCTTAATTCCCTTCAAGTATTTACACATGCAGAAGAGCAAATAGGCATCCGTTCCCACCGGCACACAATGGCCCGCTCTTTCGAAAAGTGGAACAGGATTTAATGTGTGGGCAAGATTTTCTGTGTGCGTTGGCACATGGGGCCTCGGTTTATAGTCTCATCCAAAGGACTTGAGACGAGGACATGAGAGTTGTGGGTTTTTCACCCTCCCGTTTCAATTCGTGTCTGACCTTTCAAGTAGAACAGCTTAACTGCTAGATTTGGTGTCATCGATATGTGACCAGTGCAGCGTTTGGGCCAAGCAGAAAAACTTAAGTAACGTGATTCTAGGGCCCCAAAAAGTTATGGGGTGGCAGCCATAGATCTTGGCAGGCCCTGCTAGATTTAATGACAAAAGAGATTTTTCTCCTATCCCCCCAGGTGAGATTACATACTCTGATACAGATCTGCGACATGTTGGGTTATTCTTCAGGTGTGCACACATGCAGGTTAAAGGTCCTTGGCAGATTGCACAAACACCAACATTAAATGCCTATCGTGTTCTTGAGGCATATTTTGTTATGGAGCAAGTCAACCCTCCCTCCCTCTCCCTCCCTCCCTCCCTCCCTCCCTCCCTCCCTCTCTCTCTCTCTCTCTCTCTCTCTCTCTCTCTCTCTCTCTCTCTCTCTCTCTCTCTCTCTCTCTCTCTCTCTCTCTCTCTCTGTGTAAAAGCTTACTCTTCTACCCTTGAAAAATAAAGATTATTCATTCATTATTCTCTCTCTCTCCTCTCTCTCTCTCTCTCTCTCTCCTCTCTCTCTCTCTCTCTCTCTCTCTCTCTCTCTCTCTCTCTCTCTCTGTGGCCCCCCCTCTCCCCCTTTCCTGGCATTTGCTGAGCAGTGTATGTAAAGAGTCCACACACAGTAATATTTTTCTTGGCAGTACTGAAATTGTCTGTACTGACATTGTCATCTGTACTCTTCCAAAAGGCAGGGTTTCACTTGTGATGTGTGTGCAAGGAGTTCTGCTTGCATTCACACATGGGGCTTCAATTTATAGCCTCATCTGATTGGCTTTTGTAGGAGTGGAATCAGTACTGATGTTAACTCCAGGGAAAAATCCCCCAAAATATGCACCTTCCTCGTGGCTTGATCCTGAGCCATCAGATCACATGTGCAGTGCTTTAACTGCTGGGCAATCCTGCCTCCCCTCCCCCCCAACTGTATGGATAATGTTACTGATGATGTGTAGGTTAACGTTTGCAGATGGATTTGTGCTTTCTTTTTCAGCTGTGACCCCCCTAACAGTAATCACGAATAATGTTACTGATGATGTTTAGGTTAGCATTTATAGATTGATTTCTTTTGTCTTTTTTAGCCAGGAACCCACTAACAGTAATCATGAAAAATGTGACTGGTGATGTGTAGGTTAACGTTTTGCAGATGGAGATGGATGTAGATGGATTTCTGTTGTCTTTTTTAGCTGCCCCCCCCAACAGTATGAATAATGTTACTGAAGATGTGTAGGTTAACGTTTGTAGATATGGATTTCTGTTGTCTTTTTCAGCTGGGGGCCCCCCTCCCCCCCCCAACAGTATGAATAATGTTACTGATGACGTGTAGGTTAACGTTTGTAGATGGATTTCTGTTGTCTTTTTTAGCTGCCCCCCTGAACAGTATGAATGATGTTACTGATGACGTGTAGGTTAGCGTTTGTTGATGGATTTCTGTTGTCTTTTTCAGCCGGGTCTTCCTTCAGAGCTGTTGCATGGCGTTCCAAGGTCCGCTTTGCATGATGAGGTAATGATGGTTATGTTCTTATTCCGTTTCTTGATTGGGATCTGTGTGAAAGTACACTCCATTTTATAAGTTCTAGTGTCCTGTTCATTGATTGAAAAATAAGTATTGTAAGCCATTTTCAAAGAAGTAAGCAGGGTTCATACATATCCCTTATAAAAAAAGAGGACAAAATGCACAAAGTTTTCATTCAGGAGCCTGTAGAATTCTACCAAAAAAAATAATGAGACAAAACCCCTTAAAACTCTGTAGGGAATGAGAATATTTGTGAAAAATTCTTTTATAGCATTAAGTAACCAAGGATGTAAAGATGATGTAAAAGCTAATGAGGATAAGAGGCGGAGGCTGGGGATGATTTTAAGAAACAGTCATGCTGAAGCGGGATGTGCAGGGCCTATCTTTTTGTCAGGAGCTTAACGACAGTGCAACGCAACGCATTTCTGCTCATATGTATGTGTGTCCGTCGTGTTCGACGATAACCTCCAAAACAGCAGAGGAGGCAGCTGCTGTTTCGGAAATGGGGCAAAAATTTGATTATAGTGGAGATGCCTTGCCCACAGTACATCCCCACTCTCTCGGCCAAGAGGGCATAAGGACAGTCAGCCTTGGAGATGTTCTCCAAAGGCCAACTAGCTCCCTGGGCTGCAGTACATAACGGACTGTGCAAGTCAAGCCTCCTAGTCAGAGAGTTATAGTCGATCACTAAAGACTAAGCTGTAAAGTGGAATTCCATGAGTGGGGAAAGCCACTGATCATACAGCCTGTCACTTTGTTGTTGCCCCCAGTGTTAATGGTTTAATCAAGAACTGTGATAAAACCTAGGCACTGAAGGCACCAATAACTGCTGTCTGACAAAACATTCAATAAAGAAGAAGAAGAAAAAATCCTAGGAGGTTACTCAGTTTTGCGCCAGAAAGTCTGCAAGTGGTAAGTGGGCATAAAATACAATCACTTTACTATATTCAAGTCACTCTGGATTTTGGTGGTGTTACCCCATCTATGTGTGTTGAAGATCCACACAGGCATTGTTAGGGATTTACAGGGTTCATACAATCACCATTTCCCTTGTTGGTTGTCAGAATAACTTAAAAGTTATTCTTGGTTTTTATGTTTTTTTTATTATTGGAGAATGGCAGAGGAGTTTTGGGGCAATAAATGTTGGAGAAGAAAAACAAATCTACTCTCATCCTTGTTTGTTTTGGATTTTTATGCTCTCTGGATACATCATGTTCATAAAGCAAAAGGTTTACCATTGTATATATAAAAAAAAGTTTACTTTTGTAAAAGAAAAAAAAAAAAAAGAAATCCCCCAAAACAAAAGGTTTACCATTGTAAAAAAGCAAAAAAACCCCCCCCACACACACCAAAAAACAAGGTTTACCATTGTAAAAACAAACAAAACAAAAAACAAAAGGTTTACCATTATAATAAAAACAACAACAGAAACAAAAAAAAAACACACACCAAAAAAACAAAAAGTTTACCATCGTAAAAAAAAAAAAAAAAAAAAAAAAATTACCATTGTTGTTTTAAAGACACACATCATTTTCATCCTGAACATACTGAAAAGCCTGTACTGCCGCTTTGCTACCGTTTCAGTACGACTACGACACAGAAGAAGGGGTACTGGCCTGGGCCCGGGCTCGGGAAGAAGCCAAGATCAAGGCCATGGCCGAACGCCAGAGAGCAGAGCGGGCCAGAGCAGCCCTGGCGGCCGCAGAATCCTCCTCCTCCTCAGAATCGGAGGACGAAGCCATCCACCCAGGAGTTCCCCGGACCCCTGCCCCACCCCCCACCCGGGAGGCGCCCCGCCCTCCCCTACCCGCCCCCAGACCCCCATGGCAGCTGCCTCTGGCGGCGTCTGCGGGGGGCGGGATCCTGACGCCCATGCCCATCCAGACGGTGAAAGCCAAGGCGCAGTCGCCCTTAGCCCCCCAGACCCGCGTGGACCTGGCCCTGTTTGAGCAGGAGGGCGACCCCTTCGACAACCTGGAGCTCCAGACCATCGACGACATGGAGGAACTGCGCACCCTCCTCGAGGGGGTCAGCGCCGCCGCCAACGCCGCCGCGGAGGTCAGGGGTCAGGACCCCTCGCCCGACCTTGACCCCAACCTTGACCCCGATGCCCAGCCGACGTACAGCAACACGGAGAGGGTCGGCCCTGACAGTGGTGGGGGGGGGTCCTCGCGCGACAAAATCTACGTCAATGTCACGGTGAGGTCGGGGTCGGAGGTCAGTGGTGGTGGTGACCGAGGGGGTGAAGGGCGCGACATCGCCGACCCGGGGTCAGCCATGGAGAGGTCAAGGTCGAGCCTGTCCAGCAGCGTGCACAAACCCGACTCCGTGATGGAGGGGTCAAGGTCCAGCATGTCCGGCAGTGTTCACAAGCCTGACCCAGCCATGGAGAGGTCAAGGTCAAGCCTCTCCAGCAGTGTTCACAAGCCTGACCCAGCCATGGAGGGGTCAAGGTCAAGCATGTCCAGCAGTGTTCACAAGCCTGAACCAGCCATGGAGAGGTCAAGGTCAAGCCTCTCCAGCAGTGTTCACAAGCCTGACCCAGCAATGGAGGGGTCAAGGTCAAGTCTCTCTAGCAGCGGTTATAAGCCTGACCCGGTAATGGAGGGATCAAGGTCAAGCCTCTACAGCAGCGTGTACAAGCCTGACCCGGTGATGGAGGGGTCAAGGTCAAGCATGTCAGGCAGCGTGCACAAGCCTGACCCGACCATGGAAGGGTCAAGGTCGAGCCTGTCCGGCAGCGTGTACAAGCCCGACCCGGCGATGGAGGGGTCAAGGTCGAGCCTTTACAGCAGCGTGTACAAGCCCGACCCGACGATGGAGGGGTCAAGGTCGAGCCTGTCGGGCAGCGTGTACAAGCCGGACCCCAACTGCGATTTTGTGATAGAGCCGACCGGGGACGGGGACTACGTGATGATCCGCTCAGACTACTCCCAGAGGTCGATGAGCGCCTCGCTGCACGACTCCCCCCCCTCCGTGTACGCCAACCTGGGGGCCGAGACCGAGGCGGGGTCAGGGTCGGGGTCAGGGGATCCCGTTGACCCCCAGTCGGACGAGGACTGCCAGCAGGACCTGTACACCAACAGCCAGGCCTTCATGTCCTCCTCCCAGCCCCCGGTGCTGCCCCGCGTGCAGAGTCTCTTCGGGGACCGGGCGGGGGGCGGGCTGGGGAAGAGGGCGGGGAGCGTGGTGTTCAACCCCGCGGTTCGGTTCTCCCTTCCCCGCACCAGCGCGCAGGCGGTGGAGGGGATGGACAGCCGCATGACGCAGAGCGCCTATGTGTGGTCCGAGTCCTCGCCCGAAGCCTGGAGCTTCCACCCCCCTCCTGCTTCTTCTTCTTCTTCCAGCGGCGAGGTTGCCAAAGACAGTCACCACACCTACTCCAATCTCGCGGGGTCAGATTCCCGGTCGGTGATGACGGCATCCACCCCAGCTTTCTCCAATGTGTTCTATAGCGCCAACAACAACAACAACGACGACGACGACGCTGCTGCCCCCCCCAAACGGCTGTTCGGTTCCGCGAGCCGGGTGAACCGCAGCACGGATGATGACGATGACCGGCCGGTTTTCCCCGGTGCTGCTCCCGTGGGCGACAGTCACATGTACTCCAACCTGCCCGCGTGTTCGGAGGTGAACTCCATCATGACGGTGTCCATGCCCGCCTTCTCCAACTGTTTCTACGGGGACTTTGCCCACCAGCAGCAGCAGCAGCAGGAGTCGGAGGCTTCGGCCCCAGCCTGCGTGATGAGCCCCACGGCCATGAGGAACGCCAGGAGCAACCCCGACTTGTCAGCCGCACACGGCTCCCATCCTTCGCCCCAGGTCAGTTTCAGTTTTATTATCTGTGTGGATTTTTTGTTGTTGTAGTTGTTGATGGATGGGGACGGGATAGCTCTGTGGTCAGAGCGCTCGCTTTCCCCCAGCCAGTGTTAAGCAGTGTCGAGCGTGGTTACCGGTTGGTGACCGTTTGCGCGCCTTGGCTTCGGTACAGTCCCCCCGTTCACCCAGCTGTAAGTGGGTACCTACCCTCTTTAGGGTCAGGGAAGGTGAAGCAGCGAGGGAGAGGAGATGGGTGCCACCGCCCTCAACTTGCTGGCCCCTAGAGAAGCTGAGGTCTCTGATGCCTTGCTCCTTTATGACCACACAGGTTATGGGACACCTTTACCTTTGACATTGTTGATGGGCATTTTTCAGCTTAGCACACTTTTGTGTGACCAGACGTAAAATTGAAGACCTACATTTTGGAGGTGGTGGGGGGGTGGGGTGATCATTCAGTTCATTCCCTCTTGTCTCGTGGTTGTAGTGCAGTTTTGCTGTGCACGCTGTTTCACTGTAATGGCAAGTGCAAGGTGTGTGGTTTTTATTGTCATGTAACAGTTTTGGTGAAACTGTGGACAGGGTCTTTTTTAATTTAGAGTGGATGATTGGATCCCATAAAAGAGTCTCGGAATGTCTGGTTTTTTAATATGACAGCAGTAATTCCTGTTGTTTGCTGTGTTAGCTGGTAATGATTGTTTCGTTTTAATTGTTCAACGTTGTCTGTGTGTGTGTATGTGTGTTGTGTAGTTAATGTGTATACATATATTACTTGTGTATGTGTGTCTGTCTGTCTGTCTGTCTGTCTGTGTCTGTCTGTGTCTCTGTGTGTTTTAACATCTATCCACTAGAAAGTGATATAAGACAGTGTGTGTGTGTTTCATTCTTCCTTACAGAATACAGTGGACAAAAAAAAAAAAAAGATTTAGCAACAAAATCAAAATCAACCTAGCTGAAAACAAATTTCTTATCTCGTAATGCTTATCCTCACTAGCACCATAGCAGTACACTCTATGATACTAACTGAAGGTATCATCAGAATTCTTCTTTCTTTTTCTTCTTCTTCTTCTTCCCCTAGCCCTGGAACCCTTACAAGCCTCTTCCTCCAACTCCGGTGTCGGACCTTCGGTCCAGTTCCTCCTCCACGGAAAGTTTACCCACTGAGCCCACCCCCAACCCCTCCCCTCTGGTCCTGTCCCCCCCCCCCAGCGAGTTTGGTGCCGCGGCGTGCCGACTGCTGGGGGAGGAGAACGACCCCTACCACCGACTGTCCACTGAGGCCAAGGCGTTCGTCAACAAGCTGACCTCCATGGGCTTCTCTCGCTCCCGCGCTTCGCGGGCCGTGGAGAAGTTTGGGAATGACGAGAGAGAGGTGAGGAGGAAGGCGTGAAAAGGAAGAAATGAATGAATGAATGAATGAATAAATTAAATACATAAATAAAATTTACTAAAAGAAAAAAAAAAATTTGATAATTTTTTTTTTTTTTTTTTTTTTATTAAAAAGAAAAATTGGTGCGGGGTGGTGATGGTGGTGGTTAACACTATCTGTACATTTTTTAAAGGGAAAGAACACCCCTTCTGGAGTGAACCAACGTCAGTGCCAACGCCACTCTTCCCAAAAATCCTTCGGATGAGACTGTAAACCGAGTTCCTGTGCGCGCACGCGCTCAGAACATGTTGCGCACATGTTAAAATCAGTTCTGCTCTTTGACAGAGTAGGCCATTATGTGCCCGTGGGAACGGATGACAAACATTTTCAAAATTTCATACATATGGGTACTCGATGTTAAAAAAAAAAAAAGTACATGAGCGTTTATTCCATTATCTTCAAAATAAAAAAAGAATTTAAAAAAAAAATTAAAAGCTAGTCAGTGCATTTCCCCTGGGAGTTAGGGCAGAAACCAAGCCAAGCCAAGTCAGTTAAGGTGGGACATGGGAGCAGGGTTGAAACTGGATAAAATTTTGGTTACAAGCTCATGTCTCAAGTCACACCATATGTTGAAAGGGTATTGCTTGTAAAACGTAAGAAATATATAAAATCACCTGCCGCCATGGCGCAGTGGTTTGCGCCTTGGATTTCGGACTGGAAGGTCACAGATTCCATTCCCACAAGAGTCAGGGATTTTTTGGACTGTGGCCGGCTCCTACCCAGAGTGAGTGTGCTGTGGGCTTAGTGGGAAGACTGGGACCAGACAGTCGAGCTTCATCCACTTTACGGTCGGTGTCTCAACTAACTTTAATTACATTTATAGAAAAGCAGCTACAGTCCATCTGTATGTAGCAGCTGCGGTTTGATTCTTAAATACACTCTTCATGTACATCTTTTGACTTGTCCAGTCCCATCCCATAGGATTTTAAACTGCTTTATTTTATTTCATGTTAGTTGTTATTTGTTCAAATGTAAAGAAGGAAGGTGGCAGGATGGTCAAGACATTCACCTGCCAACAAGTAAACCGTGACTTTCTGGGTTCGTACCCAGCCTCGCCCTTTCTTCCCAGTTTGACGAAAAAATATAACTGAATGTCAAAGTCATTCGGATGAGACTATAAACTGAGGCCCCATGTGCAAATGCACAGGAACATCTTGCGCACATGTTAAAACACTGCTCCGCCTTTCAGAAGAGCAGGCCATCATGTGCCGGTAGGAGTGGATGACAAAATATATAAAAAACCAGCATGCACACAGGTGTCGTGTTTAGACACAATCCCTGAGGGGAAAAAAAAATAATGGGTAGGTGCTGCACTTGTGGCGACGCGCTCTCCCCGGGGAGAGCAGCCCGAATTTCACGCAGAGAAATCTGCTGTGACATAGAGTGGTATAAATAAATGAATAAATAAATAAATAAGTGTCTGTACATGTATAGAGAGCGATGGATAGATGGATGTGTGGGTGTGTGGCAGGTGCTGGATCACATGTTCAACGTGGACAAACTGATGGAGAAGAAGTTCTCCCCTTCCCTGGCCGAGATGAGCCTGCAGCTGTTCAAGAACGATATGAGAAAGGTGAGCTGACAGGTGGCGATGGGTTTGAGGTTGTTATGTTGTTTGGGGTTTTTTTTTGTGGTGTTGGGTTGGTTTTTTTTGGGGGGGTGAGGGGAGGGGAGTCGTTCCTCATTTAGAGCTTCGAGGTTCACCAATGATGAGATTTTGTGTTTTATATATTATACAACTGTGTTTTGCCCACCATGAAGGTAGCCGCATTCCGACTTCAGGGATACAGATGCCATCTATGTTGCCCCTTGTGTCCCCCCCAATGCCATATATATATGTTATCCCTTGTGTCCATGTGTGTGTTTATACTCATACATGCTGATGTGTGTGTGCATATATACATATATAAATATATATACTTATGCATGCTGATCAACATATGTATGTGTGTGTGCGTGTGCGCGTGCGTGCTTGTGTGTGCGCATGTGCCTGTGTGTATGTGTGTGTGTTGGCTGGGAGTTCAGGCAGAGCAGTTCCTGGACCTCTTCCAGCAGTTCAGAGAGCTGGGCTTCACCAGCGAGCGCATCCAGACCGCCCTGGTCAAGCACGAACTGGACCGCGACAAAGCACTGGACTACCTGACCACCTGAGACACACACACCTGAGACACACCTACACACCTGCCCATCTACCCACCCACTCCTCTCCTGCTCCTCCTCTCCTTCAACGATGATGGTCTTGGTGTCTCGGAACACACACTCCTAGAGAGACGGATACGGACAGATACAGAAACAAACACATACACACACACACTGGCCTGCATGCACACACGCACGCATGCACACGCACACACACACAGATACAAACATACACACACACACAGATACAAACACACACACACACACACTCAAACTCAAACACACACTCAAAACTCACACACACACACACACACACACACACACACACACACACACACACACACACACACACACACACACACACTCAAACTCACATACACACACACACACACACACACACACACACACACACACACACACACACACACACACATACACATACAAACACAGTCAGACAGACAGAAACACACACACACACACACACACACACACACACACACACACACACACACACACACACACACACCCCCCTCTGCTGCTTGTTGCCTTTGACTGCCTGTAAGGTGACAAGATCTCTCTTAACTGGACAGTGTGGCTGTAATGGCTTCTTTGTATAAAGTTGTGTGTGTGCACCTATGTGTGTGTGCACGTGCGTGTGTGTGTGTATGTGTGCGTGTGCATGCATGCACGCATGCATGTGTGCGTGCGTGCGTGCATGTGTAAGTAATGACCAGGTTTTGTCTACTTTGAAAGCGTGTCTTGTCTGTATGGCTTCTTTGTATAAAAACTGTGTGTATTTTGGCAAGATTCGTCTACTTCAAAAGCGCGTCTGTGTGGCTTCTTCGTTGTGTATGAAGTGAGAGATAATACATCCTTGTAGATTGAAAATGTGCTTGGTATGACATTGTAACTATAGACAGAGTTAACTAAGAAAAAAAAATCACATGCCTTTTTATCTTCCAGTCTCCTGCAAAGGTTATGGCACATTAGCAAAACTGAACCTGTGGTGTGGTGTACATGTGTCATGGGTGTCTATGCATTTGTGTGTGTATGTATACATGTATACGTCAGTGTCAGGTTGCATATGAAATGGTACCGAGGATTCCTTCCCTGTCTTATGAATAATCACACTGACAGGCAAGGGGGTAAACCCTGCGCTGTGTTTGAGTCACTGAATGTAACGTTTCTGAATAAAAACTGGAAAGAATGAAAGAGAAAAGACATTATGACAGAGGAAGGAAAAGAAAACCAGAAATGCATGAGAAAAAGATGACGTGGGTCTGATGTAGAAAATTACCACAAGGTAATTTTAAAGAAAGGTGCTATTAATTTGATCAACATGGACCAAAACTGCATTTGTGAATTTGTCACCTCTTGGAATAAATCTTTAGGGATGGGGAGGGGGGGGATGGGTGGGTGATGCTCAGACTTATGTTGAAGAATTTTTCAATTTTATTGAATCACTGGGTAGAGTATTGTGTACTGATTTGGCTTACATTGAAAGAGTTTTACACTCTCAGATCAAGTCACATATTTTCCGTGTAAGCGTGTCTTTGATTTTCTCAAGAAAGTTCAGTCTTCTCCAAATTAAAACCTAGTTCCTCAACATCTTGAGAACCTCCTTCTCAAAAACAAAAACGAAGAAACAGACTGACAAGAGAGCACACCAACAAAGACACTGATCAAAGTGAGTGCAGATAGTCTTTGTTTCTGTATCCTCCTACCTAAAACACTAATGCTTTAATCGTGTGATGACTTTTTTTTTTTTGTTCGGAGTGTAACAAAGGCCACCAACCCCAAATCTCAGCTTCCAAGCTGCTTGTCGATGAGTGCCCTTGTTTCTCGTGATATGTTCATGATTAATATGATATCATCCGTGCAATATTAACTCCAGGACACTTATTTTACGTGAGACCAGGTGTGAAAACTGTGCATTGCTCACACGAACAGTGAAATTGCTCTATTTTGTTGTCTACACTCAGTTGGTCCCAGCTCCAGTTTATTTCAAAGTTTGTTGTTTTTTTTTAAATGCTGTTACCGTTGTATATAGATTGTGCAACTTTTTGGTGTGTCAGTGGTTCTCTTGATTTTTATTTTTGTGCGTGTGTGCAATGTTCAGTTCTTGTATCTGTGATGGTAGCCATTTTTAAACACTGTTTTGTTCAGAATTGCCAAGGGATGATGATAATCGTGGTGGTGGTGGAGTTTTTATTGCTTAAGTTACCCCTGAGGTCAGAATGTGGGCATCTTTATTGGTGGGTAAAAACGGTGGCATGTGCAACAATCTTCGTTGGTAAACCCTGGACCTGTAGCCCAAGAACAAAAAACAAATTAACTTGGTTCAGAGTGCTCAGTAAATTATCCTCCATTTCTGAAATATTGATGGGGGGGGGGGGGGTTAACTTAGTTCAGAGTGCTGTGTAAATTATCCCCCATTTCAAAAATGTTGATGTGGGGGGTGGGTGGGGGGGGGGGTAATTTAATTCAGAGTGCTCCTCAAATTATCCTCAATTTCTGAAATATTGAGAGGAGGGAGGCGGGGAGTATTTTGTAAATGATTTTTGGTTTCTCAAATATCGAGAAGGGAGGGGGGGGGGGGGCTGGGGGGGGACTCTTTGAAGAGCATTCTGTAAATGATCATTGGTTTCTCAGATATTGAGAAAGAGGGGTGGGGGGGGGGGGGGGGGGGGGGGGGGAGACTCTGTTAGAGTGTTCTGCAAAAAAAAATCCTTTGTTTCTGAAGTATTGAGAGGAAAAAGACTAGCCTTTATTTTTTTCTTCTTTTTTTTTTTCCCTTTTTTTTTGGGAGCAGTTTATAAGTGATTGTGAGTTTCTCAAATAACAAATGGAGGGGGGGGGGGGGGGGCCTGGAGTTAGCCTATTCTTTAATCGTGGGTTCCTGAAATAATCTGGGGGAAACAGAAGAATCTGTCTTATTAGTGTACTCTGTAAATAGTTCTGAGTTCTTCAGACATTGAGGACTTTACTTTTCGGAAGAGTAGGCCATTGTGTGCAGGGGGGGGAAGGGATGACAAAATTTTCAACGCACACACGCTTGCACACACACACACACACACACACACACACACACACACACACACACACACACACACACACACACACACACACACACACACAATAGTGTGTCTTACAAGGTATAAATTTACATTATAAGAGAGAGAGAGACATTGTAAGGATTTTCAGCATTGAATTCTTGAAAAAGATTAAATAGCAATATCCATTCTCAGTTCGTTGCATAAGATTGGCCAATTTGGTGGGCGCATATAGTTTGTTTCTTTGTGTTTTGGGGTGGGGTTTTTTGTTATTGGAGGGGAGGCATGCTTTGTCATATTTTTTGTGTTAGAGAGGTCGGGTAGCAAAGTGTTTGCACTCTGTGAGTGTGTGTGTGTGTGTGTTTCTTTTTTTTTTTTTTATTCTTTTTTTTTGAGGATAATTGAATGAGCACTCATGTGCTTTTTTACATCCAGTTCCCATGTGTATATGCAGTTTTGTAGATTTTGTCATCTGTTTACACTGGCACACAATGGCCTACACATCCAAAAAAATAGAACAGGTTTTAATGTGTGCTCAAGTAAGGTGTTCTGCATGTGTTCGCACACGTGTCCTCTGTTTATAGTCTCACGTGTGTGTACGTGTGTGTGTGTGTGTGTGTGTGTGTGTGTGTGTGTGTGTGTGTGTGCGCGCGCGCGCTCGTGTGTATGTGTGTGTGTGTGTGTGCGCGCGCGCGCTCGTGTGTATGTGTGTGTGTGCACATGAGTGTGTGTGTTGTGTGTGTGTGTAATAAATTGTGGTAAATATGGTAGCTCAATGTAAGATGACAGCCCTGAAATGGTCGTCTTTATCAGTGAGACTATAAACAACATGTAATGAACAAGATTGTAGGTGTACTACTGAGTAAGTCTGCTTCAAGAGGGACAATTTCCAGTTGTGAATGTTCTGTTTCAAAATGTTTTGGAGTTGTTGTGAATGGTATGCTTCAAAATGTCGGGTTTGAATTTGTTTTGTTTTGTTTTTTAACTTTATTATTCATAGTAAATCCATGTATATGTCTTAGACATCATTCAAATTGCCAAAAAGTTGTGTTCTTTTTAGATTATAGCGTAGTATAAAAGACCATTTTCTTGATATTCATATTTTTGCTTCTAATCAAGTGTATGTAGCAATTCCTGGCCATTTAACGAGGACCATCCATGATTTTTGGTTTTGAAAATTTGTAAGCGTGAATCTGTGACAAGTAATTTTTATTCATTTCCCTTTTTGTTCAAGCTGTGTGTGTGTGTGTGAGTGTGTGTGTGTGTGTGTGTGTGTGTGTGTGTGTGTGTGTGTGTGTGTGTGTGTGTGTGAGTGTGTGTGTGTGTGAGTGTGTGTGTGTGTGTGTGAGTGTGTGTGTGAGTGTGTGTGTGTGTGTGAGTGTGTGTGTGTGTGTGTGTGATTTTCTTTGAAGGAAAGGGGAGTTTATTCATCCAATCCATGTTGGCATAATATTGCTGTTTTAGTTTGGTGGTCATGGTTGTGGGTAGTGCTGTGAGCAACATGAAATGAAAGGTTGTGTTGTTGTTGTTGTTGTTGTTGTTTTGGTGCAATTTCGTTCTCTGGCAAACGCGGAGACGTGTGGCAGAAGTGGTTTGCCATCGGTGTCAGTTGATTTTTGTCTGGAATAATTTTGGGCCTCCAATGCTTCATCCTGTTGTTGCTTTGATCAAGCTTTGTGTTTTATCTTCCATGGTCTCTCATACCAAAGGAATTATTTCAAATTACAATCCAATTTATGTTCACCCAGATTTTGTTGAAAGTTACAAGGATACCTGAAAACATTGTTTTTTGTGTATGTGTGATCGATTTCGAAGGTGCATGGATACATTTTTTAAAGGTTTTTTGGGGGGGGGGGTTTGTTGTTGTTTTTTACATATCCTATGTATAGACGGTATAGTACATGATCAAAGGTGCATTCAATACTTTTCGTTGTTTACATGCTTTCTTGTATGTATGTATAGGAGGTCTGTTGCATGATGGGTGTGAACTTGTTGGAAGTTTGTTGCTGAGGTTATTTTGCTTGATAACGGGCGGGTGAAGATTTCCTTGATTGTGTTTGATTGTTTTGCCACTCACAGGGGCTGCTTTCAGACTCCCCCGAGGAGAGAGTGTTGCTGCAAGAGTAGCTTGCCCCTTTTTTTTAAAACCGAAAAAGGAATGTATGTTCCTGTCTGTATGCGTGTTTGGCTCGTTATAAGAAGGTGATGGAAGATTGTATATATGTATTTCTTTTCCTTTATTTTACAATATTTTTGACTGATGCTTAGCAGTGGTTGTGACTTTTTTGGTTCCAGCTTAAGGCAATGCTCTGCAGTGAAATCACTTTTTAAGTTAAGGGCAGAATTCACATCATCTGGTTATCTGAAATGATGTAAATGAACTAAAGGAACATTTTTTAGGGTTCAAACTGAGATTTAAATTTCCCGTTGCCATGGTAACGGCCTAAATGGTCGGCCATATTGGATTTTAGTATGTTTGATATTTTTCAGAATCTAGTTGACTAAACATGCTTAAATCTGCTGTATGTATAGAAAAATAGATGCCCAACATTGTTACAATGGCTTTTTAAGATAACATAAGTAGTTTTTGAGAAAAAATTAAATATCAAATAATTAGATAGAAATCCCGAACAAAGACATGACATAAATTTTTTTATGTCCCATGTAAGCCAGACATCAACAGATATGACAAAACCGTATTGACACAATGTAGATAATACATTACTCTAGCAGCATGCAAAATTTGATTACAATCTGACAATCACATTTTGAAAAATTTGTTACCTAAGGTAGAAAAAAGATGAAAAGTACAAAACTGAGAAAACGGGCAAAAACGACTTGCGATGACTCTAATCTGACCTCCACTTTTCATAAAGTCACTGCCTACCCCCAAAAAGTCTTCAGAAACACTTTAAAACTATTCTGCTGCATAGAAAGCA
>CM060328.1:12990885-12993385 GCA_030674155.1 Stramonita haemastoma
GTGTAGATAGCATTCATTTTATTCCAGTCAAGCAGTCATGTTTTGCTTTTTTTCTTACAGGATTGTAGATACAGATTTATTCACAATTTTTTGTTTTCTTATCCTGGCAAAACATGGTATGAAAATGATTAACATCTGAGGCCATTTTTTCCCCTCAAAGTAATGTAGAAACAGCAACAATGAAACAAACAGATTTTTTTTTTTCATGTGTTTGTGATAAAATCTTCATTTATCTATATAAAGAAAAACTGGTTGTTGTTCAGTGTAGCAGCTTTTCTTTTCAATTTGATTTAAGGGATTAATGATATGTCACATATCAAACCTTGTCAATGAATGTTAATAAGTTGGGGGGGGGGGGGGGTAATCATAAATTTAACAATAATGAGTTGGAAAGTTAAAAAGGGAAAATGCTTCTGCAATTGCTTTTCAGAATCATGAATGTAGAGAATTTGATTTGAATTACTGGAGTGATAGAATATTGAAAAGGAATGGGATCTCATGAACATTTTCAGTGTCTACTCTCTTGTAACACAAAAAAAGATGAGTCTGTTTTTTTTTCTCATCTTTATTTTGCTCTTGTGTGTGTGTGTGTGTTGTGTGTGTGTGTGTGTGTGTGTGTGTGTGTGTGTGTGTGTGTGTTGTGATTTTTTTTTTTTTTACATGTTTGCTGTAAACTTTTAAACATTACAGTTTTTCAGAGTGCTACTTTCTCAGAAATCTCACCTCACCTCTCCTCACCTGTCCTGTATGTAGTGTAGTAGACCAAAGGGGGCACCCCTGAAGATTTGGCAGGATTTAAATTGTGAGCTAAGGGGACAGGATAGCCTAGCGGGTAGAGCATGGAGGTCATAATGTGATGGTGTGAGTTTTTAACCTCAACTAGGACACCTGTTTGAGGGACTTTATTCCCCAGAGTGAGTGAGTTAGTTAACATCAGTGCAAACTTCACTCCTCTGAATTCCTCCAGATGAGACTACAAACTCCAGGTCCCGTGAATGAACACATGCAGAACATTTTGTGTGCACATTGTTAAAAACCTGTTTTTCCTTTCAGAAAAAAAATGGGCCCATTGCGGTCCGGTAGGAAGGGATAACCATTTTTTTCTTCTTTTTTTAAAAAACAAACAAAAAAACTGCATGCACACTGCAGAGCACACAAATCCAACATCACTCAATCAAGAGTGCTAGATTTTATGTTCCCCTTCCGTGTACAAAGTCCAGGTGCGGTGGTCAGTTCCTGCTATAATTAGCACCAGCTGAGGTGGCCCCATTGGGGGGGGGGGGGGGGGGGGCTGGAAAGGATTAATTAGCATCTTAGAGTAGCTGAAAGTGGGGGAAACTGACAGCTGTGACTGGTCTTATGTTTAGACAGCATCCCCAAAGTTAGAATGACGATACCTAGAGGATGGGCAAACAATCACACCGGTAAAATCTCACCATCAGTGAACCTCAGAGCTCGAGCTGTGGAACAAACAAAACAAACAAAAAACCATGAATAAATGAAATCTTTGCGTGTGTTTCCCCGCTGTGACCCATGAGTGCAAGAGCTGAAAGCTGAAGAAGACAACAAACAAAAATGAATGATAAATGAAGTCTTTGTGTGTGTTTCCCCGACTGTGACCAATGTATGTAAGAGCAAAAGGCTCAAGAAGAGAAGTTAGTTGCAAATTTAAACAGCCGGCCCCTACAGATTGTTGTGGGTATAGTGAAAGTTCTAGTGAAAGCTTTCTCAAAGTTTCTGTTTTAGGGACTACAACTCGGAGTAAGTGGACAAGTGTACTGCCAACAGGTAAAACGATTTTTTTTTTTAATGCAATACCTGCTACCATACCTTAAGCACCAGGTAGGCTCTGGATAAAGAAGTTAGGGTTGGTTTTTTGGTAAGGATACGGTTGAGGTGTGTATATATAGTATTCATAGAATTAGTTATATCATTATTTAATCTTCTGTCTTTCAGTGACAATATTGCTGTTGTGTATATATATGTAATGCATTATACACATATCATTGGGTTGGGGGGGGGGGGGGGGGTTAGATCAATTTTTTCTTTCCATTTTTTGACTGGAAGCACAAAACAGAAAAACTCACAGTGGATGTCATTTCTCACGAAACAAAACAATGGAGATAAATAATCCCTGTACACTCGTTATTCTAAAGGAAGGCGGCAGTAGAGGAGCAGTTTGAAGGATTTTATTTTAAAATCCTGCTTGTTCAATGTTTGAAAAATTAATGCCGTATGAACAAAAAGTTTCTATGCCAAAAGAAGAGTGAGACAGCAACAGATAACAGATAATTCCTAAGACAAAATCCTGTGTACCAGGGTAGTGATGTGGTTTTGAAAGTCTGGTTGTAATCAGGTTGATGAATGTGTTTTGCAAATGAACATGACAAGTGGTAAGGGTGTGCGTACTTTTGTTTGGTATTCAACCACTGTTTATTTTCCCCGTGGGTTGTGTTTTTGTTGTGATACTTTTAACTTGGATTTAAGTTTTGATTCTGGA
>CM060328.1:12995885-12998385 GCA_030674155.1 Stramonita haemastoma
ACACACACACACACAGGGCCCTAAGGAACGTTCCGTGATATGTTTTGTACACCAACTGCTTTGCTGCTTTGTAAGACTCCGCTTGCCCAGAAGATCAAAATAGTGACGATGTCTGCATGTATGTGATTCTGTGTTCTGTTTTTTTTATGTTTTCCTTTGAGCTCCTTAGAACTTGTCAATAACTGTATGGTTTTGTCTTGCAAAGGATTCTGAGGGAGAGAGTTTCTGTCCAGCAGAGACTGATTGATTCTGCAGTCTGTTTAGCTTTTAATTTGTTTTTTAAATTTTTTTTAAAATTTTGTTTTAGAGTTTTAGTCTGTAGTCAAACAGAGACTGAAATAGTGATTTTGCAGTCTTTTTAGCTTTCTTTTCTGTTCTTTGTAAAAAAAAATTAACGTGAAGCTAATGGATTTTAGAATTTTTTTTTTTTTTTAACAATGTCAGTACAAGGTGGATCTGTGGTCTACAGGCAATGCATTTAATAAACTTAATTTTCATATTGTTTTGTTAGATTTGTTATTTTTTTTCATGGCTTGGTTATGTATGAAGATTTACATTATTTTCTGAATGGGTCAGGGATTTCTTGCTTTTTTAAAAATCATTTTTGTTTTAACTTTTGCTACCTTTTTTGTGAAATTTGGTGGATTTTGTTTTTTAACCCTTGGAAAAAATTACATTTTACTTTCTCTTCCCCCACCCCCCACCCCCACCTGCAATTCAGGTATTACCTGCCCTTGCAGGTTTTTGGGTTGTTTTTTTTTTTAAGGTGTATCTATGATTTATCTTAAAACAATATATATATTTTACCGAATTTTGCCTATTGTTTTTTTAACTCTTATCTTGAGCACTCTTGGAGTCTCTCCTGTATCCAGAGCATGTTCATTTTTCAGGAGCGTTTTGGCATTTTGACTTTCCTGCATGTTATCTGGGGGGGGGGGGGGGGGGGGGGGGGGGGGGGGGGGGGGGATAGTCTGGTGGTTAGAATGTTGCACTCATGATCTTAGGGCCCCAGGATCAATCCCAGGTCTGAGCTAAATGAGGTGACAGCCCTGGTGTGATGTGGCTTTCATGGTTGGTAAGGCTATAAACAATATGGTAAGGTATGGAAGGTCTGAGCTTCCACTGAGACACTCGTTCAAGGGGAGTTTCCTCCCCCCCCCCCCTCCCCACCTGGAGTTAACTTCAGTGCCGACTCCATTCCTCCTGAAAGTCATTCAGACTAGGCTGTAAACTAAAGTTCTGTGTGCAGACGCATGCAGAATATCTTGCACACATCTTAAAACCTGTTCTGCCTTTTGGAAGAGTAGGTCGTTGTGTGCTGGTAATTTGATAACGTAGGACACAGTTTAAGAACCCACGCACACATCCCTGAGGTAGGAATACAGCTACCTTCGTGGTAAGCTAAAAAACTGGTGCATACGCAAAATCTCGCCTTTGGTGAGCCAACTTTTGAGCTGTAGCCAAGGAACACTCACCAAACAAAACTGAAATCTGTTGTGTGTTTGTTGATAGCGCACATTTATACTGAATTTTTTTTTCCTCTGTTAGGATATTCCTTTGTTTCAAGAGAAGCTGTGCTGTGTAGGGCTGTGTGTGTGTGTGTGTCTGTGTGTGTGTGTGTGTGTGTCTGTGTCTGTGTGTGTGTGTGCGTGCGTGTGTGTGTGTGCGTGCATGCGTGTGTCTCTGTCTGTGTGTATGTGTGTGTCTTTGTGTTTGCATGTGTGTGTGTCGACATGTGTATATGTGTGTGTGTTTGGGGGGGGGGGGGGGGGGGGGCAAACTTTTTGGGTCATAGCTTTCTGAGGTGGTGTACATAAGTAAGTATATTAAATATTTGACATTTCTTCAGCATCAGTCTCAGTACATGTTGATGTGCCTGCGCCTACTGCCCTGTTGCCAGAGAGTATTTCCTGGTAAACTATGGTCAACTAGGGACAGGATAGCTCAGAGGTCAGAGCACTCGCTTTCCCCAAGCCAAGGTTAAAGCAGCATTGAGTGTGGTTACCAAGTGGATAGGTGATTGTTTGCGCGCCTTTGCTTAAGTATAGTCTCCCAGTTCACCCAGCTGTAAATAGGTACCATCCCTCTTTAGGGTCAGGGAAGGTAAAGCAGTGAGGGAGAGGAGATGGGCACTACCCTCAATATGCTGGCCCTTGGAGAAGTTGGGTTTCTGATGCCTCGTTCTCCTATGACCACATAGGCTATGGGAGACTTTTACCTTTTTTTTAACCTATGGTCAGCTTTTTTTTTTTTTTTTTGGCAGAATAGAAACTGGAACACATGGAAAACTGTACTCGTTCATGTAAGATGTGACTGCCTTGAGAAATAATAACTGGATGAGAACAAATGTTTTGTATATAATTATCAAAAAGATTTTTTTTTTTTTAAACAATAAAAACAGATGACTCGTCAACACTAAACATTCACCAGAATGTATGGGGGGGTTTTGTGTGTGAAATGTGAGTGTTATGTTCTGAAGAAATGTGTGTGTTTTAGTTAG
>CM060328.1:13001918-13004418 GCA_030674155.1 Stramonita haemastoma
TCAATGAGCACACATATGTGCGCCATCATTTGGAAAAATGTTGACATAAATAATGGTGAATCTATATGGATAATAACTCAGGTATGCCTACACGTGTGTGTGTGTGTGTGTGTGTGTGTGTGTGTGTGTGTGTGTGTGTGTGTGTGTGTTGTGTGTGTGTGAGTGTGTGTGAGTGTGTGTGTGTGTGTGTGTGTTTATGTGTGTGTGTGTGTTAGTGCTGGTGTGTGTGTGTGTGTGTGTGTGCGCGCGCGCACGTGCCGTATGTATGTGTGTGCGCGTGCGTGTGTGTATGTGTGTGCGTGCATTAGTACGTGCATGCATGCATGCGTGCGTGCGTGCGTGCGTGCGTGTGTGTGTGTGTGTGTACGCGTGCGAGGAAGTGCTGTTGCCCAATATATGTACCTTTTTCTCTGTATACTTTGCTGCAGTTTGAAGAACCCTGTTTCTCACTTCGTGATGCATGATTGTCAATTACTGATTTGTGTACTATTTTCAACCCGAATGTTCGGGGCTGTTGGCTTTAAACAACATTTCGTATTTCGTATCTCTCTCTGATTTTGGAATATGCATTTTCAGGAGCACAGTTCGGGGTACATGCCAAGGGGTATAAATTATGGCAAATTCTTATAAACGTTTACATGTAGTTATATTCTATTTCCTTCACTTTTTTTCCTTCTTTTTCAATTGTATTGTGGCCAACGGCGAGAGTACAATAAATAAATTTCTCTCTCTCTCTCTCTCTCTCTCTCTCTCTCTCTCTCTCTCTCTCTCTCTCTCTCTCTCTCTCTCTCTCTATCTCTCTCTCTCTCTCCTCTCTCTCTCTCTCTCTCTTCTCTCTCTCTCTCTCTCTCTCTTCTCTCGGGGTCGGTCACGAGAAGTGAAGCGGACAGGGCGTACATTTTCTTGTGAGCAGCAGTAAAACTAGAAATTCATTCAAAAATGCCAGTTACTGGACTTCCAGCGGCTGTGGAGAGGACCTTAGGCGCCCTGCTGACTGACAATGCAGTTTCCAGCTGGAAAGTGGCAGGAGAAGGGGACAGCGTGGTTTTTGGTCTTGCGACTGAAACCAGTGGGCACAGCAGTGTCAACCAACATGGCGGATCCAACCGTGAATCGCAGCACACAAGCACAGTACTACAGGAAAAAATCGTTTTCTCAAAGACAACGAGATGTACAGCGCTCTCGAAAGCATAGAGAGAAGCAGGCAAGTGTTGTGTGTGAAAGTGACTGTGTCCTCAGTGCCTCGAGTCTGCCTGACAGTGGAGTAGAACAGGGGAATACAGCATGTGTAGATACACATGGAATAGACCTACCAACAACACACACACAGGACATCAACACAAAAACATCAGTTAAGTTGCCATCATCGGTTGATTTAGAACCTCCCTGTATGTCTGATTGTAGTGACTGTGTTGATATGTGTGTTTTGCAGCCTGAGGTGAACCATGATAATATTGTTGGTGCATTCGACACAGGAAATGTCAAACAGTACGTGGCTACTCTAACTGATAGATCCGTACAGAAAAGGCTAAGAGACAGACAAAGAAATACACACTTTAGAAAATCCGTGTTACATCATTCAGACGGTGAAGATATTGTGACGTGTGAATCAGACGACATTGTGATCCAGTATGCATGCCAACCAGACACTGAGCCAGTATGTGTGTACTGGTTTGTCAAACAGCAAGAGAAAAACATGTTGAAAGAGGAACGTGTCAAACTCGCCAGTTTGCGGAATGGGAAGCGAATCCAGAACACACTACACACGGAGACCCTACCCAGTGCTTCAAGGGACTTAGCGATACTTAGAGAACTATTACAACGATTTCTTGGCTAGCATGTGTGACAATGACTGGACGAAAGGAAGGCTCGGTATGCCGTAACATATCCGGACAGTAAAGAGTTTCGTGTCTCGATGTACATTACTAACCAATGCTGTGGTTTCCATGGCTTGGAGTAGCGTAGTGTGTCAGCTTAAAGCAATTATCGTTATCGTTATTCGGCAACCCCTTCATGTATGGGCCAATGGCCTTTTTTTCATGAATAAACCTTTCGAGTTCGAGTTCTCTCTCTCTCTCTCTCTCTCTCTTTTCAAATCAATCAATCCATCAATCTCTCTCTCTCCCTCTGTCTCTGTCTCTCTCTCTCTCTCTCTCTGTCTCTGTCTCTCTCTCTCTCTCTTCAAATCAATCAATCGATCTCTCTCTCTCTCCCTCTGTCTCTGTCTCTGTCTCTCTCTGTCTCTCTGTCTCTCTGTCTCTCTCTCTCTCTCTCTCTCTCTCTCTTCTCTCTTCAAATCTCTCTCTCTCTCTCTCTCTCTCTCTCTCTCTCTCTCTCTCTCTCTCTCTCCTCTCTCCGTGTGTCTCTGTCTGTCTCTCTGTGTCTCTATAGTGCTTTGCTTGGCTTAGCTTCGCCAGCTACCCCGGGTAAGCTGTCCAGATTGAGCTATGTGGATGGAGGAGACCCCTGAAGTGGCAGTTATATCAAAGGCCTGTGGTCG
>CM060328.1:13016918-13024418 GCA_030674155.1 Stramonita haemastoma
CCAAGAGGAGATGCTTGTGCTGCTATGGGAAGGTAGATTCTGGCCATGGATTACTGACGGTGAGGACATCCTTGGGGTCTGTAGCTGATGCAGGTGTGGCTCTGTATAGATTCCAAGCTTGCTGGACACTGACAGCAACACAGGAAGCAAACAGCGGCTATGACTTCTTCAAATAGACGGAGATCCTGTATTAATTGTCGATATTCTGATCCATCCAATCAACACCCTCCTTTACAGGCTTCAGTGGGCATTTATAAGCATGGATCAGTCCTGGGCAGGCAACGTTTTTCTTGGTGAAGTGATCCACAAGTTGGAGGCTCGTAAACAAGATGTCAGAGGTAAGGTGGAAGCGACCACCTGCCTCCAGCTGAAGCTTGGCTATCAAATCAACAACCACCAACCCACCATGCCAGGACCTGGAACTTCAGTTTGTCATCCTCCGACACCTTGGTATTGCTCTGTTGGAAACAGGTAGCCTACTGGTGTTGTCAGTGACCACATCTTGTAGCCAAAACAAATGGGTGTTCCATGAAGGAATCGTTTAGCCCCATGCCGTGTATATTATGGAACCATGGGCTCTTCTAACCTGAGATTCTGAGTCTCCAGCTTCTTGAAGCAGAGCAAAAAAATCTTTCATTTAACATTGTCACCAGGTGTTAGACCTTGAACATTTTGTCTGTAGGATCTGGTTTGCCATTGCTACGCAAACGGAAGTACCTCATCAAGTCCTCAAAGTGGTTTCTTGTCATTGCTTCTGTGATGGCTGCATTGCAAACATCGTCACCATCACAGCTCCAGAATATCCTTCTCTTGGGAACAGGGTTGTAGCCTGGAACACGGAGTATGACCAATAAAGCCATTGCTGGAGTCATCAGCTGATGTCTGCCTCTCTCCTGTCCTCATCTATATTGAACCCTGACTCTTCATCTGAATCAATGCCGATTGTTGCTCTTTTAAAGTCAGGATCATCTGTAGGCATGCTAGTGACGTCATTAACTGTATACTGTCCGAAAAAAAAAAAACTAAACAGGAGAACCTCAAGCTATAATACAAAATCTTAATACAGTGACGAAACAAGAGAAAAACCCCACCCCATTAATTTTGTGCCCACTGTCCCTGAATAGGAACCATGTTTATGCTAGCATAAAATACACAATAATCATTGTCTGACAGAAACAAACAAAAAAACTTCTCTATCAGTCTGTAACAGACATTTTCTCTTCATAAAGATGTATGAAAACTTTAAAAACAAAAAGAAGTTGTATGCTTACCTTTGATATAGGCACATTGCTGCACAAAACTTGCACCTCATGCCATGCAAATAATTATCAGCCTCCAGCAAAAGCTGAAAGGGAGTTCACTAAAAACGACAGTACTGCTTGTAAGTGAAAACAATGACTCGCCTTGTTCAGCTAAAAAACAAAACTATGAACAATAAAGGGTTAATGACTGTGGGGAGATGAGTTTTATGAGGCGTCCCTTAAAAAAGGAACAGCGGGCTTAAATGGGTTAAAGTCTTGAAAGAGAGAGAGAGTGAGCAACAGGCTGCGAGAAAAGAGGGCTGAAAGATGTTATCAGAGAGGAACAGGGGAAAACCATTGCTGTATGTTTGGGTTTCCTCTTCTCTTTCCTCTAGTCTACTTGGCTCCACACATGTCAAACCTCCATAGTGGAGACAGAGAGAGAGAGAGAGGAGAGAGAGAGAGAGAGAGAGAGAGAGAGAGAGAGGCAAGGTAAGACAAGGCAAAACAAGGTAAGGTAAGGTAGGGCAGGGCAGGGCAGGGCAGGGCAGGGGAAGGTAAGGTAGGGCAAGGCAAGGCAAGGCAAGGCAAGGCGGGTAGTATAGGAGATTTCTCAAGGGGCAGGGTGGTAGAAGTAGCATAGGAGATTTCTCATCTGTCTTAGGGTTATCTATCTTATTGTGTAGTTAGCTGGCCTTCTCCGGGGCTGGTAGCCTCTCTGCAAGGGGTCTTCCTGCCCTGACTGCTGGCCTCCGCTAAACACATTCCCACTTCAGAGCAGCTCTTTTTTTTTACCCCCGGGTGCTGGGGTGGGGTGGGGGTGGGGGTGATGAGGGGTGGTGGTGGGAGTGGGGGGTGGGGATAGGTGTGAGTTGTGGGTGTGGGGGTTTAGGGAGGGGGGGGGGGCAAAGGATGCATGCTTGGGTATGTTCATGTTTCTTACAAAACAACCCACCATACAAGACGTTGGTCATAAAATCGTGGGCTGTTGAACTTGCATAATTATTTTACTTCAGCATGTGTATAATTCATTATTCACGGAGGGAAGAAAGACGCAGGGTTGGTATGCATTTCAAGTTGACTTGGGAGATCGTGAAAATTATCGTTGCTGAGATTCGACCCCATGACCTCATGAATCCACAAGATCGAAGTCAGAGGGTTTTAACCACGTGGCAAATGCATCTGTCATGGAGGAGAGGAGGGAGGGAGGGGGGAGGAAGGAGGAGGAGGAGGAGAGGTGGGAGGGGGGGCGGACTTTAATGTAAAAGATACAGTTGATGATGTGAAGTAACTGTTAAAGTAGTGGGTCTTTATTTATTTGTTCATCTATTTATCTATTCCTTCATTCATTTTTCTTTTCTTTTATCGAGGATAACGGAATAAGCACTCATGTGCTTTTTTCATCCAATCCCCGTGTGTATGCAGTTTTGTAAATCTTGTTATCTGTTCCCACCAGCACACAATGGCCTACTCTTACGAAAAGCGGAACAGGATTTAACTGTGCGCAAGATGTTCTGCGTGGGTTGGCACACGGGGCCTCAGTTTATAGTCTCATCCGAAGGACTTTTGGGGAGAGTGGAGTCAGCAGGGGAAAAATCCCCTCGAACGGGAATCCAACCGGGTCGTCAAATTGCGGGCGTAGTGTTCTGACCACTAGGCTATCCCGTCCCTGTCTTCAGAGCTGTTGTGTAGGTAGCAGTGATTTTACAGCTTCTAGGTTCATCAGGAAAAGAGTTCCGAAACTAGGGCACAAAATGACAACAATCAAGCACCCTATCTTCTTTCTTTTTTTTGTTTTCTTTTCCTTTTTTTCCCTTAATTTTTTTTTACCGCATATGGGCCCAACAGATACAGGGGACGGGATAGTCTGGTGGTTAATTGAAGTAATGCGCTCATGATCTGCTGACCCCGGTTCGAATCTCGTTCAAGAGGATTTTGCCACACACACACACACACACCCCACACACACACACACACTTTCTTGTTCATATACATACTTATACTTTAGATTTTTCCAGTTACACATATAATTGTATAAGACAAGGAGAGACTTACCTGGTAAGTTGAGTCTTGTCGAGAATTCTGACGAATTTCTCCCGATGAAACCGGAACAGAGTGCACTTGAGATAAACACCACTTGCCAGCCGTCAGTCATTGAGAGTGCAACGAATAAACACTGAGTCAGTGAAGATACAACACACAGGTTATAGAGCTACTGGTCTATATGGGTGGGTAACAGAATTAAAGGGAGGGCAAGTGCACTCTGTTCCGGTTTCATCGGGAGAAATTCGTCAGAATTCTCGACAAGACTCAACTTACCAGGTAAGTCTCTCCTTGTCTTATACAATTCTAACTCATCTCCCGCTGAAACCTGCACTAAGAGTGCTCTTGAGATATTTAGAGCAACAGTGGTTATGAGTTGCAAAAAGAACAGATCAACTTCATCTTTGACAAATTAGTATTACATAAAGACCTGTCCAAAGTGTGGTTTGCCACAGTTAATCATTTTGCTATAAAAGCAGGTGTAAATAGACTCCCTAGTCCAGCCAGCAGCTGTCATAACAACACTGATAGGCACCTGCAGCCTGGGGCAGGAGCACTAACCACCTTAGTAGGCTGGTGCTGTATAAACATCAGTATCTTAGTCTGCATCAGCTAGAGTGTATGGCTTCCAGTGAGCTATAATAATAGTGTCTCTGTTAACACTATGTTGAGGGCCTGTAAGGCAATGAAATTTTTTACAATTGTCTTTTCTCAGAGAAGCTGTTCTCAAGTATAATATTAGTGTTGCTACAACACCCAGCGTATCATTTGGTTAAGGCAGTTCTATAGGATCCTGGTGATCCCCATGTCAAGTATGCTTCAATATGCTATTTGCAAAATAAAAAGTGCATTTTGTTGTCCATCATTGACATGCCTGACAAGTCTAGTGCATTCAGGTTTTGGCAACATTGTCCAGTGAGGGGAGTAAGAAGCATGATAAGCTTTTCCCCCTTTATTTTAAAAATTCTTTCAGTGTCAACATTTTAATATATATCTAACTCCACATTGGCATCACAGGTTTTAATCCTTTCCTTTGACTGTTCAGCACTGGATTAGCTTCAAAGCCCCACCATGAATATTTTAACTAGGTATGTAACACCAAAAGAACATTAACACCATCAACATTTTTAGTGAGGCTTTCTCTTCTGATTTGAGAAAGGCTAGAAAATTGATGCCATTGACTGAAAAAGGTGAAACCTTAGCCTACCACTGCCACTTGTTGATGTACATGTTGTATATTAGACAGTGGATGCCTGCTAGGGAAGCACGATGGTGTCGGCAGCGTCAGCGTCAGCCACATGTATTCCATCTTTGTCAGATATTTGCTTATCAGTACCTTGAGTTCCTTCCTCACAGGGGTCTGATTATCTCCCTTTTTTACACCAAGAGATAAAACATCTGGGTTTGTCTGCAGAGGCACAACAGTTATTTCTTCTGTTTTGTCTGGCATTCTTTGGCAATACTCTTGGAAGCAGCGCAAAGAAAGAGGGTTGGAAAACAATGGAAAGAGGGATAATTCAAGCTGATAATGCAAGCATCAATTGCATAAGCATGTCAGTCAGGTCAAAAAGATATATATCTAGAACAGGTAGTTTGTTTTATGCACGCAGCAAAAGAGTCCCCTACAGGGAAGAAAGCAAGTAATGCTACAGCCTCTTTAAGAAGGCTTAGTACAAACTACCATTCAACATACCATGAAATGGACAATTTTATGACATACAATTTTCTGACCAAGCAGTGCAAGCATACCTGATTGTGATATCTTTGCTGATACATCATTTTCAGATTTCTTTGGTCAATGTCACAGGTTTATGATCTGCTAGATCCCCTTTAGTTAATACAACAGTCATGCTATTGTCAGATCTAATAGAACTGACTATCAATAGCAGAGGACAGTAAAGCCTGTAAGGCCAGAAACATCTCTCAGTTTGAGATAACTAAAGAGTCTTGAGTTGTAGTTTGAGCTTTGTTTTGATTTATATACAGACCTCCCCATCCATGTGAGAGCTGTCAGTAACAAATGTGGCCTAGGTAAGTGTAACTTTAATTTTCCCTCTTTGCTGAGGTAAGTTTGTGATATACCACTTAAGGTCATATTTATCCACAACAAACAAGTGTCATATATCTGTCCGAATTTCGGCACAACTAACAGTTGTGCCATTGTCAGATCTACTAGAACTGACTATCAATAGCAGAGGACAGTAAAGCCTGTAAGGCCAGAAACAGCTCTCAGTTTGAGATTTATAACTTCAGAGTCTTGTGTCCGAATTACCAGCACACTTATTACTTGTGAACAGTGTTTCTACTGCATTTCAGAGTGTGGCAAATGAGTTTCCCATGGGGAACACCATCAAGCTAGCAACAGACTAGCAGGCCTCGGACCTAACAAGAGGTCATTGTTAAAATTTTTGCTTTTCTTTGCTTTAGTAGGTGACTGCAAGCACTGAAAGATTCAAGTTCTCTTTCTTCAGTAAGTCTGACACTCAGCTCCTGAGAGTTGATAACAAACCCTTTATGGGATGATTTTCTTGCATGGGTTTAATTATGATTTTTAATCATTTTTTGCAAACCCCAAAATATCAGTTTGATTTGACTATGTCAACAGCCCATTCCACGACTTCTGTCTCATGTTCTGTATCCCCTACTACCATGCTCAGAATTATGAGAATATGATCAAAAAACCCCTTATTGTAGCTTAGAAACAGTATAACTTGCCCTTCTATTAAGAAACGTGTGCAACACTCAAAAATGGGCCACTGAATAAACTGCATGATGCAGATCAATTTATGCAAGTAAACGGCCTGTTGTGATAAAATCTAAGGCCTTCCTATATGTTTCCATATCAAACTTTTTACAATCTGTATTTCCGTTGAAGGCTTTCAAACTGAGAATCATGTAATAGATTCCATTTCGTATGGAAATATAACAACTTTTACAGGCTCATTCTCTTACAAACAAAGATTTTTCGCAAGAAAAATATATTCAGTTATTGATTTCTGAATCTACAGCCTCATTTCCTACTGAGCTACTTAGAGTCTGTGGGGTATAACTCAAGGAATATTGTCATCCCTTTGACTGTATCAACACTTATAATATATCAGAAGTGACTTAATTCCACTTCTCTCTTATTTGCCATGCAATAAATGCAATGCAATGATGCAATAAAATTGCAAAAATGCAATAAAAGATTTTATCATGAAGTTATTACTCCAATGGGAATATTAATTTTATTTTAAAATGAACTCATTTGGAAAAGGAAAGGATGGTTTCCTTATAGACAAACTTCCCATCACACCTTTCATCTCTTGGGGATTTCCCAATGCCCTCAGACTATCATTGGTTGTCTGGCTGGTAGCACCAGCCCAAAATAAAACGAAATATGCCAACTGCTGTTGCTGCTGTGACCCCCATGACACTAGCCTTGACCCCAAGCTTTCCCCCCCTACACTCGTTGAGTGAGATGCTCAGTTTCTGAGTAACTTTGGCCTCTTTCAGAGCTCTGTGAAATTTGCCCCGTTGGGTTAAAAGCCATTCACTGCTCACAGCTGTGTGTGCGTAGCACCAAGGCCTGCACTGTCTATGGAGTGGCATGTTATGCGTTTCTCTCTACTAGGTGAGAGGTCAAAGGTTGCATGCCCTGTAAGGGAAAGGACATCTACCAGGGTGTCCTTAGCTGCTCAGGTTGCCTTATAGCTATGCTGACCTGCACGAAAAGTTCACAGCAGTGCACGTGCACCGTTGCTGAAAAAGCAATGCTCCATTTAGTATATTCCACAGCCAGCTGTTATAGCCGTAGGCATTATAGCTGGCTGACTCCTTAGTGTGCCTTGCACAGAGTCGGCAGATTGTGGAATGCGGTACTTGGCCAGTATGGCCTTGAGCCTGGCATCCTGTAGCTTGACATCTGTTTAATGTAAGTCAACCCTCTTATCTGACAAGGGGGGTGGTGGGGGGGTGGGGGGAGGGGGTTCCCTACAGTGGCTGCAGTGCAGCAGAAAGTAGGGTGAGGAGGTCAGGAGATGGTTTTCTCCCTCTTTTTCTGTATTTCTTCTTCTCATCAGAACTTTACTCCATTTCAATATAAAAAATTTGGGGTGAGTGGGGGAAATAATTGTCTCTATTTCCTCAAATTCAGATTAATCATCAGTCAGAAATTAATGATGTTGTTTTTGTTTATCCCCAAATTATTGATGTTATGGCCTGCATTTAGCCTCCA
>CM060328.1:13039418-13041918 GCA_030674155.1 Stramonita haemastoma
AGGGGGGGGGGGGGGGGGGCACATGAGTGCTTATTTCTTCATCATCGAAATAAAAGAGCAAATAAATGAATAAAGAATCTCTCTCTTGCGTGTGCGCACGCGCGCGCGCGCACACACACACACACACAAACACACACACAAACACACGCCACACACACACACACACAAACACACACACACACACAAAACACACGCACACAAACACACATACAAACATACACACACACAAACACACACAAACACACACACGCACACACACGCACACACACAAACACACACACACAAACACACACACACAAACACACAAACACACACAAACACACACACATAAACACACACACACACAAACAAACACACACACAAACACTCACACACACACACACACACACACACACACACACACACACACACACACACACACACACACACACACACACACGCAACACACACACACACACAAACACAAACACACAAACACACACAAACACACACACACACACACACAAACACACACACAAACACAAACACACAAACACACACAAACACACACACACACACACACACACACACACACACACACACACACACACACACACACACACACACACCTCTATTACATTTTTACTGACGCATACTAGATTTTCCCGGAAAAAAAAGCAAGCGGGAAAATCCTCGCATAATTATTGTAGGCTATTTCTTAAAAAATGAACACGTTGCGCCAGCCAGACACGGTAGGGGGCTCGGAGCGGTAGCATTCAGCGCTCGCTAGACCTAGGTTCATGGGCACGCGCGGTTTACAGTACAGTGATCAGTCAGTAAGAAGCCGACGTTGCTCTCGGTATATAGGCCTACGTTACACACAGTATAGTTCCTGCACATTGATATAGGCCTATTCCATGCAGTTCGCTCTCAGAAGTTTCTGGACATGAATATATATATATACATAGGGCTCTAATATCCTCTAGTGTGTACGTGTGGGGTGTGTGTGTGTCAGTGTGAAAGTGTGTGCTGCCAAAACTGCAGGTTTATTTGATTAAAGGAGTCTCGAGTTTCGCGCGTGTGGAAAATGAAATCAGAGTGAAGACTTGATTGAACCCGACGGACCGACATCACAGAAGAAACATGTCTCCGCTGAGGACGATTCTCTGTTATCAGGTGGTGGTGGTGATGGTGATGGTGGTGGTAGGAGGTGCTGCAGACGATGTGGGCATGAGTGTGACCATCCAGGATCAGGAGTCAGAAATCTTGACTGCTCTGTGCAACCGCTCAGATAGTAGTGGGTAAGTGAGAGTTTGTATTCTATTGTATACCACTTTAGGTCTCAGCAGATTTCTTTGCGTGAAATTCGGGTTGCTCTCTCTCCCTGGGGAGAGCACGTCGTCCGTCACAAGTGCAGCGGCTACCCATTACTTTTTCTCGTTTTTTTCCTGTCTGCTACTGTATTTTTGTTTCCCTATGAGGGTGGCTTTTTTCTACAGAATTTTGCCAGGAACAACCCTCTTGTTGCCATGGGTTCTTTTACGTGCAATGATGTATAACACACGGGACACCGGTTTATCGTCTCATCCGAAAGACTAGCACCCAGACTTTCTCTCATTCATTCATTCATTCATTCATTCATTCATTCATTCATTCATTCATTCATTCATTCATTCTCTCTCCCCATGTTTTACTGGTTGATTTGATTCGTGTGATTTGGTCGGCGGGGCTATAAGCAACATAATTGGATTGGATTGGATTGGATTCATGTATGTTTTGCTTTAAACAGAATTTTTGTTTCATGTGACCAAAATAAAATATAGCTACGACACACGCAGGATAACTACAACAAGCATATAAGCATATGAAAAGTGCTCGTTAAGATAGATGTACATACATACAGTCTTTAGCATTATATATAAAATAATGTAACATCCTATGGAAAGAAGATGAAACAAGAGCACAGCGAGTTTACACAATATACAGTAATAATAATAATTTTTAAAAAAGTACTGCACACATATGTTGACGAGGAGAGGTTAGTGCATCAAAATGATCTTTCATATATTATTCACTCGTTCATGCATGAGTAACGTACATACATACATACATACATACATACATACATACATACATACATACATACATACATACATACATACATACATTCGGATGAGACAATAAACCGAGGCCCCGTGTGCGAACGCACGCAGAACATCTTGCGCACACGTTAAAACCCCGTTCCGCCTTTCGGAAGAGCAGGCCATCATGTGCCGGTAGGAGCGGATGACATAAAAAAAACTAAACAAACCAGCATGCACACAGGTGTCTATAATAAGTAGGCGCTGCACTTGTGGCGACACGCTCTCCCCGGGGAGAGCAGCCCGAATTTCACGCAGAGAAATCTGCTTTGACATAAAGTGGTATTAAATAAAATAAGTACATACATACATACATACATACATACATACATACATACATACATACATACATACATACATTCATTCATTCATTCATTCAT
>CM060328.1:13044418-13051918 GCA_030674155.1 Stramonita haemastoma
ACTGTAGTGCCAGACATGAATAATTATAGGCATGTTTTAGAGAAAAGAAAAACAATAATTTAACGAGGCTATAGGCTAACTGATAAATTGACTCTTTCACAGTGAATAATCAGAAAACTTTTCGGACGTATGCACAAAACTTCTTCGAAAAGAAAGTATCCTCATAACGCAATAGCATACACACGGGGACTGGATGTAAAAAATATATGAGTGCTTATTCTGATACCTTCGATATAAAAGAATAGATAGATAGATAGATAGATAGATAGATAGATAGATAGATAGATAGATAGATAGATAGATAGATAGATAGATACTGATACTTGTTTTCAGCAGTTTAAATCCTTGCTGGAAAAAAGATTCTGTAAATATTTACGTTGATGTAATAACTGAAAATGAAATATGAAACGTGTGTATTTCATCATCCAATCTTTATGGGTAAAGTTCTTCCAGCCGTAAGAATTTTTTTAATGAAAAAATCGCCAATGATATTTAAAAAAAAATTCTTTAAAGAATTTTGTGATAGCTGTAGTTGTTTTGTCAGTTTCTTTGTAACTTTGTTTAAAGAATGTTGTGAAAGTTGAGGTTGTGTTGTCAGTTTCTTTGTAACTTTGTTTAATGCTTTATCTGACAAAGGTATGTTTCCAACAGTTTGGTCCGAATCTGTTGTAGTTCCCTTGTGTATGAGAAATATTATACCACTGATCCGATTAATTATAAAGGTGCATCACTTTGTAATATTACCAGGAAACTATAATTCAGTTATTAATCACAGACTTCAGAAATGTGTAGAAGCACATAACCTAACAGACGAATTGTACAAGCTGGTTTTAAACACAAGACGTAGTTAAGAATTTATGTATTATTCACACTGGTTGCATGTGTACAAAAACGATTTAGTCTAAATCGTAAGGTATACATTGCCTTTGTATATTGACTTTGAAGAGGCGTTTGATTCCGTCTGTCAAATTAATTATGTCTGATTTTGGTAATTGATGTAATTTCTGGTAAATTACTAAATTGCTTACTTATATTATGAGACTGTTTAAGAGTGTGAAAGCTAAAAGTAGATGTCAGGGATGCTTTAACTGATTGTATCAACTGTACTAGTAGTATTACGCAGGGTGTGGTGTATGCAGCTCTGGGTGTTTTTTTTTTTAATTTAGTAATGAAATAATTACAGAGAATAAATTTATATGGATTTGAAAAGAATATTAAAACAATTTCAATTTGGTCTCAGAATTGAAAACCGTATTACTTTTTCTGTAAACACGTAGATGAGAGAGATTTGATTTGTCCTCTTTGTAATAGTGTTGCCGAGGACGAAATACGTGTTTTATTTACATGTTCACAACATACGCTGTTAAGAGGGCAGTTTATTCTTCAAAAGTCCTTACACCAACCTTGTCTCCATAGGTTGATCATGCTCATTATGTCTGGATTTAAAGTCACTACAAAACGACTCTTTTTCTATATAAGCATTTAGATTCTAAACTGC
The DNA here is from genome assembly GCA_030674155.1 of Stramonita haemastoma. Lineage (NCBI taxonomy): Eukaryota > Metazoa > Mollusca > Gastropoda > Neogastropoda > Muricidae > Stramonita > Stramonita haemastoma. The sequence continues at coordinate 13,045,917 of CM060328.1, forward strand.
GGGACACATTTTATCAATTCATGATGCATTGTCTTGTTTGCAAATCTGTGAAGTGATTTGAATTTTGATGTGAGTAAGCCTATTAGATGTGTGATGGTGTGTAGTTTGTGTTTTTCCCCTTCAAATGTGGCCAGGGCTTTTCAAAAAAACAAACATTTCCATTCTCTCTCTCTCTGTCTCTGTCTGTCTGTCTGTCTGTCTCTGTCTGTCTGTCTGTCTGTCTGTCTGTCTGTCTGTCTGTCTCTCTCTCTCTCTCTCTCTCTCTCTCTCTCTCTCTCTCTCTCTCTCTCTCTCTGCTTACCAAGGTTCAATTATGTCATTCCTTTTGCATGTGAAGCATGGTATTCCTCAAGGTACTGAGCTAGGGCCTGTCCTCTTCTCAATATACATCAACGATCCTCCTCTCCATGTTTCTTCCTCTTTTGAGCTCTTTGCTGATGATACTAACCATTCATACAGCTGGTCATGATTTAAACTCTATAAGTTCAATTTTGCAAAATGACTTAAACAATCTAGCAGCATGGACAGAGTATAATCATATGGCTCTGCATCCACAAAAATCAAAAGTATGGTGGTTGCAACAAGACAAAAGCGCTAAAACTTTCAAACTAACATAAACAACGTCACCAATGCGTGCGTGTGTGTGCGTGTGTGTGTGTGTGTGTGTGTGTGTGTGTGTGTGTGTGTGTGTGTGTGTGTGTGTGTGTGTGTGTGTGTGTGTGTGTGTGTGGATGCAAAGTGTTTAAAATTGATTGGATACCTTGAGTGGTTATGTAAAATAACTACGTGATTGATTTTGTTATGATGTCCTTGATTTGTTTACTAACTTGCTGATTTGAATACGTTTGTTTGGCTTATTTATTTCTTTTCTTATCATTTATTTGCTTTGTGGGTTGTTGTTTTTTTCTGAGGGCCTGGTGTAAAGAAGCCTGTGACTTATCCAATTACCCTCATTAAAATATTCGAGTTTCGAGTTTTCTCTCTCTATGAATTTACATGCTAGGAAACTTATCTTTTATACATATTATATTCAGTCTCATGTTTATTATGCAACTATATTATGGGATCTAGCAAGTAATTTTAACGTACTGACACCGTTGCTTGGTGTTCAAAAAAGAGCCCTGAAAACCATCGTGAATAAAGCAACTGCACTAACAGAGGCTTCAGACAAGCAAATGTTTCCCTTTCCCATTCAAATTTCTATGCAATAAAGGTATCACCAAAATGTGTAAAGTGCTCCATTGGCAATTGCTCATGTTCTTTGAGAGATAAGTTATCTTATGATAAATGTCGACACTCACACAAGTTAAACATTCCTTTTACAACAATAACTTTCAACATATCTAGCCCAGCGTATTGCAGAAGTAGGTTATGGAATCATAATTATTCCAGACTTCATGAATATCAGTCTCATTTTACAGGATTCGAAACCAGTTTGTTTTATTACTTAAAGAATCTTTTCGACTTGACATCTCTTTGTCCAAAGACGTATTGAACCCATCTGTTATCACCCCTTCTATTGTCATTCAGCCTCTCTTTTACCTTCTGTCGTCGTCGTCGTTGTCATCATCGTCATCATCATCATCACCATCATCGTCGTCGTCATCGTCATAATCAATTTTTGCTGGCATAATGTCATCATTATCGTTGTTATTATCATTGTCGTCATCGTCATTATTATTATAGTTGTTGTTGTTGTTGATGTTGTTGTTGTTACTGCTGTTATTGCGATGATAATGATGATCATGATGATTATCATCACTGGTGTTGCTATTATCAGTATCACTATTTACATGATAAGAGGGCTAGTTGCTCTAGAAATTTGTAAATTCTTTGCAAATTCTCTCCTCTCCTCTCTCCCTCTCTCTCTCCTCATTCTCTCTCCTCTCCTCTCTCTCTCTCTCTCTCTCTCGATAGTGTTCTTCAATCTTCTTTAATGCTTTTTTCTTTTCTCTTTAAACTCTCTCTCAGATCTCCTTCTTCCATATTTCTTCTTCTTCTTTAATGCTTTTTTTTTTTTCATAACGCAGTCGTAAGCTTATGAGTGTTGTGGGCTACTTGATTGTTGATTAATTAATTAACTTAATTTTTGAAAAATCTGCAAATGCGACTTTATACGTCTGAATGCTAGAACTATTTCCCTTTAAATAGCATCCCAACTTTTCAGAAAGTTGAGGAAGAAGCTATCTCTGTCTGTCTGTCTGTCTGTCCCCTTCGTAGCTGTCTGTCTGTCTGTCTTCTTCTCTTCTTCTTCTCTCTCTCTCTCTCTCTCTCTCTCTCTCTCTCTCTCTCTCTCTCTCTCTTCTCTCTCTCTGCCTTCCCATTACATTCTCCCCCCCCCCCTTTTTTTTTTTTAAAGAAAGTGGGACCACTCTTTCTGTGGACACGTCATACTGACGACACTTTCTTTTCTGAAGTGGTTGGGTAGGACTAGTGGTGACCCGGTTGTGAAACTGCAAAAATTGGGATGGGCACAGGATGTATACAAGTTTTCTGCCTTGTTTGTTTGAACATGCGGTTTGGTTTTGGTTTGGGGGGGGGGGGGGGGGGACAAATAACTCAGCTGAACAGATTAACAGTACACTGTGGTCAAAGGCTTGACTTGACTTGACTTGACTTGACTTGACTTGACTTGACTTGACTTGACTTGCTTGTACTCCTGTAACCCAACCGTTGCTAACTCGAATTACGGGATATTTGACATGTGTTGTAATCATTATCTGATCCTCCAGAGCGCTCGCTTTCCCTCAGTCAAGTTAAGCAGCATGGGTGACCGTTTGTGCGCCTTGGCTTCACTACAGTCCCTCCAGTTCACCCAGCTGTAAATGGGTACCTACCCTCTTTAGGGTCAGGGAAGGTAAAGTAGCGAGGGAGAGGAGATGGGCACCGCCCTCAATATGCTGGCCCCTAGATAGGCTGAGGTCTGATGCCTCGCTCCCCTACGACCGCCTAGGTTATGGGACACCTTTAACCACTTAACTATCCCGTCCAGGTGTAAAGGGATGCAAATTACTCGGCTGAACGAATTCAGAGTTCTAAGTGGTCAAAAGGATGGCATGTGCTTCAATGTCTCTACTTTGTAAGCATTCAGACAAGGTTTTCTAGTCAACTCTTAATCTTTCCAATGCCCAAATTTCGGTGGCAAAATTACCATGACTGTTGGGAGTGGGGGTGGGGGTGGTTACTAGCAGGCTGCAGGAAACCCTTCAAACGTTTTTCGAGTAAAGTGTAGGGAAAGGGTTAATACACAGTTTTGATAGAGTTAAAACAGGGTTTCAGAAATAATGGTGCTGCACATCTAAAAACAACAACAAAAATCTGGCATCTTGGAGTGCCAGTAAATACATTTTTATTTTATTTCTATTTAATTTATTTTATACCCCTTTATGCCACAGTAGATTTCTTTGCGTGAAATTCGGGCTGCTTTCCCTGGGGAGAGGGCGTCGCCACAAGTGCAGCGCCTACCCTTTATTTTTTTCCTGTCTGCAATTTTATTTGTTTCCCTATCAGAATGGCTTTTTTCTACAGAGTTTTGCCAGGGGCAACCCCCTTGTTGCCGTGGGTTCTTTTACATGTGCCAAATAATTATGTGTAATACACGGGACCTCGGTTTATCGTCTCATCCGAAAGACTAGCACCCAGACCACCACTCATGGTCTAATCGTAGGGGGAACAGTTTTGGGCCCAAACAGGATACGAACCACCGCTCACTCCGACCCGGGCTTTTCGCTTTCTAGGCAAGGCGCGTTACCACCTAGACCACCGATCCATTTATCAGGCCTAACTTATTTTATTTTATATCTTTTTATTCTTTTATTCCGAGGATAATGGAATAAGCACTCATGTGGGTTTTTTTAAAATTTTTTTTTTACATCCAGTCCTCGTGTGTATGCAGTTTTATGAATTTTGCCATCCGTTCTCACCGGCACAATGGCCTAATTGATTTACCCTGTATGTAGTAAACAAGGCGGACTTTGCAGACATTGATGCCGATATAATTATTGTATTTATCCTCGATGGATAAATAGTTTGCTTTCGTTTTACTGAACTAGTAGTTTGTTTTCTCTCTCTCTCTCTCTCTCTCTCTCTCTCTCTCTCTCTCTCTCTCTCTCTCTCTCTCTCTCTCTCTCTCTCTCTCTCTCTCTCTCTCTCTCTCTCTCTCTCTCTCTCTCTCTCTCTCTCTCTCTCTCTCTCTCTCTCTCTCTCTCTCTCTCTCTCTCTCTCTCTCTCTCTCTCTGTAGATAGTTTCTTTCTGTTTCTTCCGTCTTGAATATCACAGATCTAATACTGTTTAACTTTTCCTCCGGAAGAATGCAAAACATGAGTCCCGTTTCTGTTGTTGTTGATTTTTTTTTTTTATCCTGGTAGTAGCTATCGTAGTAACCGGATTTCTTTGTGATCCTCTTTAAAACCTTTCTTGTTCTCTGTACCTAAACCGTGCCACTGATCGTTGCCAGTGAGTATAGTTTGCTTTTACCTTTTTATTTCTCTAGACTCTGTCTCTGTCTGTCTGTCTGTCTCTGTCTGTCTGTCTCTGTCTGTCTGTCTCTGTCTGTCTGTCTGTCTGTCTCTGTCTGTCTGTCTGTCTGTCTAACTGTCTGTCTGTCTGTCTGTCTGTCTGTCTGTCTGTCTGTCTCTCTCTCTCTCTCTCTCTCTCTCTCTCTCTCTCTCTCTCTCTCTCTCTCTGTGCGCGCGCGTGTGTATGTGTATGTGTGTGCGTGCGTGTGTGTATGTGTGTGCACGCGCACGTGCGCACCACATATTCACTTGTTTTATACCAATCCTTTTTCGTCTTAATGACGTTTGGTATTATTTAATATTGTTATTATTATCGTCATCGTCATCATCATCATCACGATGAGTACCAGTGTTATTATTATTATTATTATTATTAGTTATTCGGATGAGACTATAGACTGAGGCCCCGTGTGCAAACGCACGCAGAACATCTTGCACACACGTTAAAACCCCATTCCGCCTTTCGGAAGAGCAGGCCATCGTGTGCCGGTAGGAGCGAAGGACAAAATTATACAAAAAAAATTAGCATGCACACAGGTGTCGTGTTTAGACACCATCCCTGAAGTTGGAGTCCCAGGGCGCTCGGGGCTGTATATGGCAACGTTCTGGCGGCTCCTGCGACGGTACTGGAACCATTCGTATCGGTCATTGCCTTTCCAATGGGTCATTCCGGTGGCGTGGAGAGGGGGGGGGGGTCTGCTGCACGGGTAACAGTTTGCCCTCCATACTTACCCAGGCTTTGCGCTCTAACTACTACTACTACTACTACTACTACTACTACTACTACTACTACTACTACTACTACTACTACTACTGTAAAATCCCTAGCATAAGCCCACCATCTAGCAAGCGCCCACCCCCCACTTTGGGCCAAAAGTTGTGCACAGGGGTAACTACCTAGCAAACGCCCACCCTGCTTTTTTCAAAGAGATTGTGCTCACTTTCACTAGGATTTGTGACGCTCCTCCACATAAGGAGTCGGATTACACAAGAGGTGAAACTCTAGTTACTGACATGCTATTAATCATCAATAAAATGGCTATACGATAAAAAAAAACAGATTAAAAATCTGACAATTCTATCAAAAGATATTGCAACTTGAAGTGATAGACTCCAGCAAATGACAAAATGAGCAATTGACCAGTTAAGCATCATAATAGATGACCAGAATGAGGGCTTTGGTATTTTTAAAACATGTTTAAAGGCAAAAGGAAACAAAATTATGTCTTGATATTTCACTACAATATACAACAATGGCTATAGTTATATAATCAATCAAAATCTCAAAATCGACAACTTGACCCCCACCTGCCTTTAATGGCTCCTAGCGGAAAAGTAGGTAATGTGCTAAGCGACTCATTTTGTGGTGGAGCGCCACATTTGTGCAGACTGTTCCAGAAGTCATCTTTTCCCCCTTCTTTACCTTTTCCTGTTTCTTTCCTTTTTTCTTATTCTTTGTCTCCTGTCCTCACTCCCGCGACAGT
>CM060328.1:13062519-13067519 GCA_030674155.1 Stramonita haemastoma
GGTTTTCCCAGCAAGCTGTTTATTGAACAAGCTCCGGAGTTGTGAACTGCTCTATGTAGTCGTTGTCATCGTCGTCGTCATCGTCATCATCATCATCATCATCATCATCACCACCACCACCACCACCACCACCACCACCACCACCAACCACCACCATCATCATCATCATCATCATCTTCACCATCATCATCATCATCATCATCATCATCATCATCATCATCATCATCATCACCACCACCACCACCACCACCACCACCACCACCACCACCACACCACCACCATCATCATCATCATCATCACCACCACCACCACCACCACCACCACCACCACCACCATCATCATCACCACCACCACCACCACCACCACCACCACCACCACCACCACCGTTATGTAGAGAGTATGCCAAGAGGTTGGTTGTTTTCGGATGAAGACAGTCTCAACTCAACATACTATTTCAAAGTATAACAGCATTGGAACACGGACCCTGATACAGTCAGTACCTTGCTGACACCAGAAACTGGTAGAGATTTTTGGCCTGGGCGAAAGAGAAAACCAAAAAGGGAAATCAAGTCAAGTCACAAGCCCTTTTATCATTATTCTATGAAGGCCAATTACAGTACTGACAGGTATTTTGATACGAATCATTATCTCAAAAAGATACAAGACAGCTTACATTCCATACTGGTTCAAATATTCTAAGATAACTTCAAGTAAAAAAAGATCACACACACACACACACGCGCGCGCGCACACACACACACACGCACGCACGCACACACAACACACACACACACACACACACACACACACACAACACACACACACACACCACACACACACACACACACACACACAACACACACACACACACAATGATAAAGATATCTCGATATTTACAGCGGAACTAATCGCAATATTGATGGCCCTAAATTTTCTCGTTAGTTTTCCTAAAATAATCTTTCAGATTCTGTTTTGTGTAGATTCTAAATCTGTAATCCATGCCAGTAGTTCCTTGCAAACAAAAGTTAGATCTGAAGTCGTTATTGAAATTTGTCATTTAATTCATCTTTTATCTTTAAAGGGCTCGGAACTAACCTTCTGTTGGATTCCATCACACAGTGGTTTTTACTACAATGAAAAAGTGGACATCCTAGCAAAAAAAAAAGGAGCAAAGGGTTCATTGGAGGTGTCACATTTAGTACTCCCATTTTCACTACAAGAGTGTTATCATATTGTAATAAAATCACAAGAAAAGTTATTTCAGTGCGAGGAAATGAGGCTCGGGTGTCTAGATGCTCACATCTTGCGCACACGTTAAATCCTGTTCCGCTTTTCGTAAGAGTAGGCCATCGTGTGCCGGTGGGAACAGATGACAATATTTACAAAACTGCATACACACGGGGACTGGATGACAAAAAGCACATGATTGCTTATTCTGTTATCCTCGATATAAAAAGAATCAGAATCAAAGAACTACGTAAATTTGAGTCTTTTGTTAAAACACGAGAACGTGATGTATATTGTTCAAAGCAGATTGTTTCCTTAGCTTGTAGATGGAAATTGAATTGCTTTATGACAAAATATGCTGGAAATGTTTTTTGCATGTGCGGTAATAATATAACAGTAGATCATATACTAACATGCAGCAGCTTAAAAGGGCATATTCCCGTTTTGATGGTACATTCTCCATCAGCTATCTTTAAAAATCTGTCACTTATGTATGACTTTTTTAGATCACTGATTCATAGTCCAGTTGGTTTCTTATTGTTAATTGCTTTGGACTGTAAAGATGCTCTAATCGGATATATATTTTTTTTTCATGTTTGTAAGGTGTGTGTGTTTTTTTTTTTTGTGTTTTTTTTTTTGGGGGGGGCAGTATTTTTCCCGTACTCGGTATTTGTATTCCTATCGTTTAGTTTGTTTGGTTTTGGGGGGTGAGTTCTAGGAGATGTTGCTGATTTTAGCAGATTTTTCACAGTTGTTGGTGGTTCCCGTTCTTTTTCTGGGAGGGGTATTTTTGTGTTTTCTTATGTGAAATTAACTATTTAGTTACATTTTTCATTGGAATTACTGATTTTGTTAGAGATTGTTAGAACTGCATTTCCCGTTTTCTGTTGACTGTAGTTCAATAGGTTAGTTACAAAAAGGTTTTTTTTTTAGAAAAGATCATAAAATCTCTCATTCTTTCTGTTACAGAGAAAAACCGTGACCCATTACAATTTGCGTACAGATCTAGAAGGGGTGTCGAAGATGCCAAATTATTCATTTTGAACAAGCTGTACAATCACTTGGAAACACCTGATTCTCATGCCAGAATATTGTTTGCTGACTTTAGCTCAGCTTTCAATACAATGCAGCCTCATATTCTGGTTAGCAAAATACTTTCAAAATTTGATGTAGACAATCAACTTATACGTTGGCTGATTGAATTTTTAACTGACAGGCCACAGCGTGTTTTTGCCAACAAAATACCTTCATCAGTTAGATATACCTACACTGGTTCCCCACAGGGCTGCGTCCTCTCGCCACTTCTTTACATTCTATACACGGATGATTGTAGAAGCAGCCATGAAAACTCATTTCTGGTAAAATTTGCCGACGACAGTGCTCTTCTGTCTCTCTTATCTGGATCAGTCCTAGACCATGGTCCAGCCCTTACCGAGTTCGTAGATTGGTGTGATGAGGCCTATCTGGAGCTAAATGTTTCTGAAACTAAAGACCTTCCTATTGATTTCAGAAGATCGGAGCACACTTCTGAGAATACCATCATCCATAGTGAAGAAGTTGAAAACGTTTTGAAATACAAATATCTGGGAACTGTTTTTGACCACAAGCTAAATTGGGATGCTAACACTGACGCCATTGTCAAAAAGGGGCAACAGCGTGTGTATTTTCTGAGGAAGCTTAACTCATTTTTTGTCGACAAAAAGATTCTTTCTTTGTTCTACAAGTCTTATATAGAGAGCGTTTTAAGTTTTGCTTTCATTTGCTGGTACAATAACCTTAGCATTAAGAACAAGAATGGTCTTCAGAGAATTGTGAGAATCTGCTCTAAAATTATCGGAGAAGAATAAAGAAACCTCAGGTCGTTTTGTAATAAGCAACTTGTACGTAAAGCAAAAGCTATTTTGGCCGATTCCTCCACGCTCTGTTTTCAGAATTTCAATTGTTGCCTTCAGGACGTCGTTTTCAATGCCACAACAGCAAAACAAACAGAAAAAGGAATTCCTTTGTGCCAGTAGCTATCCGAGTTCTAAACTCATAATAACACTGACTGAGGTTGTTTGTTTTTGTTTTTGTTTGTTTGTTTGTTTGCTCTTGTGTGTGTGTGTGTGTGTGTGTGTGTGTGTGTGTGTGTGTGTGTGTGTGTGTGTGTGTGTGTGTGTGTGTGTGTGTGTGTGTGTGTGTGTGTAAGCTTCTCTGAATTACTTACCTGCCACTGTTATGTATGTAGCCAATGCATACAGACGTGCACATATATGTACCCATAAAATAAGTATGTCTTATTTTTGGCTTTATTGATTTTTTTTTTTTGAATTGCTTGTAAATTCACATGTCTTTCTACCAATTATGTGCCTGGGGGGGGGGGGAGGGGGGGGGGGGGGGGGGGGGGGGGGGGGGTGGGTGGTGGGGTGGTGTGTGGGATTGGTAGGGGGGGGGGGGAGCGTGTGTGTATGTGTGAGTGTGGGGGCGGGTGGGGTGTGGATTGTATGGGGAGGGGGGAGCGTGTGTGTGTGTGTGTGTGTGTGTGTGTCTGTGTGTGTGTCTGTGTGTGTGCGTGTGCGTGCATGCATGTATACGTGCGGGTGTGAACGCGTGCGTATAATGTGTAAATAATGGTTATCATATGTCTTTTCTAGTCAATGGTTTTTAAGAACATTGTATCTAAACATTGGTGTGTGTGTATGCGTGTGTTTTCGTGTGTGCAAGCGCGCGCGCGTAGAGTGTGAGTGTTTGTGACATTTTATTTGAAGTTATATAATGTTTGAACAAATAAGAAATGTAGCTCCTTCGTGTGTTTGATTATGATTTGTATCTATATGCCTGTCAGTATTGTAATTGCCCTTCAGGGATGATTAAAGTGTTTTTGACTTGACTTGACTTGACTTGACTAGTAGTAGTAGTAGTAGTAGTAGTAGTAGTAGTAGTAGTAGTAGTAGTAGTAGTAGTAGTAGTAGTAGTGGTAGTAGTAGTAGAACAATTACGGAGAAGAAGAAGAAGAAGAAGATGAAGAAGAAGAAGAGAAAGAAGAAGAAGAAGAAGAAGAAGAAGAAGAAGAAGAAGAAGAAGAAACAACAACAACAACAACAACAACAACAACAACAACAAGATAATGTATGGCAACACAGCTTCTTTAACAGTAAACTGAAACTTTCACGGAGGCAGAATCTCCCTGGTTTGGTAAACGTCCGAGCCAAAAAAAAAATCAAACAAAACCAAATTGCAAACAAAAATATTTTCAGAAGTTTGCATGCAGAAAACAAATAATAATCAAAAAAAAATTTAAGTCTGTCCTCATTCAAACATTTTGAATTAAACTGCATGTCACCTCCTTTCTCTGTCTCTGTCTGTCTATCTCTCCCTCTGTCTATCTCTCCCTCTGTCTATCTCTCCCTCTGTCTATCTCTCCCTCTCTCGCTGATAAAAACGTGGAAACAAGAACTACAGCAAACACAACAACAACCAATAATAGCTAACAACAACAACAGCTAACAACAACAACAGCTAGCAACAACAACAACAACAGGTAGCAACAACAACAGCTATCAACAACAACAGCTATCAACAACAGCTAACAACAACAGCTATCAACAACAGCTATCAACAACAACTAACAACAACAACAAAAGCTAATAACAACAGCTAACAACAACAACAAAAGCTAATAACAACAGCTATCAACAACAACAGCTATCAACAACAGCTAACAACAAGAACAACAAAAGCTAATAACAACAGCTAACAACAACAACAACTAAAGCTAACAACAACCACCACCA
>CM060328.1:13072519-13075019 GCA_030674155.1 Stramonita haemastoma
TACACCACACCACACCACACCACACCACACCACACTACATCACATCACACCACACCACACCACACCACACCACACCACACTACACTACATCACACCACACCACACCACACCACACCACACCACACCACACTACATTACACCTCCAGTCCACAGACAAAACTAGACACTTCAATCATGTTTATCAAGGAGGAGGGGGAAGCAATCCCAGTTTTAAAAAAAACAAAAAAAAAAACCCAGGATGATCTATTTCCCCTCACAAATCACCCGCCAACAGGAAAACCCTATCACCGCGATAACCTGGGTAGGATAGGTAGACACACACACACACACACACACACACCTGTAATATATAACATCGTTCAATCACACACACACTTAAAAACCCGTTCCACCTTTCCGAAAACTAGATCATTTCGTACCGGTAGAAACATAATTATAACAAAAATCCTGTTCCGCTTTTCGTAAGAGTAGGCCATCGTGTGCCGGTGGGAACAGATGACATTTACAAAACTGCATAAACACGGGGACTGGATGTAAAAAAAAAAAAAAAGCACATGAATGTTTTTTCCATTATCCTCGATATAAAAGAAAAAAAAGAAAAAAAAAAAAATAATAATCAGTATACTGCGATCCGCTGGGCGGGCGGCAACCACCACCCCCCTCCCTCCCTCCCTCTTCCTCCCCCCCCCCCCCCCCCCCCCCCCCCCCAAAGAAAAGTGAATGACAAGTCAACTTTTAAGAAGCTATACTTCTACCATTCTAAATCAGCTTTCATACCCTCAGACCACTTAACTGTTGTCTATCGGCAAGGGGTGCCAGATACGAACCCTCAACTACTCTGTGACAGCTGGCCTTAGATAGAGTGTATATATATAAACAAGCCAATGGAAGCAGAACTTGGGGGTCCTATTCATTTATACTGACAGCCCCCCCCCCCCCCCCTCTCTCTTGTCCCCCCCCTCCCTCCCTATAGGGGTATCTATAGTTTCTCGTTCATTCTGTGTGCCAAAGGTTGCAGCTTCCCTATATACCCTTGCTTGATTTCTGCCCATACTGGGTAATGTTTATTTATTTCTCTATTTATTTATTCTTGTATATCGAGGTTAATGGAATACGCTCTCATGTGCTTTTTTTTTTTTACATCCAGTCCCTGTGTGTATATGCAGTTTTGTCAGTCTTATCATCAATTCCCACCAGCACACAATGGCCTATTCTTACGAAAAGGCGGAACAGAATTTAACGTGTGCGCAAGATGCTCTGCGTGCGTTCGCACACGGGGCCTCGGTTTATAGTCTCATCCGAAGGACATTAGGGGAGAGTGGAGTCAGCTCTGATTTTAACTCCAGGGGGAAAATCCCCTCGAACGGGAATCGAACTCGCTTGAACATTAATAGCAAAAACAGGTACACTGGTTATAATATTAAAGTACATTACATACAGTATCGTGGAGTGGGGGGACAGTGAGAAGCGAGACAGACAGACAGACAGACAGACAGACAGACAGACAGAATCAAATCAAATCAAATTCTTTTATTTCGAGGATAATAAATAAGGGCTCATGTGCTTTTTTTTTTTTTAAATCTAGTACTAGAGAGAGAGAGAGACAGACACACAGACACACAGACACACAGAGACAGGCAGACACACAGAGAAAGAAAAAGAGACACATAGACACAGAGAGAGACAGACAGAGAGATAGATCGAATCGAATCGAATTCTTTTCTTTTGAGGATAATGAATAAGCACTCATGTATATTTTTACACCCAGTCCCCGAGAGATAATGAATATAATAAATGAATGAATATTTTTTCAAGGGTAACAGATTAAGTATTTACATACTTATTTTCATCCGGCCCTTGCCCTGATTAGGGAATAGCAAAACAAGAGAGAGAGACAGACAGACAGACAGACAGACAGACAGATTGACGGAAATCAAATGAAATCAAATCAAATTCTTTGATTTCGAGGATAATGAATAATCGCCCATTAATTCGCTTTTTTACATACATCCCAGAGAGAGAGACAGACAGACAGACAGAGACAGAGAGACACAAAGACAGATAGAGACAGACAGTGATTTGATTTATTTGATTTGATTTATTCTTTTATATCGAGGATAATGGAATAAGCACTCTTGGGCTTTTTTTTTCATCCAGTCCCCGTGTGTATGCATTTTTTGTAAATGTCATCTGTTCCCACCGGCACACGATGGCCTACTCTTACGAAAAGCGGAACAGGATTTAACGTGTGCGCAAGGTGTTCTGCGTGCGTTCGCACACGGGGCCTCGGTTTAAAGTCTCATCCGAAAGTGAGAGAGAGAGAGAAACAGACAGAGAGACAGAGACAGAGAGATATAAAGACAGAGAGATACAAAGACAGAGAGAGACAGAGAGGCAGAGAGATACAAAGACAGAGATAGACAGAGATAGACAGAGAGGTAAAACTGGAATAAGAAACTTGTAATCGTTTTATCCTTTGATACCCTCCCCCCCCCCCCCT
>CM060328.1:13077519-13117519 GCA_030674155.1 Stramonita haemastoma
CTCCTGGACGGCCAGTCCCGCTGGAGTCCCGTCTTCAGGGCCCATCAGGGGGATGCCAGCTCTCCTATGGTGTACCATCCGAAAGACGGCGTCCTGGGCATGAGGGTCTACACCTCTGACACTGCCGAGGCCGTTCTGCTCATCAGCAACGACTCTCCGTTTTATGCCGACACCCAGTGGCGCTGTGAACTGAAAGGCGAAGAAGCAGCGTCGGTGCGGAGAGGGGGACAGAACCCCTTCTACGTTTTGTGCAAATCCCAAAAGGTCGAGGCGTCTAACACTCTGTTCACGCCTTACATCGTTATCTTTGCTTCTGTTGTATTTGTGCTGTCTGTCGTCATCATCGTTCTCGTCTGTTGGGTCTGCCGTAGGAACCGGAAAAGAAAAACGGATGAGATGCCCACACCTATTCCGGCAGAAGAACCAGACACCGTAGATCTCAAGCTTCTGGATGAAAACGACGGCGAATTGGCTCAATCAATTAATTAACGGGCAACTCGGAAATAACCATCTGGTTTCCTTGTGACTTCTTCAACCACCTGAATCTTGTTGATCGTTCAAGTTGTCAACTTTAGTGAAGTGTTTCCACACAAGATTGAGGGAAAAAAAAGAAAAAAAGAAACCTACAAAAAGTAAAAGTAAAACAAACCATAAAGTAAAAAAAATAATAATAATAATAAAAGAAAGGAAAAGGAAAGAAAAGAAAGAAATTAAGAAAAAAAGAAAAGAAAAGAAAGAAAAGAAAAATCCCAACATAAATGTAAAGGTTAACTAAGGAAGATCTCCCATCGAGCTGCATTCAGCTCCGCTCTCCTCTGCTGCTGAGGGTGTGTCCATACATCGCCCACACACAGAAAACCAACCACTTCTATTCTTTCGGCAAAAAGAAAAGGAAAGAAAAAAGAAAGAAAAAAAAAAGAAGAAACACTTTTTCAAAAGCAGATATATTATCAATCCCCAAACTGCAATCTTTCAACAGGAGATAATCAGGTATATTGGTGGTCTAGAGATAACCCAGAAAACGGAAAGTCCGGGTTCGAAGTGTGTGGGGGTTCGATCCCGTTTGGGCCAGAAATTTGCCCTACACCCCCCCCCCCCTCCCCACATCCACTAAACCATGAATAGTGGTCTGGATGGTAGTCTTTCGGATGAGACGATAAACCGAGGTCCCGTGTGTTACACTTATTAAGCGCACGTAAAAGAACACACAGTAACGAGAGAGTTGTCCTTGGCAAAATTCCGCTCAAAAAAGCCACTCTGATTAGACAAGTGAGAGAAGCTGAGGTCTCTGATGCCCAATCTTATATATATATATATATATATATATATATATATATATATATATATATATATATATATATATATATATATATATATATATATATATATATATATATATATATATATTTCCCCAAGTCAAGTTTAGCAGCATTTGGATGGGTGACCATTTGCGCGCCTTGGCTTCAGTACAGTCTCCCCCCCCCACCCCCACCCCCAGTTTACCCAGCTGTAAATGGGTACCTGCCCTCTTTAGGGTCAGGAAAAGTAAAGCAGCGAGGGAGAAGAGATGGGCACCGCCCTCAATTTGCTGGCCCCAAGAGAAGCTGAGGTATCTGACACCTCCCTCCCCAACGACCGCACAGGTTATGGGATACCTTTAACTTTACCTTAACACCTCTTGGGGAAAACTGAAACCTGCCTGCCTCAGAAACACTGTGGATTGGTTGTCTTGGAAAGAAGCAGAGTCGTCGATTTGGATTATGATTTCATGTCTGTGCGTTTCTTTAATTTTTTATATATATATATTTTTTTTATAGGAGATGTGGATGAAATGAAATCGATTTGAAGCCATGAGCTGTGTGGTCTGTAAAGGATGGACACATGAGGGTTCTGATTTTGTTGTGGCAAGGACAATACTGGTGAAAATTGTGTGTTCAGGGTGGGTTCTTCAACAACAAAAACACACACAAAAAAAGAGAGATTTTTTGTTGTTGTGTGCCTCTTTTTCGAACGGCAAAGCGTTAGTTTGTTTATTTAGGGCTTTTTTTTTTCTTCTTCTTCTTCTTCTGTGGGTGATAATATTAAGTGTGTGTGTGTGTGTGTGTGTGTGTGTGTGTGTGTGTGTGTGTGTGTGTGTGTGTGTGTGTGTGTGTGGTGTGTGTGTGATCGTGAATGTTTGATATCATGATTTTAATTGTTTGCAGTGTATACGTACATAACCAATCTGTTAATCAGAACTGTTTTGTTATATGGTTATGCTCAATTTTTATGACTATGATTGCAGAGATTGATGATAGTATTGGCTGTTTTTTGTTTTGTTTTTGTTTTCTTTCTGATTGTGTTCAATAATATCTGTTACAGTATGAATATTAATCTCTCTCTCTCTCTCTTCTCTCTCTCTCCTCTCTCTCTCTCTCTCTCTCTCTCTCTCTCTCTCTCTCTCTCTCTCTCTCTCTCTCTCTCTCTCTCTCCAAATCTGACCTTTAATGTTTAATGTATCATGTTAACCGTAGTACTGAGAATTGTTTCTTCATAGTTTATACTCTCAATTTTACTAATTATGTGTGTCCTATGAAATAGAATTTTGTGAGCCTTTCATCTAGCATAATTGTGTGTGTGTGTGTGTGTGTGTGTGTGTGTGTGTGTGTGTGTGTGTGTGTGTGTGTGTGTGTGTGTGTGTGTGTGTGTGTGTGTGTGTGAATCATAAGGGGATTTTGTTGTTGTTTTATTGTTTTTGTTGTTTTCTTTGTGTGGTTTTTTTAAAAAATAATTTGGGACATATGTTCATGTAATTTGTCATTGGTAGTACTTCCCCTTAATGAAGATATTTTGATTAAGGTTTTTTTTTGTTTTTTGTTTTTTTTGCTGTTGTTTTGTTTTGTTTTTGTTTTTCCTTTTTTCTGTTTTGTGTTTTGGGTTTTTTTGTGGTTTTTTAGTTTTGGTTTTGTTTTGTTTATTTGTTTGTTTTGGCTTAGGTTCTGCTTTTTTCTAAAAATTCCCCTCTATTACCAAGATATTATGACCTCTAGGCCTTTGACTAATTTTGCTGATAGATGATGGATGGATAATGTACCCAGTAGCTAACTTGTTATGTTTTAGTTACTACTTTTTCTTGTTTGCTTTTGTTTTACCTACTACTTACTTATTATAGATTTTCTGGTTTTACCTTGTTTTTGTTTTCTATCATAATGATCATTTGATTGATTATTATTAATTTTAGTTCACTGTATTGCGCCTTTGTTGTGCATGCATTTTTCCTTATTTTTTTTTGTGCTAGTCAAATTTTTCAGGTTCATATGTAACCTATTTAAATTGATTTGATTGTACAGCGCGGTGAGCCTATGTTTGTTTTTTTTTTAATTCGCGCTATATAAGCCTCCATTTTATTTTAATTTTTATTTTTATATTTATTTTATTGTTATTATTATTATTATTATTATTATTATTATTATTATTATTTTTATTATTATTATTATTGTTGTTGTTGTCGTTGTTGTTATTGTTACTATACCCGTTGCCCCCAATGGGTTGTACTGTGTACTGAAAGCAGCAGCAGCAGTGGCAGCAGCAGCAGCAGCCTAGTAGTATGATCATTATTGGTTTTGTTGTTGATATTATCATGATTATTATGATCATCATCACTGTTATTGTTGCGATATATATCTGTGATTGTGTACTGAGCGCGGCACCATCTTTTTTCTTCCTTTCTTTTTCACGGAAGAGGCTTTAGCATGTAAGTCAATACATGAAAGGATATCCCCCCCCCCCTCCCCCCCGTGTTCATCACAGCATAGTCTTCTTCACGGTTCGCTGACGAAGAGATTTCAGGCAGACGATAGCAGTGGGCACGCTAAAATCCACAGAGAGGTCAAAGGTGAGCAACGCGAGCGTCTCGCCCCCATGGCGGATCGCCGACTTTTCTTTTGTTAGAAACCCAATGGCATAATAGGCCTGTGACGTGCATAATATCTCTCTCTCTCTCTCTCTCTCTGACTTCGAGGTGATCTCCCTTGGATATAGGCAGGGTTAAAGTTAGCTGTGTGCATTTTGAACTTAATTAATCAAAGAAACCAGCACCATGCCAGTTGTCGGGCTGCCAACAACGCTGGAAGTGACACTAGGTGCCCTGCTACATGAACACTGCATCACCTCGTGGAAGGTGTGCGGAGAAGGCGACCAAACGACCGTCGTTTTGAGACTGAAGGCTGGCTCAGGGGAAGGGAACATGGCGAGTCAACAAAGGCCCATGTTCTTCCGTAAAAAGCCGCCCAGTCAGACCAACAGGGACAGAAGACGGAATGAGGAGAGGAGACAGGCAGAGGAGAGGAGACGGGCAGAAGAGAGGAGACAGACAGAGGAGAGGCAAGAGAACAAGGCAAGTGAAATGTTTAATTCCGAAACTTCACCAAGTTTGTTTGTGTCAACACCCCCCATCACCCAGTCTGTCTCACACACCAACAGCCTTCCTCTCCAAACCACACGCCTTCGCAACTCTTGCTCACTGCACGGGATTATCGCCGAGCGTCACGTGCTGTCACCGGGTTGGCAGCTGACACAGGGGATGGACAACAACAAGGTGAAATTGACCTGGTTGAGGTGCCTGTACCTGACGTGACGATGACGACGACGGAGGAGGAGGACGACTGTGACACTTTCTTGGATCAGCTTCCGGATGCAGGCTACAATGGGGACAATATAAAGGACTATGTGGGTGAGCTGAGAAACAGATCCCTGCAGAGAAATCTACGGGACGTTTCTAGAAACAACGAATTTGCTCATGTGTATACCTCTGACGACACCCCTGACACTATCTTATGTGAAAGTGAAGATATGGTTTTTCAGTTCACCTGGGCAAATGATTCTTACAACCCTTCAAATTATTTTTGGTTTGCTAAAAGAAACAGTAGACACATGACTCGGGAAGAAAAAGAAATTTATTCCAAGCTACAGCTGTGGACTCTTGCCGATCGTGAAAGAATTAAAGACAGAATTAGTGCTGGACTGGGTATTCTTCATGTTATGATGGATGCTATGAGGTATTTTCTGGGTTAGATGGGACTATGGTTGCCTCTGTGTGTGTGTGCGCGCATGTGTGTGTGTGTGTGCGCGCGCGTGTGTGTATGTGTGCGTGCGTGCGTGTGTGTGTGTGTGTGTGTGTGTGTGTGAGAGAGAGAGAGAGAGAGAGAGAGAGAGAGAGAGAGAGAGAAAGCAAAACAGGAGGGTTATGCATATTGTGAGTTAGCTTTTTCACGTGTTTGAAAGTGCACGAGCCAACGGACCTGACAGAACGTAGCGATATGAAAGCTTTGTTACAGACTTACGAAGTTTATGTTTGTTGTGCTACCGCCACCCCCCCCCCCCCCCCTTTCCCCAATTTTCAAAGGGCCAAAGTGTTACATAACAATTCTTCGTACTCCGAATGTAAACCACCTCACCATGTCGTGGAATCCATGCCATGCCGATCATCTGGGTTGTAGAAATGATATTTTTTTGTTTCTGAAAATATGTGTTTTGTGCCCAGTCCCCTTCCCGCTGTCCCCTTGTGAATGGGCTTAAAAAAAAGCTTGACACAATAAAATATTGTCAAAATATTGTCATTGTCTGTCTGTCTGTCTGTCTGTCTCTCTCTCTCTCTCTCTCTCTCTCTCTCTCTCTCTCTCTCTCTCTCTCTCTCTCTCTCTCTCTCTCTCTCTGTCTGTCTGTCTGTCTGTCTGTCTGTCTCTCTCTCTCTCTCTCTCTCTCTCTCTCTCTCTCTTCTCTCTCTCTCTCTCTCTCTCTCCAAATCTTATGGCCTCTATTTTAATAATTATGTGTGTCGTAAGCCTGTGAAACAGATTTTTGTGAGCCTTTTATCTAGCGATCCCTGCTTACCAGCTCCATAACTATGTCCAACATAATTGTTATGGTTATGTATTTTTGTGTGCCCAATGACCTGCACGAGAACCTGTGTGTGTGTGTGTGTGTGTGTGTGTGTGTGTGTGTGTGTGTGTGTGTGTGTGAACCATTATGGAATTTTTCTTGTTTTTTTTGTTGTTTTTTTTGTTTTGTTTTGTTTTTTAGTCTGGGACATAATAAAAAAAAATTGTTTATGTAATTTGTCATTGGTAGTACTTCCCAAAAATGAAGATAATTTTGATTAAGGTGGGGTTTTTTGTTTGTTTGTTTTGTTTTTTTTTTGTTTTTTTTGTGTTGTTTTTCTCCCTCTATTGCCAAAATATTATGATCTCTAGACCTATGACTAATTTTGTTGACGGATGATGGTTTGTTTTTGTTTTAATTACTACTTACTTATTGTCGATGTTCTGGTTTCACTTCGTTTTTGTTCTCTATTATAATGATCATTTGATTGTTTATTATTAATTCTAGTTCACTGTATTGCCCCTTTGTTATCCTATTATATCTTCTCTCCTTACATCTTGTCTTCTGTTTATTACTGTCTTGTTGTTTTGGCCTTCTGTTTTGGTTTTTTATTGTTGTTAGTTGGAGGTGCTCTTAAACTGATGTAATCCCTGATTAGGGCGGGGACTGGATGTAAAAAACCACATGAGTGCTTATTCATTATCCTCGAAATAAAAGAATTTGATTTGATTTGATTTGATCTCTCTCTCTCTCCGTTAGTCTTGCGACAGTGGGGGCACCCCTGAAGACTTGACAACCAGTTCCCTCCATTCGTCAGAGGTTCTGCCTTTCTCAAAATTTTGTGGAGTTCTAGGTCTGTCCATTCGCTAGTGTTGTCCTCCCATCTCTTCCTTGGTCTGCCTCATTTTCTTCTTTTTGTCCTTGGACAGTGCCTTGCAGTATCGTTTTTGTAAGTCCTTTTGATCTTGTGACGTGCAGTTCAATTTAAGTTTACACTTCTTTACTATTGATAGAAGGTTTTTGTAGGGACCAGTGGTTTGCTGGATTCATTTAGGCACGTCTTCTTTGCTTATGTAGACTCTGTAGGAGATGCCAAAGAGTCTCCTGAAGCATCTCATCTCTACCGCCTGTGACATAACAGACCTGTGACATAACAGGCCTGTGACATAACATACCTGTGACATAATAGGCCTGTGACATAATACGATTGATTGAAGCTCTCACTGAAATATTTGAGCTTTGACCAGCATGACGAAAATACTTTGAATTTTGCACTCCATGTCGCTACTCCGATGGGCTACTCTCTCCAACCAGGAACAAAGATTTCGGAACACATGGAGTTACCCAACTACACTGCATTTGACCTTGGATAGGCTCACAAAGCTATGTTTAGCTGCACTAGTTATAGTCTCAAGCGGCCACCCTGTTAAAAGTCTGCAAACAGAAAATCCGCTATAGCAGACTAGCTGTCCAAAACCTTTGCTGTACACTGATCCGCTATAGGGGGACGGCCGTCGTCTGAGAGTTAAAAATTAAGGAAACTCCTAAAAAAGATGTTTACCAAAATATTGCGCTAAATATCCAAACACTTCTGAGGTATGAACAACTCTTCTCTTCACCAAATAAGAAGTCTCAGCTCAATGTTGTTAAATATGATTAGTATTATCAGAAATAACGTAAACTTTGTTCGAAAAGTTTGCTAAGTGTAAATAGGTAATTTTTTTTTTTGGTTCTATAGTAATTGTTCAAATATCCAAGTTACATGGTGCGAGTATGTTCTTCAGTTATGATTTTGTTTATTTATGTAACAGAGTGCAGATATTTGATCTGCCGCGTCTCTGTACAACTTCTCGGCGACGACAGCACGGTCAGACATTGGGAATGTGGCCTCTAAAAGAGGCTGCATAAATACTACATTTTACCGCTATGGGCAAAGTGCATACAAAGGATGGCTTTCGACCACCCCCCAACGATACAGAACGTCGCACAATTCACAGGTGTGGATCCAAACGTTACACCCACGACGATGCGATTGGCAGTTCCGATCGCAAGGGAAGTAATCTAATTACCGCCCTGCCACATTTATGTTATGTAAAATCTTCTATAGGCTATCCCCAAAGGGATGACAGGAAATTGCAGGATAAACATCGGATTTTGTTATACAACGTTTTTATGATTTAATTACTCCTTTATTTACTAAGATAAAATCTTTATATTCAGTGGAATTATGCACAGATATATAATAAACAAAGTCATAAAATTTGAACTTGATACAGTCAAAACTAACAGAGTTATGATAATTTAAATGAGAGTCTGGGTGAGTATTTTTTCACCCACAGGCTCTGGCGAAGGTTAAATTAATGCAAATTGTAATCATGATAATGTTTCTGGTACTGTTCTGTGACATTATTAGTGCCTCTATCACACACAGACTCAACCTTTTTTTTTTTTTAGTCTTGTGGGGGGGGGGGGGGCAGGATTGCTATTGTTGATTGTTGCTGTTTTTGTTGTTGCTGCGGCAGCTTTGAGCAGTGATGATTATGTCTTTTGCCCTGATTTTCAATCAATCTTTCCATTGTTTTTGTTTGTTTGTTTTCGTGTGTGTGTGTGTGTTTCTCCTTCGGGTTTTTTTTTTCAGTTTCAATGTGTATAACTATTCTGTAATAAATCAGTTGCGTTCTTCGAAAACTGGTGTGTGTGTGTGTGTGTGTGTGTGTGTGTGTGTGTGTGTGTGTGTGTGTGTGTGTGTGTGTGTGATTGTTGTTCTTGTTCTTGTGAGTGCGCGCGTGCGTGTGTGTTGTGCATGCGGGCGTGCGTGTGTGTGTGTGCTTTTTTTTGTTTAATTTTATTTTATCATTTTATTTCGAGAACAATTGAATAAGCACACGTGTGCTTTTTTTTAACATCCAGCCCCCGTGTGTATGTAGTTTTGTCAATTTCGTCATCCGTCCTCGCCGTCACACAAAGGCCTACTCTTTCGATAAGTGGAACGGGTTTTAACTTGTGCACAAGATGTTCTGCGTGCGTTCGCACACGAAACCTCGGTTTATAGTCTCATCCGAAGGATGTGTGTGTGTGTGTGTGTGTGTGTGTGTGCGTTCGCGCGCGCGCGTGTGTGCGTGCGTGTGTGTTTGAGAGCTCCTCTCCACACTATCACCACCAACATGAATCGGCGGTTTACAGGTAACTCTCGCCTGTCTAGAAAGCGGAAAGTCCGGGTCGAAGCATGCGGTAGTTCGAATCCCGTTTGGGCCCAAAACTTCTCCTCCTCCATTAGACCATGAGTGGTGGTCTGGGGACTTGTCTTTCGGATGAGACGATAAGCCGAGGTCCCGTGTGTTACATTCATCATTATTATTAAGCGCACGTCTTAATCGCCATTCTTTATCGCATATCTTCGCAATTCTTCTTCCTCGCAATTTTTCTTCTTTGTGTGATGGTACCGAGAGGTAAGGAAACGACAGTTTAGGAAAAGAGTGGAACGACAATTCTCAAGCAACGAATCTCAACAATTGGGCAACAGAGGACTCAGGGGAAGACGGTAGCTGGCTGGTCATTCTTTATTCGTTACTCAGCATTCCGGTATGGATGAAGACCAATGTAGGGATGAAGACCAAGGTATGATGACGACAAAAATATTAACTTAACCATACCTATTAAAAATACAAAGTGTCTCACAATTTACAGGTGAGTCCGAAAATGGTAATAGCCTACTACGCAGCGACAAGATTGCATGGAATATTATCTAATCAACTCTCCTGTCGCACTAAGTCTAGCACACTACATCTAGCATACAAACAATTATTATTAACAGAATCTCTCTCACACTCGCTCACTCACACACACACACACATACACATGCGCGCGCGCGCGCACACACACACACACACACACACACACACACATGGGAGATAATCCTCCATGTCGCGCTAAGTCTCACACACTAGATCTACTGCACATGGTACTAGATCTACCGCACCTGGCTACATTTGCAATTATTCTTTTTCGCAATTCCACTTCTTCACAATTCTTCTTCTTCTTCTTCGTAATTCTTCTTCTTCTACTTCTTCTTCTTCTTCTTCTTCTTCTTCTTCTTCTTCTTCTTCGCAATTCTTCTTCTTCTTCGCAATTCTTCTTCTTCTTCGCAATTCTTCTTCTTCTTCTTCTTCTTCTTCTTTTTCGCAATACATCTACGCAATTCTTCTTCGCAATTTTTTTCAATCCTTCTTCGCAATTCTTCTTCCTCCTTGTCCTTCACCTCTTCTTCCTCCTTCTCCTTCTCTTTCTTCTTCTTCTTCTTCTTCTTCTTCTTTTTCTTCTTTGCATCTTCTTTGCATCGTCCTCCTTTGTAATCAGAATCCACCTCTTTTTTTTTTCTAAATGGGCTTGGCCTTGTACACGTTTCCAATGAACTCGGGCCTTGTTTTGTTTTCCTTTTCCTTTTCTTATTGTTTTGTTTTTAACTTAAGTACAAGCATCACATAAGGACAACAAAATCGGTCGTAGTTTTCGCTACCCTAAAAAGAACCGGAACAAGAGAGAGTATGACTCACAGGACTGTATCAAGGCAAGCAAGATCATTATCTATCAACACGATAATAATTATGTTGGTCGCATACTGAAAATCTCCCCAATCTTGGACCTCCAGCCAAGGAAAGAGGGGGGGGGGGGGGGGTTGATAATATAAAAAAAACCCACAACACTTAGGAGTTGTATGATAATTTTAGGAGTAGTGTGGTCTTTTTTTTGTCTTTTTTTTAAAAAAGAAATTCAGATAATGTACACAGACCAATTATGATGTAAACATCAATCCACAAAATGGTTCATATCAAAGTATGATTATAAGGAAATCGAAAAAAATGAGATTACAGATATACAGCATGCAAGCGTTATGTTTCAGCTAACATCTGAACTCAAAATGATCATACAGACACATACACACATGCACATGCATGCGTACATACGTACCCACACCCGCATATACATGCATACATAAGTGATGATCTGTTCACTGTCACGGCAAGACGACAAGAGGCTTGGCTCTGGCAAAAATTAATTACCGTAGTAATTATTTCATGGTGTGATAATGTATGTAGCATACATTTAGTTACTTCTGTAGACAAACAACAACAAAAAGCGACAGAGCACATGCATTGCATGTACCACACACACACACACACACACACACACACATAAGGCTAACACACACACACACACACACACACACAAACACACACGCGCGCGCGCGCGCACACCGACAAAACTCCCAAGACCGCCCCACCCCTTTCAAAAAAAAAAAAAGCCCAAACGAAAATCTAAACAAACTGAAAAAAAAAGTGCCCCCCCCCCCCACACACACACACACAAACACACTCCCTCCATATAAAAAACCCAATAGAATTTTTGTTTTAATCATTTAAATACATGCTCCTCAGTGAGTGTATTATCTCCATTTGTGGCTTGTACGTGGTTGTAGAGACGCCTAATAAAATGTCCTCCTCTATCAAGTTGTATGTTTTTGAGTGCTGATGACTAGAATCTATTATTTGAACTACAAGTCATATCTGTTGCGTATGACTAGAACAAATCGTTATATAGGCTACAGTTATTTGGCTGGTGTGAATGTGCGCAGTTGTATTTTGTTTGGTGGAGAGAGAGAGAGAGAGAGAGAGTGTGTGTGTGTGTGTGTGTGTGTGTGTGTTCTTTCCTTTCTTTCTTTTTTCTACTATTTCGAAGATAATGGAATAAGCACTCATGTGTTGTTTTTTTTACATCAATCCCCCCCGTGTGCATACATTTTCTGTAAATGTTGTCATCCGTCCCACCAGCACACAGTGACCTACTCCTCCGAAAATTCGCAACGGGTTTTAACGTGTGGGCAGGATGTTCTGCAATGCTGCCCACAAAGGACCTCGGTTTATAGTCTCATCGAAGGCCTCGTGTGTGTGTGTGTGTGTATGTGTGTGCGTGCGTGCGTGCGTGTGTGTGTGTGTGTGTGTGTGTGTGTGTGTGTGTGTGTAGGGGGGAGGGGCGGGACGGGGGGGGGGGGTGTATGTGTGTTTGTGTGAGTGTTTGTGTGTGTGTGTATTTGTGTGAGTGTTTGTGTGTGCGCGTGCGTTTGTCTGCATGCGCTTGCACTTGCGGGCCTGCCCCCATCGCACATGCATGCGCGCGCGCGTATGTGTGTGAGTGTTTGCGTGCATTTGTGCTCACACTTGCGCGTCCCCAATCCAATCCAATAATGTTGCTTAGAGCCCTGCCGACCGCACAGGCCATATCGGGGCTGTCACCTCGTCACATGTTAAAACCCGTATTAGTAAAAGTGTGCGACTATAATAATACAGTTAAAACGGGGTATGAAACCAACTCGACTCTCCTTGCTTATATCGACGCCCTGGTCAACCTTAAGGGTCAGCCCAGGATGGCCCCCGCGTCGTGGGAAAACCCACATCGATCACACATAAAAAAAATAATGAGATAAAACCAAAACCAGATTCCTTAAAACGACCTTGTCCTTACAGACCAACTATGCCACTTTCACTCATATCAGGCAAGTGTGTGTGTGTGTGTGTGTGTGTGTGTGTGTGTGTGTGTGGTGTGTACATAATATATATATATATATATATATATATATATATATATATATATATATACAGACAGACATATATATATATATAATATATATATATATATATATATATATATATATATATATATATATATATATATATATATATACGCATATATATATATGCGTGTGCTCGCGCGTGCGTGTATGTGTCTGTGTGAATGTGAGCGCGCTTTGAAGCTGTTGCGTGCATAATGTGAATCTTGCATACAACTAGGCCAACACACCGAATCCCCTCCATTATGTCCTTTCCTCTGGCTGAGAACAAGGGAGTGGCCTATTCTTCTAGGTAGTGGTCCCGACAAACTGTGGACAGCTTGCCCTGTTCTAAGAACTACTTTCCTCAGAATAAAAAGACAGCCAGGACGATCTAGGCCTACTTGACAGCTTCCTGAGAAATAACATTTTTGGAAAGTTCGCGAGATAAAAAGGTAAAGGTGTCCCATAACCTATATATGGTCGTAGGGGAGCGAGGCGTCAGAGACCTCAGATAAAGCCATTGCTAAAACGTTTACCGCGTGAAAAAGAAAATTTCGAGGACGTTTAGTGTACCCCCGGGATACGGGATAGTATTGCGGTTATAGTGTCGAACTCGTTATTTGAGGCCTCGGGTTTTGTCACTGGAGATATCTGTCTGTCTGTCTGTCTGTCTGTCTGTTGAAGATAATTTTTTTCCCTGTTGGAGTTGTATTGTATTGTGTTGGGTTGGGTTGGGTTGTATTGTATCGTATCGTATTGTATTGCTTTGTATTGTGTTGTGTTGTGTTGTACTGTGTTCTTTTGTATGGGTATTGTGTTGTATTGTGTTGTGTTGAATAATGTGTTGTGTTACATTGTATTGTGTTGTTGTGCAGTATTGTACTGTATTATGTTGTATTGGAGTGCATTGTATTGTATTGTTGTTCGTTGTATGTTTGTATTATATTTATTGTATCGGCAATTACATTTATTAAATGTAAGAAATATAATCCATGGCTTTGCTTTAAGCAGATGTTTAGTTGTTCATATCGATTTGTCTCTTTTTGGTGAATCGGTGTGGTAGACATCCATCCTCTCAGAGACTATGGAGTTGCCCTCTAGGCTCTAAGGCGCAAAGCCTGGGTAAATAAGTATGGAGGACAAGCTGTTACCCATGCAGCGGACTCCCCTCCCCTCTTCCACGTCGGATTGAGGACGTAGAGCAATACCAGGTGGTCACGAGAAAGTTGGAAATAATTATCAAATAAGGATTGCTTGTGTTTCTGCAGCGTGAACCCCGCACATGCATTTTGTGGTTGGGAAGTTTAGCGGATAAAAAAAAAAAACTGAGCGGGTACAGTGTTTGCTGAAAATTGAAAACTTTGGAAACCTACCAAAATTTGTGCAAAATCACTGAGTTTCGAGCCCGAGCCTAGTTGTTTTTTTTTCACGAAAAGTGTTTTATTTCTGTGGATGACTTGGTACGTGCAGTTATAATAATATAATATAATAATAATAATAATAATAATAATAATAATAATATGATGATAATAATGATAATGATAATAATGAATAATAAATGATGATGATAATAATAATAATGATGATAAATAATAATAATAATAATAATAATAATAATAATAATAAAAAATATAATAAAATAATATATAATGATATAATAATAATAATAATAATAATAATAATAATAATAATATATAATAATAATAATAATAATAATAATAATAATAATAATAATAATAAATAGAGGAGCCATAAATATAGGAAAACAGAAGGAAAAGTGTTTTTGTGGTTTTTTTTTTTTAAAGGTGTGTGTAGCCCTACCCCCAACCCTGTGGTGCCTCCTTTCTATTTTTCATT
This sequence comes from Stramonita haemastoma, assembly GCA_030674155.1. NCBI lineage: Eukaryota > Metazoa > Mollusca > Gastropoda > Neogastropoda > Muricidae > Stramonita > Stramonita haemastoma. The sequence continues at coordinate 13,091,843 of CM060328.1, forward strand.
CCCCCCCCCCCCCCCCCCCTCTCCTGTTTCATGCCCGGAGTCTTTTATAGGGGGTCGGGTCTGTGAGTGGCTTGGCTAGAGACAAAAAAAATTACTGCCACTAGTGTGGGTGAAAATGGTGCGTGTGTGTGTGTGTGTGTGTGTGTGTGTGTGTGTGTGTGTGTGTGTGTGTGTGTGTGTGTGTGTGTGTGTGTGTGTACTCTGTGTTGTGTGTGGGTGTTGGTGTGTGTGTGTGTGTACTCGTGTTTGTTTGTTTGGTGTGGTTGTGTTGTTGGTGTGTGTGTGTACTCGTGTGTGTGTGTGGTGTGTGTGTGTGTGTGTGTGTGTGTGTGTGTGTGTGTGTGTTGTGTGTACTTTTGTGTGTGTGTGTGTGTGTATCTGTGCTGTGTGTGTGGTGTGTGTGTTGTGTGTGTGTGTGTTGTGTGTGTTGTTGTGTGTGTGTGTGGTGTGTGTGTGTGTGTGTGTGTGTGTGTGTGTGTGTGTGTTCTGTGTGTACTCTGTGAGTGTAAGTGTGCGTGCGTCGTCGTGCGTGCGTGTGTGTGTGTGTGTGTGTGTGTGTGTGTGTGTGTGTGTGTGTGTGTTGTGTGTGTGTGTGTGTGTTGTGTGTGTGTGTGTGTGTGTGTGTGTCTGTGTGTGTGTGTGTATCTGTGTGTATGTGTGTGTGTAAGTGTCGTGGTACCTGTGGTGTGTCAGTAGTCAAGTCAAATGACTTTTTGTAAGTAGAATACTGTCTAAAATCAAAGATTTAAACAAGATCTGTTAATACTCAAAAGATACAGACCTCAGATTACAGACTAATAGCTACGTCAATACAATGAAATTAAAAAAACTGGCTGACAACAACATCAACGTGAGTATATCGAAATTCGTGACTCAGTTTGTCCATCATGTTTTCAAAGCTTCTTAACATTTGTTTAGAAGGATGATTCGCAGGAGTAGGGTATTCCATGTTTGAATATGCAGCTTGATTTATAGAGTTATATGGGGCTGGCGACATCTATGTAGCTGATTATTGACAGCAATTCCAATTCTCTTGGGGTTTCGTTAAATATTACATACTAGGTCTTTTGAACTGTAGTCTGTCTTAAGTGAAGATATCTAGTTCTTTGTAGTTGTGTGGGCAGTGTTAGGATTCATCGATTTGTTTAACACTCTTTATGTAGCGTTATATCTAGGTTTGTTCATGGCACGTCACAGAGAAAATATTATAAGAGATAGAATAGTCATGAAAAAAGTTTCGACTGTAGATTAGAATTTTGATTTCCTAGTGGTGTGTGTGTGTGTGTTGTGTATCTGTGTGTGTGTGTGGTGTGTGTGTGTGTGGTGTGTGTATGTGGTGTGTGTGTGTGTGTGTGTGTTGTGTGTGTACTTCTTCAATTTAAGTCTTTTCAGCAATATAGACTAACATGCATGTTAGACTAAGTGTGTGTGTGTGTGTGTGTGTGTGTGTGTGTGTGTGTGTGTGTGTGTGTTGTGTGTGTTGTGTGTGTGTGTGTGTGTGTGTGTGTGTGTGTATTGGTGTGTGTGTGATGTGTGTGTGTACTCTGTATGTGTGTGTGTGTACTGTTTGTGTGTGTGTGTGTGTGTGTGTACTATGTGTGTTCTGTGGTGTGTGTGTGTGTGGTGTGTGTGTGTGTGTGTGTGTGTGTGTGTGTGTGTGTGTGTGTGTGTGTACTCTGTATGTGTGTGGTGTGTGTGTACTGTGTGTGTGTAGTTGTGGTGTGTGACTTGTGTGTGTGTGTGTGTGTGTGTGTTGTGTGTGTGTGTGTTGTATGTGTGATGTGTCGATGTTGTGGTGGTAATAAGATTTCGCTTGGGTATTGGTTTTTTCTGCTCTCAAATAGCAAGCCAGTTCTACTTCTTTTGGACTACATTAAATGTTTCATGACAAGACGTCAGTCGTTTATCCATTGTTAACACGCATTAAAAGCGTACTTGAAAAAACTTATTTTGATTGTGTTTGGACAATCAATATTTCACAGATTAGTTTTCAATCCCCTGCTAGAGCCTCACCAATGGTGAGATTTTTATGTATGTGACCATCCTTCTTAATAGTCTTATCTGTAGGAGTTTAACATTCACTTCGATTTTCTCATCAAACTGAGAAGACAGGGCAAGGCTGGGAATCGAACCCAGATCCTCAAGGTTTACTGGGAATGACAACGTGAAATTGAAGCTAATGGTAATTTTTCTTTCTATAAATAATTATTTCAAGTCTGATTTTCTTTCTACAAAATATTTCAAGACTGATTTTTTTTCTTCAAAATATTTCAAAACCGATTTTCTTTCTACAAAATATCTGAAGGCTGATTTTCTTTCTACAAAATATTTTAAAAACCGATTTTCTTTCTACAAAATATCTGAAGGCTGATTTTCTTCCTACAATATATTTCAAGACCGATTTTCTTCCTACAATATATTTCAGGGCTGATTTTTGAGAGGACAAAATTTTATACAAATATTTTGTTGTTCACCAGATAACCATATCAATGTTGTTGTTGTTTGATTGTTGTTGTTTTATCCTGCAACAACTGTAGATGCTCCAATCATAAATTACCAGTTGCAGTGGATCCCTGTCAATGCTATGTCATAAACGTGGTATACTTCAATTTGGCAATAAATTTCATTTTAGTATGGACTGTTCTCTATAATTATTATTCTATCATGCAAAACAAATATCTGTCAAAACAACTTCTCACTCCAAAGTCAGCTTATAACTTTTTTTTTGTCATATGATGTTTTTGTGTTGATAGGAAAGAATTACTTCAGTTATCAAAATATATCAGATTGTCTAAAGTTGTGTAACTAACCGATTTATAAACTGCATTGAATTCTTGTGTGTTATGGTTTGGCTTCTTCTTTTTAGTACCTGATGTTTTTAGAGGAATGTGGCAAGATGGTTTATAGGACAGCATCACAAGTAAACCCAAAAAGAGGGATAAAACAGAGGAAATTCCTAGCACAGAATTTCCAGAGGGTGGGGATGGTATTTTATACTGATAGGACCGGGCATCCCCACAGGGCATGCCTATAATTAAGGCGAACGCACGCAGAACATCTTGCGCCACTTAATCCTGTTCCGCTTTTCGTAAGATAGGCCATCGTGTGCCGGTGGGAACAGATGACAATATTTACAAAAATTCTGCATACACACGTGCGACCGGATGAAAAAAAGCACATGATTGCTTATTCTGTTATCCTCGATATAAAAGAATTTTAAAAAAAAAAAAAAAAAAAAAAAAAAGGTTGCTGTCTAAGGTGACCAGGCCACCTCAGTACATCTCTATTGTCCTCTGTCTGTCTGCCTTTCTTTCTTTGTCCAGCTTTTTTTTTCGTTGTTTTCTCTGTCCTTTTTTCTTCTTTGCTGTTGTTGTTGGTGATTTGCTCTTTATTTGTGCAGTTTAAAAAAAAAAATTATTTCTACATGACTATATAATTGTTGCTTTATAAAGTGAGTTTTTTTCTTGAAGAATTTTTGACAGACGACTTTTTAAAAAAATTGTTGCTGGTGGTTCTGTTTGTGCCATAAATTCATTCATGCTGTGCTCAAGACTTGCTTTGTGTTGTTGTTATGATTTGTTGTTGTTTTTGTTGGGTGTTCCCCAGATTAACATCCTGATGGTCACTCAGAATTATATCCACACTGACTCACTTATCATGCCTGGGAATTAAGGTGAAACTGTAAGTGGGTGGAACATTTGCCTGTATGACTGTTTTCAAGTTGTTTGTCCATTTTGTTCAACAATGACCTCCAAAACAGCAGAGGAGGTAGCTGCTGTTTTGGAAATTGGGCAGAAATTTGATTATAGTTGAGGAGCCTTGCCTACAGCACACCCCCACTCTCTCAGCCAAGAGGGCATAAGGACAGTCAGCGTTGGAGATGTTCTCCAAAGGCCAACTACCCCCCCCAGGGCTGCAGCACATAAGGACTGTGCAAGTCAAGCCTCCTAGTCAGAGAGTCATAGTCATCATTGAAGACTAAGCTGTAAAATGGAATTCCTTGAGCGGGAAAGCCACTGATCAATACAGCCTCTCACTTTGTTTGTTACCCCCTGCTCAATGGTTTAATCAAGAACTGTGATAAAGCCCAGGCGTCAATGGTTTAATCAAGAACTGAATATAAGTTGTCCCTACATTTATAATGATTGGCTGCTTCTTGTATGATCACTGTGATATTGCTGCCATCAGCAGCCAGGAGTCTTTGTCTAAAGCATGAATAAACTCTTTAGGATTTCATACATGCCATGGAGCCAAACAAATCCAAAAACAATTTTACATAAACAAGTACGCACTTGTGTAGCCCAGTTTGTTTTTTTTCTCTTCGACATCTAAATCAAAAGCATCTTGTAAGACTTAAAAGGTAGCCTGCTCTCATCCATTTGTAGCATCTTAAACCAATACCTAATGCGTCTTATTGTAGAGTTAATAGAGACAGGGTGTCTATTTGTATCACTGTGAACAAGATCATTAGGTATGCGCCTATCTAAACTGAAGAACTGTTTTATTTTTTTTTTTTAAAAGATGCACTGATTCACAATGTGCACAGCTGTCTCCAAACCCTAGATTTCAGCGCTATATGACACGATGGACCATTGGTCCCTAGGAAACCTATCAATCGGAAAGAAGCGTGAACTTGAATGGTACCGGCACGTTACAAGATCTAAAGGACTTGCAAAAACAATACTGCAAAGCACTGTCCAAGGAAGAAGAAAAAGAGGCAGACCAAAGAAGAGATGGGAGGACAACATCAGCGACTGGACAGTCCTAGAACTCAACAAAATTTTGAGAAAGGCAGAACAGAGAGAGGAATGGGGGAACTGGTTGTCAAGTCTTCAAGGGTGCCCCCACGGTCGCCAGACTAAGGATAGATAGATAGATAGATAGACAGACAGACAGACAGACAGACGACAGACGACAGACGGACAGACGATAGATAGATAGATAGATAGATAGATAGATAGATAGATAGATAGATAGATAGATAGATAGATAGATAGATGACACAATGGCTGTATCTATGCATCAAAAAATATGTTATAAACAAGTCAAGAACTCATTGGTCAGGAATCGTTTTTTTATGTGTTTTTTTAAACAGATAACAAACTTCTTTACCCACACTTGCCAGCTCTTTACGTGCAGTTGTAAACCCATGCTTTGAAGAAAGGCAGATTCCAGACAATAATATTTATGAGATACATCAATCACTGGCACCACTAGTGCACTATTTCATTATACAGCCATTTTCGAGGGCTGCTAAATACAGCAATATCGCCTCTATTCAGGTTTACCGTAAGATCAAGTTAGTTAAAGTCTGTCCCGAGCCTAAGGCTCATCAGGCCGGTGCTTAACCGGTTTCTGTGGCGTTAAAGCAACTGAGAGTCATAGACTCCCCCCTGGATAGGACGCCAGTCTATCGCAGGTTACCCCCAACACAAGGTTGGTACCCCTATTTACACCTGGGTGGGGGAGAGAAATAGCCAGTAAATGCCTTTTCAAGGGCACAACCCATAGCCGAAAGCTGCATCGAACCCGCAACCTTTAGATTACGAGTCCAACGCAACTAACCACTAACTACAGCGGCGGCATATTAAGATCAAGTGCTGCGACCTAACCGGATTAAGTGCTGTTGTAAATTTTCAGCTATTTTAGAAAGCAGAACTTCAGCAGCAGCAGGCAGACGAATAAACAGTTCTGTGAAGTCTTGGGGAAAGTGGCACGGTGTTTACCGTTATTGATTTATTAATTTATTTATTTATCTATTCTTTTATATCGAGGATATTAATGGAATAAGCAGCCATGTCCTTTTTTTCACATCCAGTCCCCGTGTGTATGCAGTTTTGTAAATAGGCTACTGTCATATGTTCCCAGTTCTAGATCTATAGCTGATTCGTTCCTTTAGAGAGGAAAAAAACAAACAAAGAAGAGAGAACAATAAAGGACTACATTTGTCTCCCTGCTTAACACGGGATAACCTAGTGGATAGAACATTGCGCTCGCAGTCTGACGATCCGGGTTCGAATCCCGTTTAAGGGGACACTTTCCCCCTGGAGTCAACTTAAGTAGCGACTCCACTACCTCAAAAAGTCCTTAGGATGAGACTATAAACCGAGGCCCCGTGTGCGAACAATGCAGAACATCTTGTGCAGACATTAAAAAACCTGTTCCGCTTTTCGAAAGAGTAGGCCATTGTGTGCCGGCGGGAACGGATGACAAAATTTCCCAAACCGCACACACGGTGACTGGATGTAAAAAAGCACATAAGTGCTTATTTCATTATCCTGGGTATAAAAGAATAAATAAAAAATAAATAAATAGAAGGAACACCAGTAGTTGATGTTATCGTATCTGAAAGTAACGTAGTAGCCTATCATACGCTTTCCTTTTCCCTTTCAAGCATTATTCATACTTCCTTCTAGTAATGCACTATAATAAGTTGTTTGGTTTTGTTGTTGTTTTTTGGTTATTGTTTTTGTTTGTTTGTTTGTTTTGCTCTTCAGTCGTTTAATGTTTTCCAATAAGTCTTCCATAGTTTTTCTGACCCTATGTTTAAGAGAATGTTACATCCATTAACCAAACCACGAATCACCGTAGTGGTCCTATAGGCCCTATGAATGCGCTTACTCCTGTTTAGGTCCATAAATTCAAACAACGAGACTTCCTGCAATGAGGGCATTGGAATAACTTATAATATATAATATGAAAGTATGGATTAATTGTTCCTCATCAATCGTGGTGAAACGCAGTGCCTGACAAATTTTTACATCACAAAAATTTTACTGTAAAAATGGAAAGTTTGTTTATCCCCCCCCCCCCCCCCCCCCCCCCCCCCCACACACACACACATTTTTCCCACAACATGTTTTCTCTTCAGCTACCTCATGTTATCAAATAAAGCATTCATTATATTTTTATTTGGCAGGAGGGCGATCCGAGTCCAACACTGTCAGCAACAGGCAAACGACAAGAGGTGTTTTCTTTCTTTTCTTTTCTTTTTTTTTTTTTTTAATCTGAGAGGAAAAGATGTGATAGCAAAACATGACCATCAACACTGCATTCTCCCTCAAAGATGTGTGTATATAGTCCTTGTTGGTCGCTATGACATACCCCATTAGGATTTTGTGAACCAAGTGCAATTGACTTACTCAGTAACAATCTACCACAATTATTGAAAAGACAGAATCTCCAGAACAGCGATTACTGCTAAAAGACATGCAAAGTCATTTGCTACACGAAGATATCAGAAACTGGATGCTCTGCTATACATAAGTCTTATTAAAATATGAAATCTATTCTATCCAATACAGATAATTAAGCATTCTTCCAGCGTAGCAAACTCGTTCTCAGTATGAAACGTGTTATAAAAAGAACCTTAAGGTGGTACAAACACATATAAGCAATATGGGGTGGTATTTTCCGTGCACAGTAATGATTTGTTGATAACAAAACTAAAATAAAAAGAAAGAAAGAAAGAAAGACACAATTAAACTAAAACAAAACAAAGCAAAAAACAAACAAACACGCACACAAAGTACTAGGTGCAGTGATTGACAACGACTTGTCTTGGTCAGATCACATAGCCACATTAGGAAAACGAATCTCAGTAATAAGATTAGCCTATATCAACCTAGAAAAATCAAGAATTTCCTAAATCTACAGTCACGAAAACTATTCGTTTCACGCCCATATTCTATCTCTTATAAATTATGTTTCTACCTTATGGGATAGTGCAAGTGAAACAAACCTAAAGCATATAAACCGCCTGCACAAAAGAGCTGTGAAACTTATCCGTTTGAATCCTAATACACTGACCACCACCAACTACAAAGAACTAGATATTCTTCCACTCAAAGACAGACTGCAGTTCAACAAATATATATGTATGTACAATATATTAAACGGGAAAGCCCCAAAGAAACCCGTGGAAAAATTTGCTGTCAATAAAAACAGGCTACCCATAGACTGTTTCTGCCCAGGCCCCATAATAATCTCTATAAATCAAGCCTTGCTTATTCAGGAAGAACAGTGTGGAATAAATTGCCTCCCTTTCTAAAATCAGTTCCTTCAAAACAAATGTTTAAGAAACTTTTGAAGAAACATCTGATGGACAAACTATAAGTCCACCCTTATGTTCGACACATTTGGCTGTTTTGTTGTTATTCAGACCCATGTTATTTTTGTATTTCTATGATTTTGTCTGTATGACTCGAGTTTATGTTACTGTCTTGAGTTTGTTATCTTGTGAGATTCTGTTTGGATGAAAATCCTTATTTATTTTAGTTTTCAACCAAGGTTGATATTTGTCTTTGATTGTTTTAGAAGTCAGTTTTCTTGATTTTTTTTTTTGTGAGGGCAGGATGAAAAAAAGTTGTGTAAACTTAATCTTTTACCCCAATAAAGATCATTTTGACTTGACTTGTCTTGACTTGGCATTATGTTGACTCCACTCTCCCAAAAGTCCTTCGGATGAGACTTTAAACCGAGGCCCCGTGTGCGAACTTACGCAGAACATCTTGCACACACGTTAAATCCTGTTCCGCATTTCGTAAGAGTAGGCCATCGTGTGCCGGTGGGAACAGATGACAAGATTGACAAAACTGCATACACACGGGGACCGGATGAAAAAAAGCACATGATTGCTTAGTCTGTTATCCTCGATATAAAAGAATAAATAAATAAATAAATAAATAAATAAATTATGTTCGTGTTTGGGACAGCGAAACATTTTACAAGGGTAAAATACTCGTGTCTCATTAAAAACAGATTAAATTCCTGGATCGCCTCCCTTAATAGCTGAAAATTCAATCGCCTGATAGCCACCAGTAACGTCTGGCTGCATATGTTTTTATTCCAGAGAAGTTTCCATAAGATAAATAAAATCAAAGCTACTGATATAAGAGACAACATTTCTGTCCGTGAATTTTGAAAGGGGGACGGGATAGCCTAGTGGTTAGAACATTGCGTTCGCAATCTGACGACTCCGGTTCGAATTCCGTTCAAGGGGATATTTTCCCCTGGAGTTAATATCAGTGCAGACTCCTACCCCCCCCCCCCCCTCCCCAAAGTCCTTCGGATGAGACTGTAAACCAAGGCTCCATATGCGAACGCACTCAGAATATCTTGCGCACACTTTAAAACCTGTTCCGCTTTTCGAAAGAGTAGGCCATGGTGTGCTGGTGGGAACAGATGACAAAATTTACAGAAACTGCGTGCACACGGGTACTAGAGATAAAAAGCACACGATTGCTTATTCCATTATCCTCAATTAAAAAAAAACAACAACAACAAAAACAACCAAGTATGCAACTCCATGACGTTCCGTAAGAAAGAAAAGTAAGAGATTTATCCAGATTATCTTGCTGCAATCAAATTCAATAACAGTCATCTGGAATAACAATATCAACAGGTTAATTAAAATGATCAGACATCAATGTTCGAAACAGTTGGGAACTGTGTCTTTTGTTCATTACTCTAATTTCTTCAAATATTAGGATGTTTTTTGTTTGTGGTGTTTTTGATGTTTTGTTTTGTTTTTTGTTTTTGTTTGTTTGGTTGGTTGGTTGTTTTGTTTTGTTGCTGTTGTTGTTTCGGGTTTGTAAACCCTAATCAGGTATGGTCCGCATGAAAAAGAAAGTTCATGATTATGCTTGTCTTATAACCCTTGAAAAATAAAAATGATTTATTCCTTTTTTTCCCCTTCATTCCCGCATGTTTTACTGATCGTTCTGATGTATGTATGTCCACAAGGACAGGTTGTAAGACATGGCTTGGCCTAAATTCTTTGTCTTTGCATATCAAAGATAAGTCGATCATCTATTTTCTGCGGCACTGTTCCCTAAAAAGTAATGGACAGTTAGGGTAAAAAATTTAATGTCCGTGATGTGACCACATCCCGGCACTCAGACAACAGCACTGACTCAAACCCATGCTCTCAGATTTCCGTTATGTCACCGATTTGACATTCTTACCAGCCTTAGATATTCTATTCCCCAAAAGCAGAAAAATATGCAAAGCAAAAACAAACAAAACAAAAAAACAACGAAAATTTGTTTAGTTTATTCTTTTTAAATAAAATCCTGGGTTTTTTTCTAGGGTAGGCTAGGTCAAGCTAGCTTCACAATTCACAATTCACAATAGTTTATTCCCATTAACTCTTTTGAGCTATAGAGACACAAAAAGCATGCATATCATAAATGAATGACGGGTATAAAGAGGAAGAGCAAAACAAAAGTACACGAGACAATATTTATGAAAATGAAATAGACATGGTTATATACTGTTATGGCCAATGCGCTATCTATAGATGGCAAATTACATGTGTACTTTCCTATGCACTGGTATCTGAAGTGGTTAAAGAGAGTAACAACAAAAAGTTCCATAACTGGTTGGAAAATGAGACAATAACTGGATAAGGCATCAACATCACGTATCAGCCTATATGAAGAAGGGGCAAGGAACAGAATCAAAACATTATAAGTAATACAATCATTCCAGGAGAGGGGGAAAAATTATCACATCATCAACAATCTACGAAGGATAACTGCACTCTACTAGACAGTCATATCGAGTTGTTTCCCATATATCTGACCAAGAAGCTAGTTCACACATTTACAATTCGCAGTGTTTGGTTCCTGGTGACTCCTCTGAGTTACAGAGAAACAAAGAGTAGACACATTTGGGAATTAATGATGGCTATCAAGAGGATAGAGCAAAACATGTGCACAAAGGACAATAATCATCATCATAAAAATTATAATAATAAAAATAATAGAACACATACACATTAAGAATAATACAATCATTCAAGAACACAGGAAAAAAACAATGGCTATTCTCTCTCTCTCTCTCTCTCTCTCTCTCTCTCTCTCTCTCTCTCTCTCTCTGTTTACAAATCAGACTAGAGAGGGGAGAAGTCACACTTCAGTAGTGAGTACAATGAAACAGTTAGACAATGAAACATGACTAGAAAATTTGCAGCACCGCGAAACTTGAAGGGACGTAACCAGGCAAGTTAGCGCATGCACATTGAAAACTTCCGGAAATTCGTTTACTCATGTTGCTTGATGCGTTGTTGTGACAGCACAGGCTAAATATCTTCGAGTCAATTTGTCATCATGGCCAATGCTGATCCCCGTGTTCGTAAGCTGAAAATCAACACTGGTGTTGTCAAAAGGCATGTATATGGTTTACTGCATTTAATAATCAGAAACGACTTTCTTTTTTTAATCATGACGAAACATGACCGGTGACTACCGTTTGTAACTGGCACAGTGGCAGTGAGATACTGTTGATGGGAGTGTAAAACTACCGACTGTGCAGAGATCTGTCTGCTGTGGCACACATCATAGACAGTGAATCACTCTCATTGTTGTATGAAACGGCCACAGTCCGCTTGGCCGATTGTCTTGTAAGTTTCCAATCCAAATTGCCATGCTCATCTGATGCTGCCCACCCAACCCCCTCCTAGTGGATCAAAACATTTATTTATTTATTCTTCTATATCGAGGATAACAGAATAAGCAATCATGTGCTTTTTTTCATCCGGTCCCCGTGTGTATGCAGTTTTGTAAATATTGTCATCTGTTCCCACCGGCACACGATGGCCTACTCTTACGAAAAGCGGAACAGGATTTAACGTGTGCGCAAGATGTTCTGCGTGCGTTTGCACACGGGGCCTCGGTTTAAAGTCTCATCCGAAGGACTTTTGGGGAGTGTGGAGTCAGCACTGATGTTAACTCCAGGAGAAAAATCTCCTCGACCAGACTCGAAAATTGCCAGCCCAATGTTCTGACCACTAGGCTATCCGCCCCCATTGTAAGAAGTAGCCTAGTGTATTCTATCAAGTAGGCCTATCATTAATAATTATATTTATATATATTTAGATGTATTATACACAAATATTCAAACTTTCAGTTAGCAGAAATGCTTTGTTTTCAAAAGTCTTGTTTAGTCACAGTTAAAAAAACAACAAAAGCGTCAAAGGTTTAGTGTGAAATAGGAGCTCTATCTTAGAAGTGTACAACTAATTAATACTACTTACTAGGCCTACATTAATGCTACATGTATTTATGACACTGACATAGTGACTTAAGAATTTTTTTTCTTTAGCAGTATTCATTGTCTTAACTGAAAACACAAAGAGATCAGTCAAGTGCTTGAAGTAGGCAATAAAAAAAAAAAAATATATATATATATAAAAATTAAGGAAAACTGCTTTTCTCCCGTATCATATTAAGAGTTCAAAGTAATGTTAAAAGAAACTGGAGAGCTCTATCGAACTATCCACGTGCTCAGAAAAAGAGACTAGTAGAGTCAAAGTAGTACTGTTTTAAGTTTGTAACCATTTTTTTCTTAATCATATGATTTTTTATAAATTTATCATAGGCTAGAGTTCACTTTGGGAACTCATCCATTAATGGCTTTATGGATTGAGAAATTTCCATCTCCGGTTTATGTGATCTATGTTTAGAACTTGATGCATAACAAATTAGATATCACTTTTTTTTGTTATAAGTTGATATTCTTACAAAACCTTTGGTAAACTTTCATTTTTAAACTAAAAGTGATGACAATGTGCAAAATATGTTGGATTTGGGAATGGGAGAGGAGGAATGCTGCCCCAGAGAAGTTTCACCTATGGCTATTGGAAATAACTTATAAGATTTGAACCTAACACAGTAAGAAAGAGACTTCTCACTTCACCACTGCCTTGGCATGATTTTTCAGGTAGTGTGTTGAGTCACTGAACCTGTTAGAGCCTGTCAGTCTCCAGGTAGCAAGGTGCATGTTGGATGTGTTTAGACTGTCTTGAATACAAATCTATACATATAAAAAATTTATAATTGTATGCCACTGGTCTTAGCTTTCCTACTCAAGATTACTACTGCCAGTTGGATGAGGTTTTAATGTGTACAGATGTGAGATGATGTTCTGCATTTTTTGCACCCTAGACATCAGTTTGAAATCTCATGAATTCAAAGGACTTAAACATTTTACAGGAGTGTGAAGGTACAGGACTCTGTACCAAGGAAAAAATCCTCGGGGAATGAGCTTTTTATTAATTTCTAGGAAAGACTTGAACAGGTCTACACACTCGTGAACCTGACTTGCTGTCACTGTCAGGACTGAGGCGACTTGGATCATGAGTTTCATTCTCTGATCTCTAGGTTGGCAATTCACCCCTCCCTTATTTCTTCATTTTTTAATATTTTAATTTTTTTATTTATTTTAGAGCTATGGAATGTGATTATCTCTCACAATTAATCAAGTTAATGATTTTATCATGTGCGGTGTATGCCACCTTCATCATCTGTGGCTCATACACTGATACAGTCAATAAGTCATAGGATTTCATACACAGTCATAGCCTTTCAAGTGTCATCACAGTGACTGGCACTATGGAAATTTTCTCTTGCAGATTTAATGGTTTGTTAAAGATGACTGAAACAATGTTAACCATTTCATCATTTCTTGGCGGCAGTTTTTTGCTCTTGGTTTCCCAATCAGATTTCAAACAATTTATAAGAAAACTGCTGATAATGATACCTACAGTGTCTACTTTGTCTAGATCAGTAGATCTGCTTGTTTCAAATATCATTGGCAAGTTGATATTGTTACTTGTTGATGGTGAAGATCTGTTACTCAACTTACTGAGATGTGATAAAACTATTCAGTTAACAGACTTATTGTCATTAGGCCCATTACCTTATTTATGGAAAATATTAATTAACATCTCTAGAGTTGGAATGCGGCTACCTTAGGTTAATTGTGGGTATAATTACTAACCAACCCCCCCCCCCCCCCCCCCCCCCCAAAATTGTGGCTTAACGCAAAATTGGCATAGAAATGAACTTCAGAGCTCTATCTGAAGTGAAGGACAAAAGCAAAAGAAACAAATACCGAGAAGGGAAAAGAAAAAAAGAATGTAGGCAAAACTATTATCAGTTACAGTCTGAAACTTTGAAAACACTGTCTTCTTTGTTTACAAATTTAAATGTATGTTGTGCTAAATTTAAATGTATGTTGTTGCTAAAGTTTAATGTCTTTTTTTCAGGATTACCAAGGAAAAAGAGATGTATGAAAAGGAGGCTGTACAGATTGCGGAGAAGATTGAAAAAATGAAGTCAGAAAATGCCGACGAGTATGAAGTGCGAAAACAGGTATTCAGTTTGAACATTTATTATCAAATTCTTTAATATCTTCCCAATTCAAAATCATGAAATAAACATGCTGCAGTCAAATACTACTACTGGTCAGTACATCTTATTTAAAACAATAAAAGTCCAGCTAATATGTGTGAATGTAAAACTAAAAGTCTAAATATGGAGCCATACCATTTGATTTTTAGCAGAATTTGTTGTGCTTAGTCATGTTGTAAACCAAACTTAACTCACTCCCTACAATCCTCTGCAGTTGCAGTGGTCTTGTGCATTAGCATAATGCTCGCCAACAAACCACTGTGATCACCGGATTTGACCTTTGTATTTTTTTAATTTTTAGCTCAATGACAGACTTTTGTATGAAAATCCAGCAGCTGGCTTTCAACTTATTTTATTTTGTTTTATCTTTTATTTTATACCACTTTCTGTCACAGCAGATTTCTCTGCATGAAATTCAGGCTGCTCTCCCTGGCAAGAACGCGTTGCTGCAAGTTCAGCATCAGCCCTTTTTTTCCTTTTTTCTGTCTGCAACAGTTTTTCGTTTCCCTATCAGGGTGGCTTATTTCTACAGAATTTTGCCAGGGACAAGCCTCTTATTGCTGTGGGTTCTGTTACGTATGCGAAATAATGATGTAACACACAGGATCTCACACAGGATCTCTCATGGTCTAATGGATGGGGAAAAGTTTTGGGCCCAAGTGGAATTCGAATCGCCACACTCTCTGACCCGGACTTTTCGCTTTCTACTTCTAGGCATGCGCGTTACCTCTAAACCACTGATCCACTTTAACCTTCCACCTAAATGTCAACAAGAAACCCTGAAAATGTCATGTACTTGTGTCAAGTATCTTTTCAGTTATGAATTTTATTTTCACTAATCAACACAAACGGCCAGTTTACACAGATTCTCATAGTAATAATCAGCCAATAGGGAGTGAGTTAATTGTTATGCTGAATTACGCTTAACTCTCAGAGGATGGCTGTCCGCTATAGCGGATCACTGAAAAGCAACGGTTTCGGATCCATGGCCGTCTGCTATAGCAGATTTGCTGTTTGCAGATTTTTTATGCGGCGGCAGCATGATACTATGACTAGTACAGCTTAACATAGCTTTGCGGGCCTGTCCAAGGTCAAATGCAGAGCGTTGTCAGGTGATTCCATGTGTTCCGAACTCTGTGTTCTCGGTTGCAGAGTAGCTGACATGGAGTAACAACTCGGAGTACAAAATTCAGAGTATTTTCTTCATGCTAGTAAAAGCTCAAATATTAAACTAGTGAGAGCTTCAATCTTTTGATATGTACTAACCCAGCGTGTTTTTCATAAGTTCAGAAAATTTCATTTTCTTACTGTGTGTTTTGTATTTTTATGATTTTTTCTTTTACTTACCATTACAAATGCCGAAATGGGCCATCTGTGGAGAAAAGCAAGGGAGAGAACTGGCCGTCCCGAGTGAGTTAACTAATATTCTTTCATGAATACCACCACACCAGGATGATTATTTCCTAAAACTTAGGAAAATATTTAAAACTGCAGACCTATGGTTGAAGTGAAATTTTCTCTCTGCAGCACAATGGATTTTTGCAGGATTTTTGTCACAGCTGCGCTGTTTATAACTATTAACAATAGTATTAGGATTACTTTAAGTACTGCACATGTGCAGCAGTCATGTAGTAGTGAAAAAATAGCAGACAGTAACTGAGTGAGAGGCTAGTTCAGTATTACTAGTTATAATTCTTGTTGGGCATTCCCCAGTTTAACACCCTGAAGTTCACCCATAGTGACGAAACCCATCCTAAAGCTGCGTGAAGATGATCCCATGCAGACTTGCAATATTTGTGTGTTCAGAAACATACCAAAGCAAAGGCGAGTCAGAAACATCTGCAGTTTGCACACTTGTTTCAGTGTATGGCTTCAGTCTTGATTTCTCTTTTTTTTCTCCAGTTTTGCAGCTTGCATTAATTTAAAAAGTGGATTCGAAGACTGGTTTTTGTTTCTTGAAGGAAAGTTAAGAGGAAAGAGATTGAGGACAAAAAGTGTGACAGTGGTTTTCAAACCTATGTTTTTATTCTTGGCCAGCTTTGACTCAGTTAGTGTGACTTTGAAAGTGTAAGTTGTTTTCAGTATCCATGGATGTGTGTTTTCACTATTTTACTTTAGTAGCCTTGTTTTTCTCGAGATTCCTCTCATCTGCTGCTACTACTGTACTGTACTAGTGCTAGCCCTGTCCCCTTGATTTACATGTATTGGTATGGTTACGATTTTAAAGGTCATGAAAACTGCTGCCAGGTGGCTTTTATTTGTTTTCTGCTGTGTATATAGATCTAAAGATCTGTAAACTGTGTGGACAGTGTCGTGTGTGTGTATATGTTTTTTATTATTTATTTATTTATTTTTATCTTTTCATTCTTTCATATCGAGGATAATGGAATTAGCACTCGAGTGCTTTTTAACATCCAGTCCCTGTGTGTATGCAGTTTTGTAAATCTTATTATCTGTGTGTGTGTGTGTGTCACTGTGTGTGGCTCTGTGTGTGTGTTGTTTTTTGTTTTGTTTGGAGGGGGGGGGGGGGGGGGGGGGGGGGGGGGGGGGGGGGTGGGGGGGGGGGGGGGGGTGTCAATTGATAAATTTTCTTTTTAAAAATTCTGTAACTACCATAAGGGTAGGAACACTTTCTTAGTTTCTACTTCTGTAGATTTATCATTCATAGTGCAGGAAAGAAAGAAAAAAAAACCCAACCAATCATACTTTCTAAGATAACCAAACTGTTGTCTTTATCCTTTTCAGCAAGAAGTGCTGCAAGAATCGAAGCAGATGATCCCTGACACGATAAAACGGCTTAAGAACGCCTATGGCGACCTGAACAACCTAGTTGTGAGTAGTCACCGTCTTGTTGGTCCATGGCTTAATTAACGTTATGGTGCCAGATTACACGGGTTCTGGTGTTCCTAGCTATGTATATATGCAGTGCAATAAGGAGTCCTGAATATTTATGCAGCAAGATGCATCCACATTGGAGCTTATAATTTGTGTGAAAGTTTCCCCACTTGGAGGAAATTCTGCTAGAAAATTTTTTTATGGTCACTCTTTATATATTATATATAGCAGTTTGTTGCTGTGTTTGGTGGGTGGGGTATGGGTATGGGGTTTTTTTTTAATAGTGTGTGTGTGTGTGTGTGTGTGTGTGTGTGTGTGTGTGTGTGTGTGTGTGTGTGTGTGTGTGTGTGTGTTTTTCTTCTCTCAAAAAATGATCTGTTGTTTCTTGTTCATTTTCTGCTTTTCCAGTTGAACCCTTCACCCCTTTTCTCTGTCTGTCTGTCTGTCTGTCTGTCTGTCTGTCTGTCTGTCTCTGTCTGTGTCTGTCTGTCTGTCTCTCTCTCTCTCTCTCTCTCTCTCTCTCTCTCTCTCTCTCTCTCTCTCTCTCTCTCTCTCTCTCTCTCTCTCTCTCTCTGACAACATGGACAGAACATAATCATATGGCTCTCAATCCTCAGAAATCAAAACTTATGGTTGTTACAACAAGGCAGAAGCGTCAAAATTTCAAAAACAAATTAACTGTAATAAAGATTAATGATAACACGTTGGAAGAAGTAAATTCATTTAAATTACTTGGTCTATATATTGATAATAACTTGTCCTGGTCAAATCACATTTTTAATGTCTCAAAGAAAATATCTAAGAAGCTTTTTCAACTTAACAGAATTAAACATTTTTTAGATCAACATACTCGCAAACTATTCTTTTCTGCCTACATAAAACCAGACATAGACTATGCCTCTACTTGCTGGGACTTGGCCAGTAAAAACTGTATAAGGCGAATTGAAAGAGTGTATAAACGTTCACTTAAGTTAATTCTCCTCAAAACTAATTCCCTGGATGTTTCGGACTATAAAGAGCTGGACATTCTTCCATTAAGTCTGAAATGTCACTTTAATAAAGGCCTATTTATGTATAAAATTTTGAATAATCTAGCTCCACGATATCTTTGTCAGAGATTTCCAGTGAAAACAGTTCGAAATAAAAGTGTAATTGTTACTCCTCGACCAAGAACTGATCTTTTTATGTCCTCTCTTGTGTATTCTGGTACCAGACTATGGAATGAAATCCCCATCTCAGTTAAAAGCAAAAGTAGTGTATCATCTTTCAAAAAAGCGTACCACACATACTTGTCCAATTCCATGTGATTGACATTAGTGAACTCCCTTTGAACCATGGTGTGTGTGTGTGTGTGTGTGTGTGTGTGTGTGCGCACGCACGCGCTCCCGCATGTGTGTTGTTTTGAGCTTTATTAATAATGAAATTGTAAGGGTTTTTTGTTGTTGTTGTTCTTTTGGTTGGTTGGTTGGTTGGGGTTTTTGTTGTTGTTTTTCTATAATGATGTAATGCGTATCTTCATTATTATGCTATGAGCACAATGTATGGGAGAAAATGTACATGCCTATGGATATGTGTCCAGGACGATGTGTGTGTGTGTGTGTGGGGGGGGGGGGGGGGTGTTTTGTGTGTGTGTGTGTGTGAGGGGGGATGGTGGTGATTGTTTGTGAGCGTGCATGTTTGTAAGTAGGGGCGGAGGTGTTTTGTCTTGATTTTTGGGGGAAAATTGTTTGTTTATGGAGGGGGTGTTAGGAGGGGATATATATATATATTTTTTTTTCATGTTTGTTGGTCTTGTTTATTCATTTAATTGGTTAACTTATGTTGTCTCTCAATGATTTCCTGATTTAGCAATAATTGAATGAAAAGATGACTGATGGATTACCTTTTTTATATATTATATTCATTCTTCTGTTAATGTATTGATATATTCTTTTTCTCTTTTTTCATATTTTCGCCCATGAGGGCCTGGTGTAAAGAAGCTTCTGGCTTATCCATTTACCCTCATTAAAATTTCGAGTTTCGAGTTTCTCTCTCTCTCTGTCTCTCTCTGTCTCTCTGTCTCTCTGTCTCTCTGTCTCTCTGTCTCTGTCTCTGTCTCTGTCTCTCTCTCTCTCTCTCTCTTTCTTTCTTTATCACTGTTTCTAAGCAAATCCCTTTTGTTCCTGTCCCTGGCCATTCAGTCAGTCAGTCAGTCAGGCAGACAGGCACTCACTCACTCACTCACTCACTCACTCACTCACTCACTCACTCACTCAATCACACACACACTCAGTCAGTCAGTCAGTCAGTCAGTCATCAAGCAGTAATATAAGCATGGTTTGAGTGAAGGTTGTCCAGTATGTGGTAGGGCTGGGGTCTGCTTCTGCTAACAGACCCCTGGCATGCAACTGTGTGGAGCTAGACTTTGTCACCCTATCTTTCATTGGAAAAGATTTGTGCTGACTTGAAACATGAGATAGACACAAACCTCACCTGTATCACTACCCCCCCCCCCCCCCCCCATACTGCTATATCACATAAATTATCAAACCTGCCTGCCTGGTCTAGTGCTTACAAACTTGTGCATGATAACATTGTTTGTATGCAGTTTCATAGTCAAGATTGGCATATGAGCAATGGTTTGCTTGTACACTGTACAGCGATGGAAGTGTTCATACCAACCATAATATCAAAATCAGGGCTGAGTGAAGCTATAGAGGCTAGACAAAACATGTCGACCTGCAGTAAGTTTGATAGGATTGGCTGCCTGAGCAGAGAGACCTATTTTTAATCATGGTAGCTCAGTTAGTAGCACTGTGCTTGTATAATATATTCCATGACCGTCACTGTGACAGTGTCATGAGTACTGTTCAGTGGTTCCTTTAGATTATATTACAATGGATGTTATGCCGGGAGGTCGTATTTCTGTCAATTTGTGATTGTTGCATGCATTTGTGTAAGAATCATTAGTGCAGCAGTCCGGTCACCACAATTAAAATATATATGTTTTTTTATGCAGTACAATTTATGTACACATACAATAGACAGTCATTCATCCACAAAATACCAGAGTTTCATAAGAATTGGGTGTTGGACAAAAAAGATATGATTTTACTATGATGACCCAGTGCACACTGCACTCAGCTGCTGTAGGGCTGGTCCACAGAGACTGCAGTGCAGCTGTACTCATGGGGTAGAGTGTTAAGTGTGTGTATACATGTGTGAGTGTAGCTATCATTTATTAAACCTTATACAGTAAGACATATAGGAATTAGGTATAAGACTATTGAAATAGAAAAGTAAGACATAAGATATATTTAAGGGTTTGATGTAAGACTTTTTTTTTTTGTCGAATAACGGTGATAGTCTTATTTTTTGTTTTTTTTGTTTGCTTCAGATGCTGCCGTAATTTGTAATGGTATGCATTTCAGACATGTTCACCTTTCTGATTTTGATTCAATAGGAAGAGGTGCAGAAAGACCTAGGAGAAACGGAGGAATGCCAAGCAGCAGTGGCTGCACTAGCCAACGCCAAGCCGGTGGTAGACCCCTGATTCTGCTGCCCACTTCACTCGACTTGATGCCAGAGTCCACAGTGTTTCAGGAATTGAGGAAGTGTGATTGGGGCATTTATTCATTCAGAAGGGTCTTAGCTTGCAGGGAGTAGGTAGAAAAGAGGGGGGTGGGAGGGGTATAGATGAAAAGGTCTGATGAAGCATTTTTGTGTGTGTACATGCGTGTGTGTGTGTGTGTGTGTGTGTAAAATCACAAGTGTCAGTTTACTCATTGGAGTATGTCACCTGGCTTGTTGCTGCATATGTTGCTGATTTTTGTTTTTTGTTTTTGTTTTTAAAAAGAAGGAGAAACAGTTTGTAAATTCTAATTTATTGTTTATATTTTCCTTTTATAAATACTTGAAATCGTTGTTTATTCTAGTTAATTTTTTTATTTTTTTATTTTTTCTTTGGACAAACTTTTTGTTCTTCATTACTTTTTGCCGTACCTTTGCTAACTAGTACAAAGAAAGCTGAAGTTGGTGGCTGTCTTCTTTCATCTCACCAGAAACATGTTTTGCTTGCTTTTTTGTACAAGTCAGCACTGAAAACTTTTGACCAGAATCCATTTTCATTCCAGCCAGGGGAAGGTTCTTCTGGCCATTACACGACCTTTCTTCTTCCCTTTCCTTTAGGTGGGGAGGTGAGGAATAAGGTCTTTGGATTTCCAGTTCCCTTAGGAGAGGAAGGGAAAGTCCATGCATCCTTTTAAAAAAAAAAAAACGAAAAAAATTCCTGGGCTCATCCAGCTATGCACTTGGGTAAGGCTGCAGACTGTCTATATATCTTCACACAGTTGTGCATGAAAGTAGCAGATGGACTTGAAGTATAGATTCATTGGTTCCGAATGATTGGACAGGGATAAGACAGTTCATACTGCTTTTGGACATTTAAGCTGATTTTTTTTTTTTTAGGTTTGTGAGGCATGATGATTTAAATTGCGTGTTTTTGTCCTTCTTTCTGCCTGCAGAAATGTCTGTAACTGTGTTGAAAGGGCCGTGGTTTAGTACCCGTCAGGGATGAAGTGAGGCGATAGATCTAATAACGGGCAGAAAGCTTCATGAGTAGGATCGCTGCTGTCGTCAGAAAGTGTGGGCATGTGCCAGGGAGGAGGGGAGCAGGTGAAGGCATTTTCAGCCACAGCATTTCAGTCCATTTTTCCTGTGTGCTTGCTGCAGTAAGAGACAAAAAATCACCCAGCCATACAAGTTTGGTCCAGAATGTGCGTTATTTTGCCAGATTGTGTGTTGTTTTATTTTTATTTTAGTACCGTTTATGTCATTTAAAAATTTTTTTCACCATTTAAAACAAAATAATGGCCATCAGTATTGTGATATATAACTAACCATGAAGAGTTTTCAGTCACTCAGCATATCCTGTCTGATAATATCGCCTTACACTGCTTTCTCTCTCTCTCTCTTTGGCCTCAAGTAGCATTTATTTGCTATGTCGTTTTGACTAATGTGATCAATGGAATGCATGCATGTATGTATCCTAGACATCTTTCAGACTATTGCACACTAAGTGTTTCTATCATAAAACTAATAGTATCCAGAGACTGCTGTCAGGACCTGTCCAAATTTCATTATGAAGGGGTATTTGCTAGCTTTCTGGGGTTTTTTTCCTGCTTGTATGTGCTAGCTGAATGTTTGTGAAGCTTCATAGTCTTTGTCCCAGTTTGTGATGAAAGAAATTTTGCATTGCTAGAGTGTAATTTTCAAGCCTATGTCTTAAAAATTCTGCAAACTGGTTGGTTTTTTTATCATTATTATTATCATTATTTATTTTTGTTGTTTTAGTCAATTTGTCTTCAGATTAAATGGCTTGAGTGATTTGTCTTATCATTAGACATGTGAATTAATCTTGCATGATTATGATGAACTTCCCCTAACAACAAGTGAACAATCTTTCAAAAAAAAACTTATGTCAGTATTCAGTGGTTTGTGTGCATTGTTATTGCAGTAGTATTCATAACCTGATTAAAAAAGCATGCGTGTGTATTCAGAAAGACAATGTCATTCAGATGAAAATGCTACAAATGGGTGTTTTGTCCTCAGTTGCTTGTGTCCCTTTTTATTCTTTGATGTTTTTTTAAAACAATAAATTTCGCGCTGGTGTTTATATGTTGTGTTTTGTCAATTTAGAGAGAGTGTTACCTTAGAATATCTTGCACACACTCAGCTGTACATAAACGCGAGCATTCGCTCACTTTCAGGTAAGAATGTGAATGCACACACACACACACACACACACACACACACACACACACACACACACACACACACACACACACACATGAACATCTTGAGCACACTTTAAATCCTGTTCCACTTTTCATAAGAGTAGGCCATTATGTGCTGGTAGGAACAGATAAGATTTACAAAACTGCATACACATGGGGACTAGTTGTAAAAAATCACAATGAGTGCTTATTCCATATCCTCTGTATAAAAGAATAAATAAATTTTTAAAATGATAAAAACACACACACACACACACACACACACACACACACACACACACACACACACACACACACAGGCACCAAGACATACCTGCTGCCTAATATTTGGAACATGATACTTTAGACTAAACATGGATGGACAGACGTCACAGAGTAAATTTAAGATGTAGACACGTGATGGGACTATGATCAAGCCCTTCCTATGCTTGGATATCTATATATAATGATACAAATTGGCCATGTCAGGTTTCAGGTACGTCTTGGTGCCTCTGTATGGTGTTCTATCCACATAATTTTAAACATGTATCAGGTCAGTTTCAAGTGCAGACCTACCAGTGTCTTAATTCCCTTCATGTACATTTATACACTTGCAGAAGATAAAATATGTACATGAAAAATCTCATAGTTTTATGCCAGCAATCGGTGGACTACGGAAATACAAACAAACCCAGCGTACATCCCCAAAGTTGGAATGAAGCTACCTTCATTGTGGGCAAAAAACATTAGCACACACACAATCTCACCGTTGGTGAACCTCGGAGCTCTAGCTGAGGAATTAGTTGGTTTTTTTAAAACCCAAACCATTCATCAAGAAAGTTGTTATCAGCCATTTTTAGGTAGGCATCCATCAATCCAGGTCTTCATCAACACCTGCTTCA
The DNA here is from genome assembly GCA_030674155.1 of Stramonita haemastoma. Classification (NCBI taxonomy): domain Eukaryota; kingdom Metazoa; phylum Mollusca; class Gastropoda; order Neogastropoda; family Muricidae; genus Stramonita; species Stramonita haemastoma. Next base: position 13,115,528 of record CM060328.1, read on the forward strand.
GGAAGATCCTCAAGATCCGCTGGCCAGACAAGATCAATGAAGAATTATGGCAAAGAACCAGACAACAGCCAGTTTAGAAAGAAATCCTACAGAGACGTTGGCGATGGATAGGACACACCCTACAGAAACCTGTATCCAGCATCACAAGACGAGCTCTCACCTGGAATCCACAAAGGAAAAGGAAGAGAGGGTGGCCTAGAAATACCTGGCGCCGGGATCTGGATGCAGATGCGAAACAGATGGGCAAGACGTGGGGACAACTGGAACGCCTAGCCCAGGACCGAGATGCCTGGAGACAGCAGGTTGGCAGCCTACGCTCCAGAAGGGGCCACAGGCAGACATGACATGACACATTATCCATCAATCTCAGAAGGCTGTGGAGTTGTGCTCTAGAGCGTAAAGCCTGGGTAAGTAAGTATGGAGGGCAAGCTGTTACCCATGCAGCAGAACCCCCCACCCACCTCTCCACATCGCTGTGTAATGGTCCATTGGAAAGGCAATCGCCGTTACAAATGGTTTCAGTGCCGTCGCAGGAGCTGCCAGAATGTTGCCATATACAACCCTGAACAGCCCTGGGGACTCTCTCCCCAATTTTCCCTCAAGGATGGTATCCAAAAACAGGACACCTGTGTGTATGCTGTTTTTTTAATTTTGTCATCTGTTCCTGCCGGCACACAATGGCCTGCTCTTTCCAAAGGAGGTTCTTAATGTGTGCACAAGATGTTCAGCGTGCGTTCGCACACGGGACTCGGTTTATAGCCTCCGAATTTTTATTGACCATGTATCAACAGTGGCTCAAGGAATTCAGAAAAAGTTCTTTTGGATTAAATAGATTAATTTTGAAAAAAGTGCAGTAATTTTTTTTAACGGCATGAAAAAAATGAACACTTTTTAATTATGTGGCTAGGAAAATGGAAAGAAATACTGAAAATCGCCTGAAGTGCAAAGAGAACATTGTCCGAAAAAGCGGATGGCCTGTAAGACATTTTTGTTAATTGTGGTGCGGTTCTAAAAGGCTTACACACAGTTGTATGAACGTGTGTAACCATTTTACCCATTGTTCCATCATCATAGTGGATCGGTGGTGTAGAGGTTTCCCCCTGCCTAGAATGCGAAAAGTCGGGTCGGAGTGTGCGGTGGTTCGAATCCTGTTTGGGCCCAAAACTTTTCCCCCATCCATTAGACCATGAGTGGTGGTATATGTGCTAGTCTTTCAGGTGAGACAGTAAACCGAGGTCCCGTGTGTTACACAAAAGTATTTAGCACACGTTAAAGAACCCACGGCAACAAGGGGTTGTCCCTGGCAAAATTCTGTTGAAAAAAAGCCACTCTGATAAGGATAAGGAAAAAAATACAGTTGCAGACAGGAAAAAAAATAATGAGTGGCACTGCACTGGTGGCGAAGCGCTCTCCCCGGGGAGAGCAGCCCGAATTTCATGCAGAGAAATCTGTGACATAAAGGGGTATAAAGTAAAAATAAAATATACAATAAAATAAAATAAAAAATCCTCAACAACAAAGGCAAGCATCACCCCTGACTATATTTGTTTTGTTTTGTTTTTTCTTTCTACACTTAGACCTGAGTTTCATCAATGGTGAGATTTTGGGTATGCGACTGTTTTTACCCACCATTAAGGTAGCCACATTCTGACATTAGGGATGGCTATATTGTAATGTATGATTCTGCTGCGGATCGGTAGTCTAGAGGTAACACACCTGCCTAGAAAGCGAAAAGTTCAGGTTTGAAGTTGTTTTGCGTTCCCCAGCTTAACACTCTAGGGGGTCACAAAGAATGTGCACACATGACTCCCTCATCCCACCTGGGAATCACTATGAGACTGAAATTGCACACTGAATGTGAAATATGAGTGTATGACTGTTTTCAAAAACCTCGCCGTATAGACAGCCATGCTCCGTCTTCAGAGGAGGGTTTGGAGTGTGTGGTGGTTCGATTCCCAGTTAGGCCAGAATCTTTTCCCCCATCCACTAGAC
>CM060328.1:13122519-13130019 GCA_030674155.1 Stramonita haemastoma
TGTCTCTCTCTCTCTCTCTCTCTCTCTCTCTCTCTCTCTCTCTCTCTCTCTCTCTCTCTCTCTCTCCTCCTCTCTTCTCTCTCTCTCTCTCTCTCTCTCTCTCTCTCTCTTTCCAGGGGGGACGGATAGCCTAGTGGTCAGAACATTGCGCTGGCAATTTGACGACCCGGGTTCGAGTCCGGTCGAGGAGATTTTTCTCCTGGAGTTAACATCAGTGCTGACTTCACTCTCCCCAAAAGTCCTTCGGATGAGACTTTAAACCCAGGTCCCTTGTGCAAACGCACACAGAACAGCTTGTGCACACGTTAAAACCCATTCCACTTTTCGGAAGAGTAGGCCATTGTATGCCAGTGGGAACGGATGACGAAACTGACAAAACTGCATGCACACAGGGATTGGATGTAAAAATAAACAAACACATGAGCGCTTATTCCATTATTCTCGAAATAAATAAATGAATAAATAAATAAATAGATCTCTCTTTCTCCCTCTTTTTATGAAGTGGCATTTCAAGATGTTCTCGAAATCAAACAAGGAATATTCCTAGAAAACAAAGCAGAAACAAAGCTTACAAGCAGGACAGAAAAGAGGGAATTCCTAGCACGGAGTTTCCAGTAGGTGGGGATGCTATTTGTACTGACAGCCCGCCCCGCCCCCCCCCCCCCCCCCCCCCCCCCCCCCCCCCCCCGCATGCTCACAGGGCTGGAAAGGGAGTAGGGGAGTATTTGAATTTTTAAAAATCTGTTCGACCAGCCTGTCACTCCGGGGTTTCTGTTGCAGGACATCAGAAGCAGAGCAGGAAGAAGAGGGATATCTACATAAACAAGCTTCCGACCATGTTTCAAGTTCAAAATTCCTATTCCACACAACCTGGGAGCTCAACTTAGGAGTAAGCCAGTCTTCAACACACACACACACATACAGCAGTTGCGTGCAAAAAGTAAGGAGATTGAAATGTACTACACAAAGCTTCACCTTTCCCTTCACCTTCACCTATCCCGTAGTTCGGTCGACCATTGAAGTCACCATTGAAGATTGTTTTGCGAGCAGCTTTCCGTGAAGCCTCGATCAGAAATCTAGTAGCCTATTGGAGGATGTTAATCTTTTCATAAGTAGACATTTTCCTTCAGTGGGTTATGAAAAAATATTTGTTACCTTCTCGTATAATACAAAAACAAGAACAAAACTGTTTCATTTGCAGGATGAGTGACATCTAACAAAATCAAAGAAATGAAGTAATAATATGAATGAATTAATGAATAAATAGATAAACAAATCGATGAATTAATAGATTAAAAAAAAAATAGCATAAACAATTGAAGAGCAAACGTGAAGATGATATAGCGAGAACTCAAAGATTTTGCACTAAGCCCACCAAGAACATTGCTAGAGAAGAAGAAGAAGGAGGAGGAGAAGAAGAAGAAGAAGAAGCACAAGATTCACAAAAATAAGAACAAAGAGCAAATAGAAGGAGAAGGAGAAGAACGTCTAAAACCACAGGATGGAGTCCAGAAACCCTCTGCATCATCCCCCGGGAGCCATCACGCCCCCGAAGCGGAAGAAAACTCGTCGGACCTCCAATTCAGCGGCCGCTGTGGATCTTCATGGCGCGTACAATCCGGCCTCGCCTCTGAATTACCCCCCTTCTCTACCTCTCCACAGAAAGGTAATGAAAAGACTGCCATTATCAGTGTGAGCAGTATTGTCACTGTCAGTATCACTGTCGTTGTCATCGTCGTCGTCGTTGTTGTTGTTGTTGTTGTTTTTGACAAGATTGTCTTCATTGGCTTTGTCATTAGAGGTGTCATTGTCATTGGCGCTGTTATTATCATTGAAGCTAGCATCACTCTTGTTATTGTCATTGTTTTCAATTTTTATCCCAGTTGTTATTGTATGCACGGCAAATTCAGAGCATTAGGCCTGTAAATTCTTGTTGCTCTTGTTGTTGTCCTCCTCCTCTTCCTTCTTCTTCTTCTGCTTCTTCTTTCCTCTCTTCTCTCTTCTCTTTCTACTGTTTATTGTTCTTGTTGCTTGACTTGGCCTTTTGTTTTTCTGTCTTACATCTAGATAACAGTGAAAAGATTTTGTCGTTGGTATGCTCTTACCAAACTTATTACATTACAAATTCAAAAACAGTCCGATTTTACATTATTAATCAGGTAGAACAGTATTAAATTTTAACACACACACACACACACACACACACACACACACACACACACACACACACACACACACACACACACACAGAGGAGTCCTTCGGATGAGACTTTAAACCGAGGCCCGTGTGCGAACGCACGCAGAACATCTTGCGCACACGTTAAATCCTGTTCCGCTTTTCGTAAGAGTAGGCCATCGTGTGCCGGTGGGAACAGATGATATTTACAAAACTGCATACACACGGGGACTGGATGTAAAAAAGCACATGAGTGCTTATCCCATTATCCTCGATATAAAAGAATAAAATAAAATAAAAAATAAAATACACACACTATTATAATATAGATTATAATATATATATATATATATATATATATATATATAGAGAGAGAGAGAGAGAGAGAGAGAGAGAGAGAGAGAGAGAGAGAGAGCTGCATATATACATACAGACAGACACTTAGACACATAGACACACAGAGACAAACACACACACATACACACACACACACACACACACACACACACACACACACACACACACACACACACACACACACACACACACACACACACACCAGAGAGCGACACACACAGAGCGACACAAAGCATACAACCATACCGTTTCTTTCCTTTTCTGCTATGGGCTAACTAACTGCGGGTATCTTGGAGACAAGAGGCAGAGAGCGAGGCGTGTCATGATTTCTTAATGAACGTCTTGATTACTTGCTGCCTGCCTGCCTGCCTGCCTGCCACCCATCCACCTATCCAACCATCCTAAGCCCTGACTCCAGCAACTGAGTGTAGGCGATATACAACAGACTGTGTATTTTCTGGGCAAGGTCTAGCCTACTAGTTAGTAACCTACATGCGTGAATCTGTCTGCAACTGTATTTGTTTTCCCTATCAGAGCGCCTTTTTTCTACAGAATTTCGCCGATCTTTGAATCTGACTGGAATATAGTGGTGTGTGTGTTTCTGTGTGTATGTGTGTATATGTATATTCAGACACTGGCTGTGCTAAGATTATTGTTGATAACTTTTAGGAAAGCTGAATTTTTTCTTTTCATTTTTTTTGGAATCACAGGCACTGCATCGGAAAATCTGTGTCTGTGTAATCTGTGTTCGTTCAGCAAAGTGAACTCTGATTTTTTGTGTGTGTAGAAGGAAACAATTTCTGGAAAGAAGATTGTTGTTTTGAAGTGGTGTTTCGTTTACCCTGGATTCGGAATTTTTGTTGGCTGTTCTTCAGCTTAACACACCTTAGGGGGTGGGGGGGTGGGGTGGTTGCCTATAATACACACTCTATCTCACCCATTACACCTGGGAATCCCTGTACACACTGAATGAGAAGTTTGTACGTATGGCTTTTTTTCTCAAAATTCCACGCCCTACATGTAGCCATCCTCCGACTTCAGAGAATTTTTATTTTCATCCGTGAATAGAGAGTAGTAGGTATTGTGATGCTAAGAACTTGATTAATTTGTCATGGCTAAGAACAATCTCAACGTAGCACTTCAAAGCAAATAGTAACACCATTCTGTTTGTAGGCACTGTCACTTTTGCTCAAACTAACAATGCTATAAAAAAAAAATTTAAATTAAAAAAAAAAAAAAGTATCACCCCCCCCCCCCAGCTACGACCATACTCACCACCCCTACCCCTACAAAAAAAACCCGCCTCCTCCTCCTCCTCTCGCTCCAGCCGCGCAGGGCTGGATGGTGATGATGAAGAAGAAGAGGGAGGAGGAGGAGGGGAGTATGGGGAGTAGTATGGTGTGGGACGCGGGGATGGAGACTTACGTGCCTCGCCCTTCTGTGGCCCAGCCCAAGGTGTACGTGCGCGTGGTGTTCCTGAAGATCGGGGAGATCGACACCCTCAAGGAGCTCTACCACGCCGAGGTCTTCGTGCAGGCGCGCTGGAGAGAGCCCGCCCTGGACAACTGTCAGAACGTGAGTAGTAGGTAGGCTCACCAGCTTGCCACCTCTCTCCCGTGTGTGTGTGTGTGGGTGGGGTGGGTGGTGGGGGGTGGTGGGGTGGGTGTGGGGGTAGGGTGGGTGGGTGGTGGTGGTGTTGGGGGTGGTGGTGGTGGGTGGGGGTGGTGTGTGTGTGTGTGTGTGTGTGTTGTAGTGTGTGTGTGTTGTAGTGTGTGTGTGTGTGTGTGTTTGTGTGTGTGTATTTGTGTTTGTGTGTGTGTGTGTGTGTGTGTGTGTGTGTGTGTGTGTGTGTGTGTGTGTGTGTGTGTGTGTGTGTGTGTGTGTGTGTGTGTGTGTGTGTGTGTGTTTAGTCAGTGATGATTAATGTCAGATGTAAGGCCTGGCTAACGGAATTGACCCTGATCCTGTGCCCTATCCTATCCCCCTACCCTACCTTACCCTACCCTCCCCAACTCTCTCCTCCCCTCCCCTCCCCCACCCTACCCTACCCTACTCTACCCTACCCTACCCTACCCTACCTTACCCAACCCTACCCTATCCTACCCTACCCCATCATACCCTACCCTATCCTACAATACCCTACCCTATACTACTCTACCCTATTCTACCCTACTCTACCTTATCCTACCTTACCCTATCCATTCCATCCCATTCTATCCCATCCCATCCCATGCCATCCCATTCTATCCTATCGCATCCCATTCTATCCCATCCCATCCGATTCTATCCTGTTCCATCCCATTCTATCCCATCCCATTCTATCTTATCCCATCCCATTCTATCTTATCCCATCCCATTCTATCCCATCCCATTCTATCTTATCCCATCCCATTCTATCCTATCCCATCCCATCCAATTCTGTCCCATCCCATCCAATTCTATCCTATCCCATTCTATCCCGCCATATCCCATCCTATCCCATTCCCATTTTATTCCATCCTATCCCATTCCACCCCATCCCATCCTACCCAACCCAACCCTCCCCTACCCCACCCTCCCCTCCTCAACCTACCCCCACCCAACCCAACCCTCCCCTCCCCTACCCCACTCTCCCCTACCCCACCCTCCCCTCCCCAACCCCCACCCTCCTCTACCCAACCCTCTCCTCCCCAACCCCACCCAACCAACCCCACCCCTCCCCTCCCCTCCCCAACCTTACCCTATCCTACCTATTCCTCTACAGGTGGGAGAATATAATATATAACAATAAGAGTTGCTTTAAGAATTGTGACATTTTTGGGGGTGACCCGAGGTGCTGAAGTGGGAGAGAGAACTCGCCGAAGCGAGGGACCTCTGACTTTCTGGCTTCTGACCACAGTCCTGATAATTATCAGAGAAATCTGGAGAGGACTAGTCTATAAAGCTTGTGGTTCTTCATAAGTTTCTGTATCCATAACCAAATCCTGGTCACTAGTGTAGTCAACAGAAAGGATATCCTCCCCCCCCCCTACCCCAGAAACTTTTCCACGATACACAGATTTCACAAGCACTCCAAAAAACCAAGTTTTACACAATTTAAAACAAGCTAAGAAAAGCAAGGTCTAGAAACTATTATAGCTAGTGCTGAGATTCCTGATAGTGATGGGCGTTGCCGACACAGCGAGAGGCGATATGATAAACGTCTGGACAGTAGCTCGGCTAGGCACGAACTGACAGTGGGGGCTGCGCGCGGTTCTCATGTGCATATAGTGGAGGGATGCAGGAAATGAGCAAGAATTTGACTCTAACACCATAACCCCTGCCTGCAGGTGGACGACATCCAGTTCCAAGCCCTGTGGAACCCCCAGCTGCAGCTGGAGAACGCCATGAACGACCCCTCCAGCTCCGTGTGGTATGACGTCTCCCTCTCCGACAAGGGCGAGGCCTACGTGCTGGAGAAACACAGGGTCAAGGCCAACTTCTGCGAGACCTTGGAGCTCCACAGCTTCCCCTTCGATGTGCAGTGAGGGATGAGGGGGGGGGAGGTTTTTGTTCTCTGTTCTGAGGTGTAAAGAGTTGGGTGGAGGAGGTGGGTGGGTTGGTGTGGGGGTGTATAGGGTGTGAGATGATGTGATTTTCGTCATTTTTATTATTACCTTCCACCATCAGGAAGGAAGGTGGCAGGATGGTTAAGACGTTCGCCTACCAACAAGTAAACCGTGAGGTTCTGGGTTCGTACCCAGTCTCGCCCTTTCCTCCCATTTCGACGAACAAATCGAACTGAATGTCAAACTCATTCGGATGAGACTATAAACCGAGGCCCCGTGTGCGAACGCACGCAAAACATCTTGCGCACACGTTAAAACCCCGTTCCGCCTTTCGGAAGAGCAGGCCATCGTGTGCCGGTAGGAGCGGATTACAAAATTATTTTTAAAAAACAAACAAAAGAACCCAGCATGCACACAGGTGTCGTGTTTAGACACCATCCCTGAGGAAAAATCGGGGAGTTGGAGTCCCAGGGCGGCTCGGGGCTGTATATGGCAACGTTCTGTTGGCTCCTGCGACGGTACTGAAGCCATTCGTATGCGGACGACTGTCTTTCCAATGGATCATTTCAGTGGCGTGGAGAGGAGGGGGGGGGGCTGCTGCATGGGTAACAGTTTGCCCTCTATACTTACTTAACCAGGCTCCATAGTCTTCCGAGACTGATGGGTGCCTACTACTACTACTACTACTACTACTACTACTACTACTACTACTACTACTACTACTACTACTACTACTACTACTACTACTACTACTACTACTACTACTACCATTGTGCTGTGTTTGCCGTTGGGTTTTTGTGTGGTGGTGTGTTTGTTTGTTATCGTGTTATTATTTGCTAGCTATGCTTGTTGTTTTTGTTTTGTTTTTTGCTGTAGTCTCCATTATTATGACCATCTCTGTGGTATAACCCGTTGTAAGGTTTATCATGGTCGTGTTTTAGGATTACTCAAGGCTTGTTGTTGTTGTTGCTGTTGTGTATTTCTTTCTGTTTTTTTATGTTAACTCAAAACACACACACACACACACACACACAAACACACACACATACTATACACCACACACACACACTCACACACACGCACACACACACACACACACAAACAAACAAACACACAAACACACACAACACAAACAAACAACACACACACACACACACACACACAAAACACACACACACAAAACACACAAACAAACACACACAAACACACACACACACACACGCACACACGCATGTGTGTGCGCGTGCACACACATACACACACGCATACACACACACACACACACTACACAACATCCCCCCACCCCACCCCCCACCACCCCCACACACACTACGCACACACACACACACATACACACACAACACACACAACACAACACAACACAACACAACACAAGACACACACACTACACACACTGCCCCCCCCCCCCCCCCCCCACAC
>CM060328.1:13135019-13142519 GCA_030674155.1 Stramonita haemastoma
CAAGTAATGTCTTACTCTCTTTGATGTTGCAGTACCAGTATGTCTTTTTGCGAGAACAAGTAATATCTTACTCTCTTTGATGTTGCAGTACCACTATGTTTTTTGCAAGGACAAGAATGTCTTACTCTCTTTGATGTTGCAGTACAAGTATGTCTTTTGCAAGGACAAGTAATGTCTTACTCTCTTTTATGTTGCAGTACAAGTGTGTCTTTTGCAAGGACAGTCTTACTCTTTTTGATGTTTCAGTACAAGTATGTCTTTTGCAAGGACAGTCTTACTCTCTAGGCTGTCGTAAGTAATGTCTTACTCTTTGTGTTGGTGACCTCATCTGGTCAGTGTTTCTTGGGATGTTACAGTACAAGTGTGTATTTTGCAAGGGCAAGACAAGTAATATCTTACTGGGGTTTTTTTTTCTTTTCTTTTATATCGAAGATAATGGAATAAGCACTCATGTGCTTTTTTTACATCCAGTTCCCGTGTGTACGCAGTTTTTGTAGATCTTGTCATCTGTTCCCACCGGCACGCAATGGCCTACCCTTACGAAAAACGGAACAGGATTTAACGTGTGCGCAAAATGTTCTGCGTGCATACGCACACGGGGCCTCGGTTTAATAGTCCCATCCGAAAGACTTTTTGGGGAGAGTGGAGTCAGCACTGATATTAACTCCAGGAGGAAAATACCCTCGAACGGGAATGGAACCCGGGCCGTCAAATTGCCAGCGCAATGTTCCTCTGACCACTAGGCTATCCCGTCCCCTCTTTTAGGTTGGTGACTCCATGTGGTCAGTGGTTCTCGTGGTGTTGCAGGACAAGTATGTGCTGGTCACTCACCTGGTCAGTGATTCTCGTGGTTTTTCTAGGAAGGACGGTGGCAGGATGGTTAAGACGTTCGCCTGCCAATATGTAAACCGCGAGTTTCTGGGTTCGTACCCAGCTCGCCCTTTCTTCCCAGTTTGACGAAAAAATCGAACTGAATGTCAAAGTCATTCGGATGAGACTACAAACCGAGGTCCCGTGTGCGAACGCACGCAGAACATCTTGCGCACATGTTAAAATCCCGTTCCGCCTTTCGGAAGAGCAGGCCATCGTGTGCCGGTAGGAGCGGATGACAAAATTAAAAAAAAAAAACCAGCATGCACACAGGTGCCGTGTTTAGACACCATCCCCGAGGGGGAAAAAAAAAATGGGTAGGCGCTGCACTTGTGGCGAGGCGCTCTCCCCGGGGAGAGCAGCCCGAATTTCACGCAGAGAAATCTGCTGTGACATAAAGTGGTATAAAATAAGATAAAAATGGTGTTGCAGGACAAGTATGTGCTGGGCGCTATGCTGGTCACCCATCTGGTCAGTGTGTGGCACGCCGTGCAGACTCGGGTCAGTGACGCGGAATCCCAAACGCTGGACGAATGGGCTTTCGTCTTCTTCGTCATCGTCTTCTGCTTCTACAACATTGCCTTCGCCGTCATCATGATCGTCAAGGTAGTGTAGTGTAGGGATGCTGGTGTTTGGTTTGTGTGAGGGAGGGGAGGGAGGGAGGGAGTGGGGTTTGGTGGTGGTTGTGGGGGTTGTGGTTCTTGGGGAACAGGGGGGTGGGGGGGTGGGGCTAAGGGAACGTGTGTATGTAAAGGGATTGTGGTGGGGAGAGAGAGAGAGAGAGAGAGAGAGAGAGAGAGAGAGAGAGAGAGAGAGAGAGAGAGAGAGAGAAGACAGACAGACAGACAGACAGACAGACAGACAGACAGACAGACAGACAGACAGACAGACAGACAGACAGACAGACAGACAGTGTGTGTGTGTGTGTGTGTGTGTGTGTGTGTGTGTGTGTGTGTGTGTGTGTGTGTGTGTGTGTGTGTGTGTGGTGGTAGTGGGTACATATTACGTGCGTGCGTGCGTGCGTGCATGCGTGCGTGCATGCGTGCATGCGTGAGTGTGTTTGCGTGCATGCATGCGTGTGTGCATGTGTGTTTACTTTTGTGCGCACGCGTGTGACTGTCTGTCTGTCTGTCTGTACAAGCATCCTTGCAAACACATATTTATGAGAGTTTTTTCCCCTAATGAATGCATATACATACAAATCTGATTGCCACAAGACATTTCAATATCGCCTATATCTATTTATTTGAGTACAGTGTAGTAATCTATTGGGTGTCTCTTTTTTTCTGCAGGTGTCTATGAAACGTAAATGTGTCACTGTTTTGGAGGAAGCCCACAAGGTAAGTGTAAAGGCAAAAATAAAGGTGTCCCACAACCTGTGTAGTCGTAGAGGAGCAAGGCGTCAGAGACCTCAGCTTCTCTAGGGGCCAGCATGTTGAGGGCAGCGCCCATCTCCTCTCCCTAGCTGCTTTACCTTTCCTGACCCTAAAGAGGGCAAGTACCCATTTACAGCTGGGTGAACTGGGGAAACTGTACCGAAGCCAAGTCGCGCAAACGGTCGCCCATCCAATTGATAACCATGCTCGAAGCTGCTTATAGCTTAACATTGGCTGGGGGAAAGCGAGCGCTCTGACCACTGAGCCATCTCGTCCCCAAGGAGGAATCTTCCTGAAGGATTGTTACCTACATGGTCAAGTGTTGTTGTTGTTGTTGTTGTTGTTGTTGTTGTTGTTGTTGACGTTGTCGCTGTTGTTGTTGTCGTTGTGCGTTCCCCAGCTTAACAGTCTTGGGGGGGTCACCCAGAATGTGCACCTTTGTCTCATACTCATCACACCGGGGAATCACTGTGAGATTTTAATTATATATTTTTTAATACACACTGGGTAAGAAACTTGCGTGTATGACTGTTTTAAAGTGTAGGCATCCGTCAGTCTCGGAAGACTATAGAGTCGCGCCCAAGGCTGTAAAGCGCAAAGCCTGGGTAAGTGAGTATGGAGGGCAAGCTGTTACCCATGCAGCAGACGCCTCCACCCCCCCCCCCTCTCTCTCTCTCTCTCTCTCTCTCTCTCTCTCTCTCTCTCTCTCTCTCTCTCTCTCCGCGTCGCTGGAATTGGTCCATTTGTAAAGGCAATGGTTCCAGTGCCGTCGCAGGAGCCACCAGAACGTTGCCATAATTATACAGCTACAGCCCCGGACTGCCCTTGGGACTCCAACTTCCCAATTTTTCCTCAGGGATGGTGTCTAAACACGACACCTGTACTGTGTGCATGCTAGATTTTTATGTTGCTGTCATCTGCCATAATTATAGGCAGGCATACTCTAACTTCAGATCAAGCGTTATTGTTTACTGGAGATTGCAGGTTGTTATGCCAAGAGGTTGTTATGAATTGTCAAAAAACACAATATTTTATACCTATCATTTTCATGTAGGTCTTGGCACTTTGCTTACAATGATAACTGACAAAGCTTTTTGGCCTGGGCCGATGGAAAAAATTAGAATGTAAAAGGATCTGATTTAGAATTGACTATGGTGTAAGCATAAAATAATTAATTTTGCAAGAGAGTCACACACACACACACACACACACACACACACACACACACACACACACACACACACACACACACACACACACACATCTATCTATCTATCTATCTATCTATCTATCTATCTATCTATCTATCTATCTATCTATCTATCTATCTATCTATCTATCTATCTATCTATCTATATTTATATATACACATATACATATAATATATGTATGTATAATATATATCTATCTCTGTGTGTGTTTGTGTGTGTGTATTTGTGTGTGTATGTGTGTGTGTGTGTGTGTGTGTGTGTGTGTGTGTGTGTGTGTGTGTGTGTGTGTGTGTGTGTGTGTGTGTGTGCGCGCGCGTTCGCGCGCGCGCGTGTGTGTGTGTACAGGCGAAGATTCTCAAGTACGAAACAGCCGAAGACAGCCCAATAACTCAGAGGAGATTGGTGAAGAAGAGCAGAGCGCCCTACAAAACCTCCCGAGTGGACACCGTATAACAACATCACAAAAAACAACCAAAAAAACCCAACAACAAAACCCTCCGGCTCCTCAGCCCCCTCATCCCCCCCCCCCCCTCCCCAGTCAAAAACCCAGGACATGTACCGCTGAGCAGTGTTGCTGAACATAAAATTCACAGCCGGTCATTAATAATTCTATTTTCAAATCGACCAGTCATTCTTCAAGTGAGAATGCGGCTACCTTCATGGTGGGCCAACACTCCCACCCCCCAAACACACACACACAGACACACACACACACACACACACAGACACACACACACACACACACACACACACACACACACACACACACACACACACACACACACACACCAAAACAAAACAAAACAAAACAAAACAAAACAAAACAAAACAAAACGATCGCATATGAAAAAAATCGAAAAAAATCTTACCATTGGTGAACTGGGGAGTTCGAGCTTGAGAGAAAGAAAGAAAGAAAAATACCAGTAAATTATGCAAATGTTGTTGTTGGGATTTTAACCTTTTTCTTTTCATTTTGTTGTGGATTTTATGTGTTGAAAGATGCGTCCTTTTAACGAAGCCACGCTAGGTGGAGATATATACATGTATATAATTTGTACTCTGTATATTGTATATGTATATGATTTTATACTCTGTATTTTGATTTCTTTTAGTTTCTTTGAAATCTCTTGTGGAAATTCTTTTTCTGTTCTTTTTTTTAAGAGGAGGAAGAGAGAGGAAAAAGCAATGACAAAAGTTTTGATATTTTCAGTTTTGTTGTTTATAGGTAGGTGTATGGATGCACAATCCTTGTGCGTATGTGTGTGTGTGTGCGTGTGTGCGTGCGTGCATGCGTGTGCCAGCGTGTGTGTATGTGTGCGTACACACGCGTGTGTGTATCCCCAAGTCCTCATGCCTGGTTCATGTGTGTTGTGTACCTATATGCATCTGTGTCGATCTCTGTGTCGGCTGGTATGTCTGTACATATGTGACGCTCCACCACATAATGAGACGGAGTGCACATGAGATCAATTTTTAGTTATTGACATGTTATTAGTGTGCAATAAAGTGGCTATCAAATACAAAAAACAGATTGAAAATCGGACAATTCTGTGCAACATTATTACAAATTGAAATGATAGACTGCAGGATGTGACAAAATGAGAAACGGGCAAGTTTAATTTAGTAACAGGTTGTCAGAATGAGTGCTTTGGTATTTTCAAAACACATTTAAAAGCAAAAGGAATAAAAATGATACCTTGATATTTCATTATAAGATAAATAAACAAATCTAGTTTAATAATCAATCAAAATCACAAAATTGACATTTTGACCCCCACCTGCCTTTAAAGGCTCCTAGCTCAAAATTGGGTAATGTGCTAAGCGACTCATTTCGTGGTGGAGCGCCACATATATTATTTGATCAACAACGGGTAGTATGTTCACGGAGGTTTAAATCGAAGTTTGCACGAGCATAAGTGTGTGAAATGAAGTGGGCACAAGAATAATAATAATAATAATAATAATAATAATAATAATAATAATAATAATAATAATAATAATAATAATCCTATATGTTGACATAGAAATATGAGGAAATCTGAGAAAGAATGACAGAAAAAGTCAGTGAGGGAGAGCGTACATTTCCTTTCTCTGCTTTAAAGACGTGTAGGAAAAGAAATTGACGTAAAGACTGTGACGTAAATATTTATAAAAAAATAAAAAAAATAAAAAAAAAAGTGAAGGTGTCCCATAACCTGTGTGGTCGTAGGGGTGCGAGGAGTCAGAGACCTCAGCTTCTCTAGGGGCCAGCATATTGAGGGCAGCGCCCATCTCCTCTCCCTCGCTGATTTACCTTCCCTGACCCTAAAGACGGCAGGTACCCATTTACAGCTGGGTGAACTGGGGGACTGTACTGAAGCCAAGGCACGCAAACGATCACCCATCCAACTGGTAACCACGCTCGATGCTGCTTAACCTCGGCTGGGGGGAACCGAGTACTCTGACCACTGAGCTGTCCCGTCCCCTTTCGTAAATATTTTGAGGACACAAAAAGGCAGACACTTTTCTTGCAGACACTTTTTAACACGATAACATTAATTAAAAAAAAAAAAACCTTTTACAAGGGAAAGGCTTGGGCCATACTCTTTGTCTCGCTAATGGTGTGGCTTCATCGATTTGGTCGTTGAGGAGTAAAACTTTCCTCCGAGGATAAGCAGCCTTTATGAGGCACACAGGATTATTGAAATTTGTAAGTGTGTGGTGTGTGTGTGTGTGTGTGTGTGTGTGTGTGTGTGTGTGTGTGTGTGTGTGTGTGTGTGTGTGTTTGAGTGTGTGTGTGTGTGTGTGTGTGTGTGTGTGTGAGAGAGAGAGAGAGAGAGTGTGTGTGTGTGTGTGTGTGTGTGTATGTGTGTGTGTGTGTTTGAGTGTGTGTGTGTGTGTGTGTGTGTGTGTGTGAGAGAGAGAGAGAGAGAGAGAGAGAGAGAGAGAGAGAGAGAGAGAGAGAGAGAGAGAGAGAGAGAGAGAGAGAGAGTGTGTGTGTGTGTGTGTGTTTGTGTGTACGTGTGTGTGTGTGTGTGTGTGTGTGTGTGTGTGTGTGTGTGTGTGTGTGTGTGTAATATTTTCTTATATATTTCCAACACAGCTCAACAAAGTTAATGAAAACTTAGCAATCTTAAAAAAATTTTTTAAACCCGTTTTGTTGTTTCAAAAGCTAAAAAGAGCGACACCGTTTTTGTTTAGATGAAAATTTCGATTTCGAGGATGTTGGTTATCATATTCAGTTCCCTTTTTTTTTAAACTTAATTTTTGGAGGTGAATTTGGTCGTCAAGTGGTTTGTGTTCTGCTTTTTTTTGGTTGAAAGAATAAAAGAAAAATACAGTAGTAGTATTACTTTTGATCTCAATAAGTTCCAGAGTTGTACTAATAATACAGCACATGTCACTTGAAAAAAAAAAGTGTCTAAAAATAGATTTTAGCAATGGAATTTGTGCGTTGTAGTGTATTTCAGTACATAAACTGGAAAAAAAATTAATGCTGCCTTCTGTCTGTAAGTGTATACATTCTTCACCTGTTGAACTGAGAACCAATAAAGATGATTTTTTAAATGCACTGACAGTGTAGAAATATTGAACTTGTGGGCTGTTTTTTGTGTGTGTGTTTTTTACCGTGTCATGTATCAACAATCCTGACTTGTGAGATTTTCCTCTCTTTTAGAGCTCTGTCTTGTCTTCTCTTATAATTATATATTTCTTTTACCCTGCTATCTTTTTCTTGCTTTTTATGCTGCGTGAAATTCGTTTTCTCTCTCTCTCTCTCTCTCTCTCTCTCTCTCTCTCTCTCTCTCTCTCTCTCTCTCTCTCCTCTCTCTCTCTCTCTCTCTCTCTGGGAACAAAACGTGAGAGAATATTTTTTTGGTTCTATAGTAATTGTTCAAATATCCAGTTACACGGTGTATGTATGTAATTCAGGTATGATTTTGTTTCTTGATGTTAGGTAAAATCCTCCATATCCCTACAGGGATGACATGAAATAGAGAATTTGAATTTGTTGCCAAAAGTGTAGTGTCTATCTTTTTTTCTTCTTTTTTTTAAATTCCAGGGTT
>CM060328.1:13162519-13165019 GCA_030674155.1 Stramonita haemastoma
TTGTATAGCGCTATCTCTTGTAAAAACAAATCAAAGCGCTTTCATTCGACCTAAACAACACACAATCAACAACTATTTACAGTTTTAACAAATTCAAATATACACACACACAACACGCACGCACGCATGCACGCAGCACGCCCGCGCGCACACACACCTACAAACGTTAAGCACTTTGGCAGGTGGATGTTGAAGGCAGGGACAGGTAAGAGATGGAAGCGGAAGGAGTACAACTTAGGTTTGAAATAAGTGTGTCTTGAGGTTGGATTTAAAAGTGTCATAAGTAGGCTTTTGCCGGAGGGAGAGAAGAAGGTCGTTCCAGATCGATGGACCAGAAACAGAGAAAGAGCGGCGGCCAACGGTAGATAGGTTGAATCTGGGTATTCTTAAAGACAAAGTATCTGCCGAGGAGCGGAGGGAGCGAGAAGGTGTGTACAAGTGAAGACATTCACAGAGGTAGGAGGGTGCAGTATTGTGGAGACATTTGTAACAGAGGGTATTGATCTTGTAGTTTACTCTCTGTGGTACGGGCAGCCAATGGAGAGATTGCAAGAGAGGGTAATGTGCTCGGATTTTTTTTTTCTGAGGACCAGGCGAGCTGCAGAGTTTTGTATACGTAGATAGATAGATATAGATAGATAGATAGATAGATAGATGATAGATAGATAGATAGATAGATAGATAGATAGATAGATAGATAGATAGATAGATAGACAGACAGATAGATAGATAGGTAGATAGATAGATAGATAGATAGATAGATAGATAGATAGATAGATAGATAGATAGATAGATAGATAGATAGATAGATAGAAGATAGAGAGAGAGAGAGAGAGAGAGAGAGAGACAGACAGACAGACAGACAGACAGACAGACAGACAGATAGACAGACAGACAGACAGACAGACAGAGAGAGAGGGAGAGAGAGAGAGAGAGAGAGAGAGAGAGAGAGAGAGAGAGAGAGAGAGAGAGAGAGAGAGAGAGAGAGAGAGAGAGAGAGAGACAGAGACAGAGAGAGAGACAGAGAGAGAGACAGAGACAGAGACAGAGACAGAGAGAGAGACAGAGACAGAGACAGAGAGAGAGACAGAGAGAGAGAGATTTGGGGGGAGTTGGGAGTGGTGGGAGTGGGAAGGAGGAATGTGGAGGAGGGAGAGTGGTTACGAGGACAAGGTCGAGAACCACCGACCACCACCATGACCACCACCACCATCATCACCACCACCACCATCATCACCACCACCACCACCACCACATCATCACCACCACCACCATCATCACCACCACCACCATCATCACCACCACCACCACCATCATCACCACCACCCTAACCACCACCATCATCACACCACCACCACCACCATCATCACCACCACCACCACCATCACCACCATCATCACAACCACCACCACCATCATCACCACCACCATCATCATCACCACACATCATCACCACACCCACCCACCACCACCACCACCACCATCATCATCATCACACACCACCACCATCATCCACCACCACCACCACCACCACCACCCACCATCATCATCACCACTACCACCACCACCATTATCATCACCACCATCATCATCACCACACTACCACCACCACCACCACCACCACCATCATCATCATCACCACTACCACCACCACACATCATCATCACCACCATCATCATACACCACCACCACTACCACACCACCACCACCACCATCACCACCACCATCATCATCATCACCACCACCACACCACACACCACCACACCACCACCATCATCACCACCATACATCACCACCCACCACCATCACATCACACCTCACACCACCACCACACCAACCATCTCCATCACCACCACCACCACCATCACCACCACCACACCACCACCACCATCACATCTCACCACCACCACCACCACCACCATCATCATCAACCACCACCACATCATCACACCACCATCATCACCATCACCACCACCACCTCCACCACCACCATCATCATCCACCACCACCACCACCACCATCATCATCACCACACCCACCAACCATCATCATCATCACACACCACCACCACCACCAACACCACCACCACACCACCACCACCACCACCATCACCATCATCCATCCACCACCACCACCACCACCACCACCACCATCATCATCATCATCCACCACCACCACCACCACCACCACCACCACCACCACCACCACCACCACCACACATCTCATCATCACACACCACCCACCACCACCACCACCACCACCACCACCACCACCACACCATCATCATCATCATCATCCACCACCACCACCACCACCACCACCACCACCACCATTCCACCACCACCACCATCATACCACCACCACCACCACCACCACACCACCACCACCACCACCACCTCATCTCATCATCATCATCACACCACACCACACACCACACCACCATTCCTACCACACCACATCATGACACACCACCCACCACCACCACCACCACCACCACCACT
>CM060328.1:13170019-13192519 GCA_030674155.1 Stramonita haemastoma
AACAAACTTCACACATACGAGATAAACTTTCTGTCAAACAAACTATCTTTCTTCTTCAGTAAACCAGCGTTCTAGAACACAGCACACAACGTAAAGTACACCTTAGAATCATCCACTGACGTCATCATGATTCACCTAAGCCTGTGTTTATGGAACAAAACACAACTTTCACATCACAAACCCCTGTAGGTTTTCAGCTCACAGGAATGTTGTCACACAGTGACCACTGCGCGCAGGTATACCTGCCAAGACCAACTAACCACCACTGTCTATAAATCGAGTCCACACCATTTTTATGGTTTTGAAATGGTATTACGCCACCATCTTGATCACACACACACAAAGATATAGATGAATATGACTTTTTGAAAGTTTCAATGACAAAACAGACCCGCGGTTAACTAATGGTGGTGGAATATTATGATTGCTCCATCTGGATACCCTAGGCACTGCGATCAGAGCTGAAGTACCGTACACTCTGTAAGAAACTAACAACGTACTGCTGATTTCTCAGTGTGTGTGTGTGTGTGTGTGTGTGTGTGTGATATCTTCAGTTTAACGTCTATTTATATCAGGTGATTTTAACCACCACCACCCCCCCCCTCAAAAAAAAAACCCTCACAAAAAACAAAACCAGAAGACAACCCCCCCCCCCCCCCAATTAAAAAACAACAAAAAAATCCGAATATGAAAAATTAAACAAGAGCTGAAACTGTGCCAGAGTTGAAATATAACACTAACTTTAGCAAACTAGCCTACTTGCAATTTGATGGCCTGAGATTTAGCCTGAGATCAAAGAACTTGAGCTCAAACAACTGAATACAACTGCAGACAGGAAAAACAAAAACAAAACAAAACAAAACAAAAAAGTGGGTATGCGCTGCACTTGTGGCCACGCGCTCTCCAGGGGAAAGCAGCCCGAATTTCACTCAGAAAAATCTGCTGTGACATAAAGTGGTATAAATAAAAATAAATAAATAAATAAATGAATAAATAAATAAATAAATAAATAATCCACCACAGAGACGCCCTTTCAATGGAATTCCCCTGAGATTCACACCGGCACTGACTCCTCTCCCCAGAAAAGGGATTCGGGTGAAACTCTCAACCAAGACCCGGCGTGCACGTATTGCACGCAGAGCATCTTCCACAGACGTAAAACCCTTCCGGCTTTTCGGTAGAATAAGTTATTTTGTGCGTATAGGAACAGATGACAATTTACAGAAAAAAAGAAAAGCACACTGATAATTATCATGTGTAGACATCGTCCCCGAAGTCAAAACATAGCTTCTTAAAAGTAGACAAATCAGAGCTTAATTCCAGGAATGAACGAACCCCCCCCCCCCCCCTCCCCCTAGGTTTTTTTTTATAATATTTTCCCTGGAACTTGAATACAGTCAACCTAAGCAAAGCTCACTCACTCACCCACTCAGTCCCATGTCCCAAAGGACGTAGGGGGGACATGAGAGAAGACGCAACAGAGATCTTTTTCCATGCTTCACGATCCTGTGTGGCTAGTAGGAGGTGTTGCAGGGGTTGGGCGGTTCAGTCTTTGATGTTGTCAACCCATGATTTCTTTTGGCGGCCTCTTCTTCTCTTGCCCTCGACTGTTCCTTGCAGGATGGTTTTTGCTAGGGTGTTGTGCCTTGTGGTGTGACCAAACCACATCAGCTTTCTCCTCTTTATGGTGGAGAGCAAAGGCTCTTGGGGGCCCACACGCTTTTTGATTTCTTCTTTCACATAGTTATTGGTCTTGTGTTCTTTGTATGACATTTTGAGGAGTCTTCTGTGGCACTTGTTCTCGAATGCTTGGATTCTCCTCTCTAACTCTGCTGTCAGAGTCCATGATTCACAGCCATATAGGAGGATAGATATCACGAGGGATTTGTAAAGGTGATATTTGGTGCAGAAGCTGATGTTGTTGCTTCTGATGATCTTCTCGAGTCTGACTAGAGCAGATGTTGCTGTTGCAATGCGAGCTTTCACTTCATTGTTTGATGTGCCATCTTTTGTTAGGATGGAGCCTAAGTATTTGAATTGGCTCACCTCTTCTAGTGTTTCTCCATTCATCTTTATTTCCGTGATGTCATTACTCACGCTGTTGACCATGATCTTTGATTTCTCTGTACTGACCTCCATGCCGTATGCGCACGCTCGATCTGTTAACTTGTCTGTGAGGATTTGCAGTTCTTGTTTGCTGCTGCCCATGAGGTCAATGTCATCGGCAAATCTGAGGTTGCAAAGGGGTCTTCCACCAATGGAGATGGAAGTGTGGTGGTTTTGCAGTGTCTCTGTCATGATGTTTTCGAGGAAGAGGTTGAAGAGTACAGGTGAGAGAAGGCAGCCCTGGCGAACCCCAACCGTGGTCTTGAAGAACTCGCCCACGTGATTATTCATAAAAACTGCACTTTCTGCGTTCTCGTACAGAGCTTTGATGACTTCAATTAGACAGCTGTCAATGTTGAAGTGCCTGAGTACTTGCCAGAGGCCGTCATGCCATACCCTGTCAAAGGCCTTTTTGAAGTCTATGAAATTGTGGTACAAGTATTTTTGGTGTTGGAGATGCTTCTCTATCAGAATTCTCAGATTGAAAATTTGTTCCATTGTGCTGCGTTTTGGTCTAAAGCCCGCTTGTTCTTCTGCCAGGAGTTTTTCCGCTTGGTTTTTCAGTCTGTTGAGGACTACCTGCAGCATGATCTTGCTAGGATGACTTATGAGACTGATGGTTCTGTAGTTCTGGCATTGTTTGAGGTTTCCTTTCTTTGGCAGGGGTATTACAAGAGACTGTGTCCATTCTTTTGGCCATTCTTTGGTGTCGTGGATCTTCTGACAAAGTTCTGTGAATCGCCTTGCTGTTTCATTCCCTCCATTTTTTATGAGTTCAGCTGGGATATTATCGATTCCAGGGGACTTCCCCTTCTTCAATTGTCTTATAGCTGCATCTACTTCACACCTTAGTATTGGTGGGTCTTTATCTTGGTGTTCAGGGGGTTTGTCAGAAACTATGTTGGTATCTGGGCGTAGTGGGTAGTTGTACAATCCCTCACAGTATTCTGTCCAGCGTTGGAGGATGGCATTGTTTTCCGTTAAAAGATTTCCTTCTTTGTCTTCAATAACAGAGGCTTTAGGCTGTGTGGTTTTCGTTAGTGCTTTCAAAGTGTCGTAAGCTGTTTTGCTGTTTCCCTTGGTCATTCCAGCTTCGATGTTGTTGCATTGTTCTTCTATCCACGCTTCTTTGGCTTCTCTCATCTTTTTCCTCACTTCTCTGTGGCTATCCATGTACTTCTTGTAAGCTTCTTGACTTGTGAACTTTTGTTTTTTAAGTTCTCTTCTTTTGTCGCAGAGGTCAAGAACCTCATTTGTCACCCAGGGTTGTTTCTTTGTTCTGCTTCTTCCTAATGTTTCTTCTGCTGCTGTCGTTAGCACTTCTTTGATGTTGTTGGCCAATGTGTCCACATCATTGTCGATGGCTGTGAGTGCGGCGAACTTTCCTCCAATGTTGGCTTGGAAGATCTCAACCACTGTTGGGTCTTTGAGTTTTTCCAGGTCGAATCTTATGCGTGGGCTTTTTGGCTGTTGTTTTGCTTTCAGTTTCAGCCTGATGGTGGTAAGTACAAGGTCGTGGTCACTGCCAATGTCAGCTCCTGGGAATGTTCTTGTGTTTGCCTTGTTTATGCTGGATTTGAATCTTTGGGGTGACAGAATGTAATCAATTTGATTATGAATCAGACCATTTGGTGAGTGCCAGGTTGATGTTCTGGATGGCTTGTGAGGGTGGAGTGTGTTAGCCAAAGTCAGTTTGTGCTTCTTTGCGAATTCCAGCAGCCGCTGTCCTCTGTCATTTGTTTCTCCCAGTCCAAATCGTCCTGTGGTTCCTGCCCAGGTGTCATAGGCATCAGGTCCCACCTTAGCATTCCAGTCGCCTTCCACAATAAGGATGTCTTTTTTTGGCGTTTTGGAGATGACGTTTTCAAGTTCTTCATAGAATTCTTCTATCTGATCGTCATCGTAGTCAGATGTTGGAGCATACACTTGGATGATGGTGAGATTCTGGGGTTTTGCAGAAACTCTGATTGAGATGAGTCTGCTGGATACTGGTGTGCAGCTGATGATGCTTGACACAATCTCTTTCCTGACAATAAAGCCTACTCCATGTTGATGTAGTTTCTCTTCTCCGCTGTACCATATTTTGTGGCCGTCTTGCGTGGTTGTTTCTCCAAAGCCAATCCATCTGACTTCCGCAAGCCCTACTATGTCCCATTTATACCTCTGTAATTCATGTGTAAGTTCCTGTACTCTTCCTGTTTGGTACAGAGTTCTTACATTCCATGTACCAATGGTTGTCCCTTTATCTGGAAGCTTTAGGGTTGGTTCTGCCCCAGTAGCACACTTGTCACTCCCACCCTGGAGACTTGCAGTGGGTAGCGCGGTCGTTGTTGATCCGGGCCTCGACCGATCCGGCATGTCTTTCTGTTTTGTTTTACTCATCATGTCCTTGCAGTGGGCTTGAGGAAGCTTGGTGGCGCCCATCTCCTCTCCAAGACTCCAAGACTCCTACTGGTGGGTAAGAATGCACCAGCCCCTCACAACGTTTCGCCCGCCAGTAGAAGCGGTTACCGGGGTGTGGGTGGGTTAAGGACCCGGACCCAGAAGTGAGAGTTGAGTGCCAAGTGAGGACCAGTGCTCCCGTCCATCCCGAAGGATGCTACTGCCAGGTTTACAAAGGTACCACCTCTCCTTAAGCACCCCATACACCCCAAGCAAAGCTAAGCCATGCTAAATTAGTTTAACTATTCCTAAGTTAAGGGAGAAAACCCGTCTTACCATGTACACGAGTACTGTGCTTATTCATTTTGTATGTTTCTGTTGCCCGTTGTGGGTGCTACCTAGGGAAGAGTTAGGAAACGGTTGGTTGCCCAATAGCAGGCAACCTGTGGGGGAAAGGTTAAATTGCTCTAATCTAATCTAATCTAATCTAATCTAATCTAGTCTAATCTAGTCTAGTCTAGTCTAGTCTAGTCTAATAATAAAATTTGTTAATGTATACTTAATCTAGCTGAGCTAGCTCGGCCAATACTAACAATTTTCCCTGCACTTTCTCAGTCCTTTAAACTTGAGGGAATACGGTACTGGGATTTTTTTTCTTCTTTATTGGAGCAGGGTACAGCGAAAGCGGAGAAGCGATAATGATAATCCTCCTTGCTTGGCCAATCCTTCGGAATTAATGCAATCAGTGAGCAGTGAGGGGGAAAGTCCAGTCATTAACCGTGACCACATATGATTATATTAGTGTTCTGCGGAGCTGGGGTGAGACTCTGTGTGTGTGTGTGTGTGTGGGGTGTGTGTGTGTGTGTGTGTGTGTGTGTGTGTGTGTGTGTGTGTGTGTGTGTGTGTGTGTACCATGGTGTATGTGTGTGTGTGTGTGTGTGTGTACCATCGTGTGTGT
This sequence comes from Stramonita haemastoma, assembly GCA_030674155.1. NCBI lineage: Eukaryota > Metazoa > Mollusca > Gastropoda > Neogastropoda > Muricidae > Stramonita > Stramonita haemastoma. Next base: position 13,175,466 of record CM060328.1, read on the forward strand.
GTGTGTGTGTGTGTGTGTGTGTGTGTGTGTGTGTGTGTGTGTGTGTGTGTGTGGTGTGTGTGTGTGTACCATCGTGTGTGTGTACCATCGTGTGTGTGTGTGTGTGTGTGTGTGTGTGTGTGTGTGTGTGTGTGTGTGTGTGTGTGTGTGTGTGTGTGTGTGTGTACCATCGTGTGTGTGTGTACCATCGTGTGTGTGTACCATCGTGTGTGTGTGTGTGTGTGTGTGTGTGTGTGTGTGTGTGTGTGTGTGTGTGTGTGCGTGTGTGTGTGTGTGTGTGTGTGTGTGTGTGTGTGTGTGTGTACCATCGTGTGTGTGTACCATCGTGTGTGTGTGTGTGTGTGTGTGTGTGGTGTGTGTGTGTGTGTGTGTGTGTGTGTACCATCGTGTGTGTGTGTGTGTGTGTGTGTACCATCGTGTGTGTGTGTGTGTACCATCGTGTGTGTGTGTACCATCGTGTGTGTGTGTGTGTGTGTGTGTGTGTGTGTGTGTGTGTGTGTGTGTGTGTGTGTGTGTGTGTGTGTGTTGTGTGTATGTGTGCCATCGTGTGTGTGTGTGTGTGTGTGTGTGTGTGTGTGTGTGTGTGTGTGTGTGTGTGTGTGTGTGTGTGTGTGTATCATCGAGTGTGGTGTGTGTTGTGTGTGTGTGTGTGTGTACCATCGTGTGTGTGTGTGTGTGTGTGTGTGTGTGTGTGTGTGTGTGTGTGTGTGTGTGTGTGTGTGTGTACCATCGAGTGTGTGTGTGTGTGTTGTGTGTGTGTGTGTGTGTGTGTGTGTGTGTGTGGTTGTACCATCGTGTGTGTGTGTGTGTGTGTGTGTGTGTGTGTGTGTGTGTGTGTGTGTGTGTGTGTGTTGTGTGTGTGTGCCATCGTGTGTGTGTGTGTGTGTGTGTGTGTGTGTGTGTGTGTGTGTGTGTGTGTGTGTGTGTGTGTACCATCGTGTGTGTGTGTGTGTGTGTGTGTGTGTGTGTGTGTGTGTGTGTGTGTGTGTGTGTGTGTGTGTACCATAGTGTGTGTGTGTGTGTGTTTGTTGTTGTTGTTACTGTTGTTGTTGGTAGTGGTGGTAGTGGTGGTGGTGGTGATTTATTTATATCGAGGATAATGGAATAAGCACTCTTGTGCTTTTTTACATCCAGTCCCGTATGTATGCAGCTTTGTAAATGTCATCTGTTCCCACCGGCACATGATGGCCTACTCTTACGAAAAGCGGAACAGGATTTAACGTGTGCGCAAGGTGTTTTGCGTGCGTTCACACACGGGACCTCGGTTTATAATCTCATCCGAAGAACTCTGGGGGAGAGTGAAGTCCGCACTGATGTTAACTCCAGGAGAAAAATCTCCTCGAACGGGAATCGAACCTGGGTCGTCAAATTGCGAGCGCAATGTTCTGACCACTAGGCTATCCCGTCCCCCGTGGTGTGTGTGTGTGTGTGTGTGTGTGTGTGTGTCTGTGTGTGTGTGTGTGTGTGTGGTGTGTGTGTGTGCGTGCGTGAGTGTGTGCGTGTGTGTGCGTGCGTGCGTGTTCGTGCGTGTGTGTGTGTGCTTGCGTGCGTGCGTGGGTGCGTGCGTGCGTGCACACAAGCATGCGTGTATGCATACACATGCACACGATGATGCTGATGTGTTTTATTGTCGTGGATTATAAATCATCCACTGGCAACAATGTGTTAACCTGGATTCATTTTGTAGCCATAGTTTGGCGAAGCATTTATAGACAAAGTGATGGACTTTTCATCCTTATGGGATGTACATGTAGGCTAACTGATCATTAAAAAATTATTCTTTCAGAGGAGTCAGTATGATGCGTCTCGTCTGGTAAAGTTTTCTTTTTGGGGGGGAGCGGGATAGCTCAGAGGTCAAAGCGCTGGCTTTCCCCCCAATTCAAAGCTAAGCAGCATCGAGTGTGGTTACCAGTTGAATGGGTGACCGTTTGCGCTGCCTTGGCTTCAGTACAGTCCCCCAGTCCACCCAGCTGTCAATGGGTACCTTGTCCTCTTTAGGGTCAGGGAAGGTAAAGCAGCAAGGGAGAGGAGATGGGCGCGGCCCTCAATATGCTGGCCCTAGAGAAGCTGAGGTCTCTGATGCCTCGCTCCCCAACGACCACACAGGTTATGGGACACCACCAACCACCCTGTGTGTTTTCGTTCCTCGGCTAGAACTCCCAGGAGAGTGGAATAACCTGGTGGGTAGAGCGTTGCACATTGCGCTGGCGATTTGCCGACCCGGGTTCGAACCTCGTTCAAGGGGATTATTTCCCCTGGAGTTAACATCAGTGCTGACTCCACTTCCTTGAAAGTCCGCCGGATGAGACTATAAACCGAGGCCCCGTGTGCGAGCGCACGCAGAATATCTTGCGTACACGTTAAAACTTGTTCCGCTTTTTGGAAGAGTAGGCGGTAAGAATAGATGACAGAATTTACAAAACTGCATACACACGGGGACTGGCTGTAAAGGAAGCATATTAGTGCTTATTCTGCTATCCTCGAAATATATTTTTAAGAAATAAATAAAATAAAATAATAATAATAACAATAATAATAATAAGAAGAAAAGTTTCACCAATGGTGAATGTGTATGCAGTTGTTTACCCTTATGGTAGTCACCTTCTCACATGTAGGATTGTGTCTAAACACAACACCTGAGTGGATGCAGGTTTTTGTTTGTTTTCTTTTTTTTCGGGGGGGGGGGGGGGGGGGGGGGGCTAGTTTAAAAAAAAAAGTTATTTTGCCATCCGTTCCTACCTGCACGAAATGGCTTACCCTCTCCGAAAGGAGGAACGGGTTTTAGAGTGTGCGCAAGAAGTTACACGTGCGTTTGCACACGGAATTTCAGTTTTAAAACCTGATCCAAAGGACTTCTGGGGGGAGTGGATTCGGCACTGATGTTAACTCAAGGGGAATTGAAAGACCTGAAGGAGGTGCCTCGGCGGTGGCTCAAATCCAGGCCGTCAGATGACGAGCACAATGCTCTAACCACTACGCTACCCTGCCCCACCAGTGAGCCTTTAGGTGTTGTTTAGAACAGTTTGTCTGGTTCATAATGCGATTAGTCTGGTTAATGTACGCCTCGCTCATCTGTGTGCTTAGGCTTACACTATGTTTACATAATAATTATGATTGTGCGTATGGGTTTGGTTGTTTCTTTTTCGTTATCACTTTTTAAACAAAATTCTTGATTGCATTTTTTGCTTGGTTACTTTTTTAAATATTTATTTTATTTTATTATTTTATTTTGAGGATAATGGAATATAAAAAAAACTGGCGTAGTTTTTTTTTTACATCCAGTCTCCTTAAGTTTTGTCAATTTTGTCATCCGTGTATTCCCAAAAGGGTAGCATCAAAAGTTGTATTATAGGCATAAGTCTTACAATCCTATTGATTATCGACAAATATCGTGTGTGTGTTTTGACATTACACTGATAGTATTTGTAATGTTTTGTAGTATTTCTTGTCAAAGAGCATAATATTGTTAGAGAGTGAAACATGTATTATTATGTATTTGTTTTCCTCACTCTACTTTTCTTTGGGGCCGGAGGGGGGGGGAGGGTCTTTTTGGTTTGTTTTGCTATCATGTTAGCACAACGATTCTATGATTATTTTGATCTGGAGATTTGAGTGTGTGTGTGTGTGTGCGCGCGCGTGCGTGGTGTGTGCGCGCGCGCATGCGTACGTATATACACATGTGCGTGCGTGCGTGCGTGCGCGCGCGCGCGCGCGTGTGTGTGTGTGTGTGTGTATGTGTGTGTTCTTAGACATTAAAAAAAAAAACAACCCTGCCTCTAAAGGGAGAAATTCAACACGATTACAAACAATTCGCTTTTTGTGTGTCATCAATATAACTGCTAGGCTTCACACTCCGCGACAATGTGATTGAGAGCAATGTATAGGCTACCACTTGAAGTCACGGCAGTGTTCTCTAGGTGAAATCAGGGGGGATTCGGGCACAAAATGGGGATCAAACCTGGACATCTTGCTGTCTAGGCGGGTGCGTTACCTCTAGTCCACCTTTAACAAGTTTTTCATAATAGGTGAGATGTAAGGAGAGTGTTTTGTTTCATGTTATATGGCATCACAGAGAGAGAGAGAGGGGGGGGAGAGAGAGAGAGAGGGGGGGGAGAGAGAGAGAGAGGGGAGGAGAGAGAGAGAGAGAGAGAGAGAGAGAGAGAGAGAGAGAGAGAGAGAGAGAGAGAGAGAGAGAGAGAGAGAGAGAGAGAGGGGAGAGAGAGAGAGAGAGACGGACAGACAGACAGACAGACAGACAGACAAAGAAAAACAGAGACAGATAGATCAAGAAACAGACGCGCCAATTCACATCTGCAACAGCTTGCAAATCAAACTTTCAACCTTTAATATTATTATTCTCATAATACATGTTTGAATAGATAATCATATATATAGATATAATTAACAGCACATTCATATTACTGGACGTTATCTGTAATGCGTTTATTAGCAAACTCATACATTTCATATCAAAGCTTTCGTTCTGTTACAATAACAACAAGGCTTAGCGACGTCACAGTGATAAATTTGACAACTTAAATACTGCAGCCTCTGTGGCATCACATAAAAGATACTGATGAATTTGTGGGCCAAAAAAAAAAAGAAAAACAAACCACAAAAATGCTTCTTGTCAACAGTGAAGAGGGTGGAACATATTCATAAATGCAATACACGATTTTGGAAGTCCAGTGTACAGGTAACACATGCAGTGTACGTGTACACAGATAAACAGACTGACAGAGGCTAATAGATAACACGCACGCACGCACGCGCGCACACAACCACACACGATGTAAAATTGAAGAACATTATTACCACACACACACACACATTCTCTCTCTCTCTCTCTCTCTCTCTCTCTCTCTCTCTCTCTCTCTCTCTCTCTCTCTCTCTCTCTCTCTCTCTCTCTCTCTCTCTCAGGTTAGGTGTGTCTGATTTGGCCACGCACTACTTTAGATACAGAGAGTTCAATGATAATGATTTGATTTGTCCATTGTGTAGAGCAGAGAAAAAAGATGAAGTACATTTTGTGCTATGCTGTCCAGCCTATGACATTAGGGAAAGATATATACTGCCAAAATATTATCAAGAGCCTTGTCTTTTCAAACTAAGTTTACTAATGGCATCTGTTAGGCATAGAGACTTACGGAATTTGTCTCTTTTTCCGTTTAAAGCGCTAAAATTAAGAGAAATCGTTATGTCATAGTCATGCTGTTTTATTACTTAACATAAAGACAAAATCGATTTTGTTTATTTCACTTTTTACAGTTTTCATGATGTATGTTTTGTTCACTATCCCCTTCATGAGGGGCCATGGCCTAATGAATAAACTTTCCGAATCTCTCTCTCTCTCTCTCTCTCTCTCTCTCTCTCTCTCTCTCTCTCTCTCTCTCTCTCTCTCTCTCTCTCTCTTTGCACAAACACAAAGTTGCTTGTACCTAATTGCTAAAATAGATGAGGGTTTTTTCCTTTTCTTTCTTTCTCCTTTTGTCTTTTCTTTCTTTCTTTCTTCTGTCTTTTCCAATGTGACCAACTCTTTCCCTGAACTACCCCTTTCAATGTCTGACACTGCAGCATTCTTAAAGATCATCTGGATGCCTTTGGCTTTGGTTTTCAGTGCAGCCGACCACAGGGGGCCACCTCAGGGCTGATGATATGTCTCAAATATTCAACCGGATCACATAAAATAATGATAAACAAATCAAAAGACTATTTCCATTCATCTGAATTTTCTCCATCGCCACATGTCATTGGTAGGAGATAATTAAAGCAAACATAAAGATAATAAACCCATTTAAGTGAATAGATAATGAAGAAACAATTTAAAAAAAAAAAAAGGGATCGACAGAAAGAAAACAAAAGAAGTCAACATCAAAACTGGAGACCAATACCACTAAATAAAACCTGTACAGAACGAGCAGTTAAGGCATCAAAACGACCATTCATGCATGCTGCTTGTAAGGGATAGCTCAGCCGATTTTGAATACCCTACTTGTGCTTTTATTTCAGTAAAAATCAAAACTTGTCTTCATGACCAAAAAATTATCTGCTATTTACAACATAAGCCTCCAAGAGTTCAATCAACCATTCATGGAATAGTACCAATTACTCCCATGTAACCGATTCAATTCTCCCACAGTCAACAGCTAACTGCATAAACTATATCCAATTATTAACATGCAACCATTTCAATTCTTCCACATTTGACAGATAACTGCTTCAAATATATCCAACAGTTTACAAGTGACCATGTCAATTCTACCACCACATTCAACAACTAATTACCTCAAATACATCCAATAATTTAAAAGTAACCATGTTGATTTTTCCACATTCAACAGCTAAATGCTTCAAATATATCCAATAATTTACAAGTGATCGTGTCAATTCTACCACATTTGGCACCTAACAGCCTCAGATATACCCAATAACTTAAGTTATGACTTTAATTGAATTCTAACACAGTCAGTATCCCTGCCTCAAAATGAATCATCTTTTTCAAAACACACTTATACCATCCAACAGCAAAAAACACACACATGAAGTTGAAGACACATTGAATATAAACCCTAAACCATAGCTGATTAAGGCAAATAAGGCTGCTTTGAGGCTGTCGGCTCTTTGCTTTCACTTATCATCTCCACTTTATGGCAAAAAAGAAAGAAAAAGAAAACAAAACACTTCAACGTAACAAAAAAACCAAAATGTGTTAATGCAATTAAAGCAAATAACAATGGTGATGTTTTACAGTGATTTGACTTACAACACTGCTATCTAAACGTAAGAGCCAGAAGTCCTTTAAAAAAACAAAAAGAGGAATAAATAAAAGCCCTGAAATGGCTTGAATGAAACAAGGGATGAATCATATCCCTAAAATGAAGTTACAAAAACTCCAACCCTCCTCCAAAAAAAGAGGCTAAACTCATAACACAATCATCACCTACATTAATGGAAAGAAATCATACTTTGAAAATACATACACATAAAAAAGATACATCAACACATAATCTATACATCTTTTGGTATTTGCAAAAAAACCCAAAACACAATAAAAAACAAGCAAACAAAGGAAATGGGTGGGGGGTGGAGGGGTGGAGAGGAAGCAACATTTAGAGTCTCAATTGTCAGATCTGTACAGGAAATATCAGATACAAAGTACCTGTGTATCAACTAGTGGGGAAGAAAAAAACAAAAAAACCAACAAAAAACTAGATGGCAAATTAAAACTAGAACAACCAAAAACAAAAAAATGTACGAAAAAGAGAATACTGTATTTTTTAAAAACTACAACAAAACCAAACAAATAAAACAGATAGTTTAATACCATGCACAATAAAGCAAATAGACAGGGATCAAAAATAAACATTTGTCCTTGGGTAGTAAGTGACATATCAATGGTACTACAAGATAAATCTCAACTGGAAAAAACTCTTAGAAAATGTTAACCCCCCCCCCCCCCCCCCCCCACTCCCCAAAACGGAAAGGAGCAACAACTAGAACAGAGAAAAAGACACCTCTCCCCCTCCCCCACCACACACACACACACACACACACACACATACCACACACACACACACACACACACACACACACACACACACACACACACACACACACACACACACACACACACACACACACACACACACACACACACACACACACACACACACACACACGACCTTGTCACAATTGATTTTTGTTTTTTTTCATAACAAACTGTCTTTGATATTCTCCAACTGGAGAAGGAAGAGGGAGAAAAAGAGAGAAAGAGAGGGGGAATGTGTTGGGAAAGATCAGTACATAAGCACAAATTTTATGTTGAGCAGACTGGAATGACACACAACACTGGTTTGAAAAAAATAATGACATACCACAGCAGTTGAAACCCAAATTAGTTTGGTGTGATTGCCTGGTTTATAACTGATTCAACAAACTTGAACTGGTTGAATTTTAAAGAGCAGAATAGCCTTTAGAAGAGAGGCCAGGACTACACGATCTCAATTCCTGATTGAAATCAAGGCAGTTTTTCATGCCAATAAAAACAGGACTTGATTTTGCAATGATGGGACCGGGTTAAAGTGATGTAAAAGAATGACTCTTTGACATTGGAATGATGGATCAGAGACTTTGCAGTAAAGGTACAGGGTGAAATATGAATAATGCAAGAGAATTGAATTTCTGGAATGTTGCAACACATTAAGATTTGCACTTGCTATGGTGTACATCACAAAAAACTAAGTTTTTATTATGAAACATAAACATGTCTTCAATGTTTATATTTCACCATGTTTCTATTTCAAGAAAGAAAGTCGAGCAAAAATGTAAATAACTGAACTGCCAAAGTTACCATCAGGAAAATAACTGCCAAAGTTACCATCAGGAACACCCCCCCCCCCCCCCCCCCCCACAACAAGTATCTTAACTTCTACTGATTTTGTCATGGAGTCTTAAAACAACAGTAGCAGCCTCAGTAGTAGCAGTAACAGCAGTAGCAACAGCAGCAGCAACAATGGAAGTAATAACAGCAATGGTGGAAGCAGCAATAGCAGTAGTAATATGGAAAAAAAAGTCTCAGATATATCATTGTTTTTACCCTGGAAGTATAACAACCTTTTTGAGTTAAAAATAAAAATCTCAAAAGAAAAATAGCAATGGATGTGGTTGTCACTTAGCCTGGTCAGTTCTCTCCCTTCCTTATTATCTTGTCCTTTTTTTTTTTTTAATAAAAAACTATTTCCTGCTCCTGTTTGCAAGTAAGAGTTCAAAAGAAAAAGAGGGGAAAAAAATCATCAGAAACTTGTTATGGTAAAATAATTACTAAAACTTTTTTCATTCCTCAACTAAAGCTCTGATGTTCACCAATGGTAAGATCTTTGCGTCTGCTTTCGTTTTTTCCCACATCGATCCATTATAAGCATTGTTAGGACCTTGAGTTAGCAAAAAGGATATGTTTGTAAGTTATATGAAGGAAACGTCAAGTGCTTTGTCATGAACTCATTATTGGAGTATATTATGTTCTATCAAAAACAAAAATTCAAGTTTAGCACAAAAAAGTCAACAGTCTGAAAAAGTTACTATTTCCTATTCAATGTTTTGGAATCTAGTAAAACTTTACCTTAAAGCACATCAACTTTTAAAGAAAAAATGCACAAAGATCGGCAGCTGTATGAAACAAAGTAGGCTGAAAAAAAGGAAAAGAAAACACCTAGTCTAAAAAACAGAGTATGAGTGCATTTTGATCTGACTCCAATTTTTTTTTTACACCACACACACACACACACACACACACGTACGTGCATGCATGCATGCATGCAAGACTTTCTCCTCTCTGCAAATACTGAACCTTACTTTGAAAGCAGGATAGGGGACTGTGCATGAGTAGCTACTAATAAATAGCTTATGTTCTTTGGCTGCTTCATAACACCTGGTCAAATAAAATTGTCTCCTCTACTACTGGTAACCATAAAATCCAGCATCACCCACAACACATATAAATAATCGCCCTCCAACAATGCTAATTCACTACTGTCTGGTTATTGTTATCGTTATCAACTAAAACATACTGACTAATCCAGCTACCATCTTTGGTAAGACATTCAAGGAAAGTGCAATTCTTGCTTCAACACCTTATCACATGTAATTTTTGTTACAAATACCATTTCTATGTGATCATTTATCCGTTTTCTGCTATTTCCTTGTGAACCAACACACAACAACATCACCATGATCTTGTCACCAGATCATGATAATTTCAGTTACTACGATACACTATATACAGAGGTCTCACATTCAGAAAACAAAGGTCTCACATTCAGCTTGTTCAAACATTTGACTCTTTTTTGAGGGGCACAATAAAGGTATGTTCCTCTACGTTTTCAGGATTTTTTCCAGTCGTGAACAATACAAAGAATGTATATCATACACACAGTATGGATCAGATAATCATACAATGCATGGAAATGAAAATTGTGTACACTAACTACATGCTGCACAGTAACGAACTAAATCAATCACACATTAATAAACAGACATGAGTGTAAAGTAAACTCAGTAAACACACCTGAAAAACTCCACATAAGTGATAATCAGCAAACCGAAAAGAAATATACAACAATGATAAACAAAAAAAAAACAAATGTCACCAATGAAAAAGATAGCAGAAAAAGGAACATACTTATGTATAACATGACTGCTGCCTGGTTAAAAGAATAAGCCACAAACAGCAGGATCAGCAAAAATTCTGTACACTCTGCCACAACTGAGCAGATTATAGGAATATCCCTTAACAAAAAGACAGGGGGAAAGAAGGTTGAAAACAGATAAGAAAAGAAAACTCAAGCCTTCACTGTAAGACTTCAGGCAAATCTTCCAGATGTCTTCTTAAAAAAAAAATCAGATAAACCAAAATGGAAAGCAGTTTTCAAAAAGGAGCAGAAGATTTATAATAAAACAGTCTAACAGTTTGTCTGCTATGGTTATCTATGAATTTTTCAGCAGGAAATCAATGATGAACTTTAAAAAATATGTCACTGCCCAAACACAAAAGCTTTGTCAGTTATTCATATTGACCACCACAATGCCAAGGCCTTCTTTAATCTGTTGTTATGTTTTGAAATGTCGAGACAGTCTCAAGCCATGACAAGCTATTAGTATAACAACCTGCACTCGTCTTTTAACACTATCTCAATGTCAAGGGAGAGAAACCCTCTCTCCCAGTACACATGCACTGTGCACATTTGTGCGCTACCATAACCCAGTAGTGGGTGACACAGCGGGAAGGGTTAGTAGATGGGTTGGCTACCCTATAGCGGGGTTACCCATAAGGTAAAGGTTAAAGGAAAGAAAAAAAACAACAACCCAAAGTCAGGGTATGGCTGCCTGTATGGCGAGGTACTTGAAAACAGCCATACACACAAACTCTTCATCCAGTGTATGTACTTGACAGCCATACAATACAAACTCTTCATCTAGTACGTATGTGTACTTTACACTACAGTCTCACAGTGATTCTCAATTATGATGAGTGAGGCATAAAACATGCTCTTTATGACACCCCCCAGTGGTCAAGCTGGAAAATGCCCAACAACAACAGCAATGTATCAGGAATGAAGCAGAAACCGAATATATACACAACAGCGAGAGAGTTGGTTCCTTGGCAGCAGTCCCCGAATCAGTCCAGCATGTAACTAACACAGCAGGCAGTGGCTGAGATCAGGCCTGTTTATTGGAAAAAACCCACCCAAAAACCATTTCATGCATTTCCAGTCCAGATCATACACTCATACAACTTTTCTCTCCAGATTCATCTGTTTATTCAATTCTCATGCATCTTTGCTAAAATGTTTATCACTGCTAATCAAAGAGTCTGAGGAAGTGCTACTAACAAAAAACAAACAAAAAAAAGAGGAGAAAAAATAATGCATACAGACACAGACATTGAGACACACACACACACACAGACACACATCACATATATATATATATATATATATAATTTTGTAAAGACATACACAAGCAGTAAACGACCAAAAAATCCCCCCAAGAATTAATCTGAAGTCCAGCACAGGTTATAGTGTACATCTTTTAAGTCCCAACACAAACATGTATGAATCTAAAGTCCCTTGTTTGGCTACTGTGAGGCTGCCCTGTTTTTCTGTGATAGATATTTCCACAACAGTAAGCACACAGAATGGTCGTTTCACTTTAGCACACTTTAAAAAAAAAAAGAGAAAAAAAGACATGAAAAGACACAGACATACACACACACATTTACCTCCCCTCTCCTCTATTTCATCCTAATACACATATTTTTCCTAACCATCTACTATCAATTATAGTGGAAACATGCTAAACCGAAGAACTACACACACACATACACATACATGCACACACACGCATGCACACACACGTACATACACGCACACGTACATGCATGCGTGCACACACACACACACACACAAACAGACAAACACACGAAAAATGGGCAAAACCCAAGGGATACAATTACAATTCTACCTCAATCAATAAAATTCTTCACATGCTTCAAACTAAAAAATCAATTCAAAAATAACATTCATTCTGATACTGAGCCACGACTGTACAAAGATCAAGTTCAATCAAGTTATACACATTTTTAAAAACATAATCCAACCACACTAATCACACATCTACTTGTTCGTTAATTACATACATGATTGAACTTAAAAAATTTTTTTTCTTTTTTACTAATCACACCTCAATACCACCTTTATTTCAGACACCCTCAATATTTTGATCACACACTTCTTTACAATACAAAAAAATGGAATTCAGTCAATATAATTTATACACAGTACTCTCCCCACAAAAAAAAACACCAAACATCCCCTCCCTCCCCCAAGATGACAAGTCCGAGTTCAAGGTCACAGTTTTGCAAGAGTTGCCGTGGGCAACAGTAATGGCTGGAAGCCTATCAGTGCTGTGGTAGTGATACGTATTGCTGCCCCTTAGTCCCTGAACTGAAGCTACACACAAGACACATATGTAAACACACACACACTGACACACACACAGACACAGACAAACACACACACACACACAGAGTCAGACACACACACACACACACACACGCACGCACGCCCACACATGCACATACACACACATCCCACCATCACACACACAGACACACACAGAGTCACACACACACATACGCACACACACACACAGACACACACACACACACACACACACACACACAGTGACACACACACACACAGCAAGGCTTCCTGTGATAAAGACCACGACTGTCAAGGACTGAAGACGGTATGGTGGAGTGTGGAAAATGCCATACGTCCATCACTATCAATCAACACAGGACCTGTTTGGCAATAGCAGCTTATCTGAAACTACAATAACTATGGAACCAGTTTGGCAATAGCAGACTACCTGAAACCATAACGACAGGACTTTGGCATTAAGCAAATTATCTGAAACTACAATAACTATGGGACCAGTTTGACATTAGCAGCTTATTTGAAACTACAATAATGATGGGACCAGTATGGCATTAAGCAGATTATCTGAAATCATGATAACTGTAGTACCAGTTTGGTATTGGCAAATTATCTGAGTGAAACCATGATAACTAGGGAACCACTTTGGCAATAGCAGGTACACATGGACTCTGTCATCATGGCTGTCGAAGATCTATGGTTTGTAGAAGACTGCTTTGATGACAATACTTACACATACATATGGACTAAATACCAAATAAATATCAACTATGTACACCTTGATGGATTACTGATGTGAAGTGGTTTCACCAATGGTGTCAGTGAAGGAATTTGGCCTGGAAAAATGTCAAGTTTATCTAAAGGATGAGTACGATGTCATCTTGAATTTTCTTCACTAAATTCCTCTCTTTTTTTTCTGCTAATCTGCAGGCACTCATTTTCCTAATCCCATGTGTAGATTAAAAAAAAACACAACAAACTCCCCCCCCCCCCCCCCCAAATGACCTTATAACATTTTACTTTCAACATTTTGCTGATCACAGTTTGTAGCTATCAGAATTCCATACAGCCCTTTCACAACATGCTCCGTTCCCAAGAGTTAAGTTTTTCTTAGTCTTCAACTGTTTTTTCTTCAACTCATTCTTTTCAAAACACTCCATTTTTTCCCTTGACAACAACAATATAAAACCTCTATACTGAAATCTCAAGTTTCTGCAACTTTACAGAACCAATTTAAAATTTTTTTTCCAAACTTGAAGGGAAAAATGGTTCTGCATATTTTTGCTTTCAAAATTTCGGAGACTGTACCAACATCCACTGTACTCTTTCCAAACTGTGTGCTGAGGATGGCAACCCTTCCGCTTACTTTATCATCCCCAGACCTGTAGACATCATTGAATGACGTTCTCTAGCCATGGGGCAGTGGTGCATTTTGTGTGGGCAGTGAGACTGAATCCCAGGACAGAGAACACTGATGGGGATTCTCACAGAAAAACAAAACAAGAACAAACAAACCCCTGCTTCCATTTCTTTTCACTTTAAAAAAAAAAGTGTGATGCAGTTTATACATCAACAGATATTTATGGATGACTCACATTTACTAGACTAAGGTCTCTTTACTTGTAATCTTGCTGTTTTTGTTATGGATTGAAAAAGTCTCCTCTGTATTTGTAATTTTTGGTTCTTCTTTGAAAAATCTCCTTTAGGTGTTTACTTTGCGCAACACACGTATACAGTCACAAAAATCAGATGAAAATGTATATATATATATATATGTGCACATGTCTTAAAAACTAAAAGTAACCAACACTGCTTCCTTTCAGTATAAGTAACACAACAGTGTTCCATCCATTTTCTTTCAATGAGGGAAACTATGGCCAAAATGAATAAATCCTCAAATCAACCCCCTCCCCACCCTCAAAAAAAAAAAAAGGGAAAAATTCCTCAAAATTGTGCCCCGAAATAAACCCTCCACAATACCAGTTTCCTCACAAAAGCTGAAAATAATGTCCACCTGATCCTTAGGAAATACAAAAAGGTAAAACACACACACAGAGCACGTCTACAAGATGTAGCACAGCAGGAATGCATCAATGGCTCTCTCTCTCTCTCTCTCTCTCTCTCTCTCTCTCTCTCTCTCTCAGCAGTACAACACGACAACAAAACAGCAGCAGACCCAAACAAACAAACAAACCAACCAGCAAAAACAAAACACTGCCCGAATTGCAGGGTATGCAGAACTGTTCAGACATTGACTGATGTAGGCTGTATTGCGGGTGGCAGGGTGGTGGGGCAGGGTGGGGGGTGGACTGGAAGATCAGGTAAACAACGCCTGTGGCCTGTGTGGGGAGAAGTGGAGAAATGGACACTGGTGGAGGAAAGGCAACACTGGGCAGAAGAGCTGGACAGCAGGTCATCTGAGAGGCTTCCTTCCAGCAAGTGCTTCATTCAGTCCTTCATTTCTCGATGTGTTGGTGTCTGAATCCCTACACTGAACATTGACTGTAACCAGCAAGGACTTCAGTGCTTAACTTCTCGCTCTGTTGGTGTAATACCTACACTGAACATTATACTGTACAGTGTACTTCAGTGCTATACTTCTCACTCTGTTGGTGTAACTTACGCTTCTGGCGTAATACCTACACTAAACACTGACTGTAACCAGCAAGCATTTCAGTGCTTCACTTCTCACTCTGTTGGTGTAACCAGCAAGTGCTTCTGGCGTAATACCTACACTAAACACTGACTGTAACCAGCAAGTATTTCAGTGCTTCACTTCTCACTCTGTTGGTGTAACCAGCATGTATTTCAGTGCTTCAGTTCTCACTCTGTTGGTGTAACCAGCATATATTTCAGTGCTTAACTTCTTGCTCTGTTGGTGTAATACCTACACAGAACACTGTAACCAGCAAAAGCTTCAGTCCTATACTTCTCACACTTCAGCCTCTACTTCTCACTCTGTTGGTGTAATACCTACACTGACCATTGACTGTAACCAGCAAGTGTTTCAGTCCTTTTCTTCTCGCTCTATTGGTGTAATACCTACACTGAACATTGACTTGTACTTCAAATTCACATCTGTTCATTCTCAGTGATATTAGTTACTTGTACTTGCTCACCTAAAGATGTCTTCCAAATGATCAGATATATATATATCTGTTAACACCTGTCACTCACATGAGGACTGTGATTATTCTGAGCCCTTTCCCTGCCTCTCTCTGCCATTTCAGACCTCTGAACTGACCTTATTCCAGTTCTCTGTAACTCTAGGTCAAGGCTATAACTATTCTAGTTGTTTTTATCATCATTTACCTTTACATAGAATAGCAACGGTTTCAATCTTTAAGAACAGGAATGGTTTCAAACTGTCACACTCCTGAATGACATTTGTTCAGTAGTGGTTTTAACTTTAGAGAATCGTAACAAAATGCAGCAGTGTAGATTTTACTGTAGGAGGATCTTAGCCACACGAGAAGGAATAAGTGGCTAAGAAGAAAACATAGCAACAGTTTTTTTGGTTTGGGTTTTTTTTCACTGTAACAGCGTCTTCACAAAGGCAAAACAATGGTTGATGAGTGCTGTAGTGCAGTTCTCAGTCCCATGACTGAATCAACAAGCAAGAATGCTTTGTGACAAGCATTGTGACGTTCCACTCTTTTGAGTCACAACATGGATAATCCATCCACTGTGACATTACACACTTTCGAGTCACAACGTGGATAATCCATTTACTGTGATGTTACACACTTTCGAGTCACAGCATGTATAATCCAGCCACTGTGACCATTCCACCCTTTTGAGTCACACACAGCATGGGAACAGAGTGTACTCCAAAAACCAGAACCGTAGGCAGTCACACCAGAAAGCTGAGTGAATGATTCGTGAAACAGGCAGGAGCAGGAAAACGATGGCTGCCACAGTGATGCCTGTCCCATCTTTGCTTCAGGACTGCTACAGGAGACCGGCCTCTCTCTTTCCATGCTCACTCTGGGTCATCTGCTCATTCTGACCAACCCACTCACTAACCAACTGACCCACCCACCCAGGGGGATATGACAACTGTGCTCTGTGTGACCTTCACCATCAGGAATGATCAGAAGTCCAAAAACTACCCCTCCCTCCGTTGTCACAAGTCTGAAGAGGGGGAGGAGGAGGAGGGTTTAGTGTCCAGCTCTGTGTGTCCCCCGGTGTACACGTAGAAGGTTCGCTTGCCCCACGTGATGCGGTGTGGGTCGTACACCGCCCTCAGGAATATCCAGATGGCCAGGAACTCCCGGAACACCCACAGCACCACGAACCGCAGCTTGCCGATGCCCACAGGCCCGTTCTGAAACAGGCATCAAGCAAGAGTCAGGATTTTATTTCCAGAAAAACCAACCCCATTGGTGAGTTACTGGACCCCGGCTGATTCTATTTTTATTGCTTTTTTTTTTTTTTTAAACTTCTGGTTCTGGAGGAGCATAAAGATATTATTAGATCTTCCAGATGGATTTAGTAGCTCCATTCTTTTATCATTTTTTTTTTTCTTTTATATCAAGGATAATGGAATAGCCACTCATG
>CM060328.1:13197519-13200019 GCA_030674155.1 Stramonita haemastoma
GTTTTTCTCCTTCCGCTTCCATCTCTTACCTGTCCCTGCCTTCAACATCCACCTGCCAAAGTGCATAACGATTGTAGGCGTGTGTGCGTGCACGCACGCGTGCTGCATGCATGTGTGCATGTGTGTGTGTGTGTGTGTACATTCGAATTTGTCAAAACTGTAAATTGTTCCTGATTGTGTGTTGTGTAGGTCGAATGCAAGCGCTTTGATTTGTTTTTGCAAGATATAGCGATATACAAATTCCATGTATTATTATTACTAATATCTCCACAGGTGGGGACTATAATAACCCAAAAGGACTTTAAGAGGAGTGTATTCGGCACTGATGTCAACTCTAGGGGACAGTTTTATCTTATATTGTGTTAATGAAAACTGTATGTAGGCATAATTCAGTCTTGGAAGACTATTGAGTTGCGCTGTAGGCTCTGGAGCACAAAAGCCAGGGTAAGTAAGTAAGGAGGACAAATTGTTATCCATGCAGCAGAGCCCCTCCCCCCATAGCTGAAATGGTCCACTGGAAAGGCAATCACCAATACAAATGGTTCCAGTGCCGTTGCAGGGGTCAGCAGAATGTTGCCATACAGGCCTACAACCCCAAACCGCCCTGGGGACTCCAACTCCTCAATTTTTCCTGAGGGATGGTGTCTGAACATGACACAAGAGAATCTGGCTGTTGTGTGACTCACCTTTGATACGACTGGTGCTGATCCACACGTATTCGTAGCGTGCTGCCTCATAGCCCTGCACCATGTTCTGTACCATGGGGTTCATGATTTCTGACCTTCCCTCTGCAAACACACACATGCACACATACACACATACACACACACACACACACACACACACACACACACACACACACACACACACACAAGTGTGTGTACACACAAACACATGTACACACACACACACACACAGAGGAATCAATAAATTGAATTCTTTGGACCCTTCCGGATCATTGAAGATGTACAATAATAATATGCAAGAAAATATTGACATATTTTTGTTTTATTTAGTTTAAACAACCACTGACAACATGATATCAGTGATAAGTAAACCAAATGTAACACACACTCTACCACATAATGAGTCGCATTGCACCAGGGGTAAATGTTTACTTATTCTACCTGGTATCTCTAAAGTCAACTTGTAGCTAAATGGTCACAGCACTCCCTTTCCCCAAGTCAAAGTTAAGGTGGGACACCGGGGTTGATACAGATGAAATTTTGTTTACAAGCCCATGTTAAAAGTTATGCCATATATTGAAAGGGCATCACTTGTAAAGCATAAAAATCAAAGATTTACTCAGTTTTCTGCACTGTTGCCATGGAAACAATCCAATATGGCGGCCAAAACTCAATATTTCAAAATCCTAAACCTTTTATCTATAAAAAGTACGAGTAACTTGTTTCTACAGACATATTTTATGATCTGAATTCTTTAAAGTGACACAGGGAAATCTCCATAAATCTATCCAGTAATTTTTTATTCTAAAAAAACATGATTTGGGCCACTTTTGGACCCGTGTCTCACCTTAAGCAGCACTGAACGTGGTTACCAGTTGGATGGGTGACCGTTTGCGCGCCTTGGCTTCAGTACAGTCCCCCTAGTTCCCCCAGCTGTAAATGGGTACCTGCCCTCTTTAGGGTCATAGAAGGTAAAGCAGCGAGGGAGAGTAGATTGGCGCCGCCCTCAATATGCTGGCCCCTGAAGAAGCTGAGGTCTCTGATGCCTCGCTCCCCTACGACCACGTAGGTTATGGCACACCTTTACTGTTACCTATTTGTAAAGTCTACTCAGAGATTCTACCTGGTATCTCAAAAGTCTACTGACAGATTCTACCTGGTACCTTTAAAGTCTACTCACAGATTCTACCTGGTATGTGTAAAGTCCACTTACAGATTCTACCTGGTATCTCTAAAAACTACTCAGTCTCTACCCAGTATTTAATTAACGTGTAAAGGTAACTGACCACAGAAAAGGCGGACGTCCACCTTGGGGTATTTCTCCTGCAGCCTCTTCACCAGGTTGATGGCTGGATCCTCATCGTCGTGGAAGCAGATCAGTAGTTCAAACTGAAAAGACAAAAACCAAAATCTAGTAGAGTAGATGGTCAGGATAAGGATGACACACACAGGAACACACTTTGCAAAATATGGTGTGGTACATTTTACCGTCTTGGTTTTGAAACATTACCCTATAAAACCTGAAGGAAAACTGCAAGCAACCCCCCCCCCCAAAAAAAAAAACCCTGGCAAAAATAAAGACAACAAACAAAGAAAGAAATCAAACTTCCCCTATCCCCCACCTACCTCCCCCCCCCCCCTTAAACCCCCTGCCCCCCACCAAAAACTACAACAGCTACCTCCTTCCCCCTAAAAAAACAAAAACAACAAAAACCACATAAGAGAAACTGATGACATTAAACTTACTAAATAAAAACATCCCCCCCCCCCCCAACCCATATAACACCAAAACAGAAGCACCTCCCTAACCCCTA
>CM060328.1:13205019-13230019 GCA_030674155.1 Stramonita haemastoma
AATTGATATGCCAATGTTGACACAAGGCAATCCCTCTCAGAAAAAAGACCTTTTAAAACAGATCACACCTGTCTGTTATCTCATCCCCTCCAGTCCCTCATGGGAGAAACAGGCTGCTGTTGTTTTACTATTTTCGTCTTGGTGAGGCAAACTATGTTGTGATTGTAGAGCCTAGAGGTGAAATTGTGTGTGTGTGTGTGTGTGTGTGTGTGTGTGTGTGTGTGTGTGTGTGTGTGTGTGTGTGTGTGTGTGTGCCTGCGTGCATGCATGTGTGCGTGCATGCGTGCATGTGTGTATTTTATCAATTTACTGTTTTATTTCTTCTTCTTCTGTGAATGCTCTGACAGTAACTATTGTCTGTCACATATGCAAAATTGTGTCAATGCTGCTGTTAAGCGCCTGACAAGTAAGCCCCAGAGCATCTGACTTCAACATGGGAGATAATTGTTTTCTTTTAAGTCTTTCTGGAAAAAAGGCAGGAGAATGGACAAAGAAGGTAGAAAAAAGACAAGAAGGAAGTGACAGGAAGAAAAGTAACAAGGCAGAAACAAATTGAGAGATAAAAAAGAGGAAATTTCTACCACAGAATTATCTGAATGTGGAGATGCTATTTATACTGACAGGCCCCGGCATCCCCCCCCCACAGAGAAATTCTTTTATTTTGAGGATAAGGGAATAAGCGCTCATGTGCTTTTTTAAAAAATTCAGTCCCCATGTGCATGCAGTTTTGTCAATTTTGTCACCTGTCCCCACCGGCACACAATGGTTTACTCTTCCAAAAAGTGGAACAGGCTTTAACGTGTGTGTAAGGTGTTCTGCATGCGTTTGCATATGGGACCTTGGTTTATAGTTTCATGTGGACTTTTAGAGAGAGTGGAGTTGACACTGATGTCAACTCCAGACGGAGATATCCCCTTGAAAGGGATTTGAACCCGGGTCAGCAGACAATGAGCGCAATGCACAATGCTCTAACTAACCAAGCTATCCTGTCCCGTCTATATGATTAAAAAAAATGGTAAAGGTGTCCCATAACCCATGTGGTAACTGGTTGTAAGGGAACGAGGCATCAGAGACCTCAGCTTCTCTAGGGGCCAGCATATTCAGGGCAGCGCCCATCTCCTCTCCCTCGCTGCTTTACCTTCCCTGACCCTAAAGAGGGCAGGTACCCATTTACAGCTGGGTGAACTGGGGGGACTGTACTGAAGCCAAGGAGCGCAAACGGTCACCCATCCAACTAGTAACTGCGCTCGATGCTGCTTAACTTTGACTTGGGGAAAGTGAGTGCTCTGACCACTTAGCTATTCTTCCCCTGATACATATGGCATGGGGTGGTAAGTAGATTATCTTCCATGTGATCGGAGCGCGGCAATTGCAGCTTCGTGTTTCACACCTGTGAATTGTACAGTGCTCTGTTTCCTTGGGTGGTGGTCGAAACCCCTCCGTTGCATATATATACTTCACCTTCAAGGTGAAATGTAGTATTTATGAAACCTCTTTATAGAGGTCACATCTATACTAGTAGTCCAGCTGTGCCATGTTCCTGAGGTTTGTGCAGAGGTGGGACATCAGATATGTTACTCTGTTGTGACATATACATGTATATATATGGGTTATTCTCAGAAACATGTGAGGTTTTTGTGACATAGACCTTGAAAAATAAATGTCCTTGTAAGTTTTTGCCTTCTTGTCATATATTAGAGTACTCTGTTGCAAAGTGCAATCTGTTGAAAAAATTATGAATCATTAATTATTTTTTTTGTAATTGAGGCATAAAGGTTCTATTTTTAGCTGTGTTGCGGTTGTGACATGGAAACCAAAAGTAGCATTAAAACATCTTTTTACACAAAATATCAAACAAAAAACACTCACAAATGCTTTTGTTTTTATCTATAAAACAACACTATCAATTGGAAGTATGACAATCATCGACAAAGCATATGTTTTTGCTTTTTTGTAATGACACCCTAAGACATTTTGTATACCCAGATTTAAAGTTTGGTTTTTGTACAAATGACCGCAGCAAGCATCCCCCAGATTATCCTGAACTTAAACCACAGAATGATATCCATTAAACTAAACAGTTTTCTTTACATAAGAATGGAAGCTGTTTAATATCAATGCCTTATAGAAGTAATATGTTTCGGTTGTGACATGGAAACCGTTTGGTTGTGACATGGAAACCACACCCTTCAAAAGCACAAAACCTGAAATTGTAGCAATGAAATCACAAATTAAATCCAAAAAACAACCTACTTGAATTGGGAACAATGCATTCTATTAACATTATTATGATTATTTACATTGATTTGTCATTTTAGAGTGATCTGTTATGGTTGTGACATGGAAACCGTTTGGTTGTGACATGGAAACCGTTTGGTTGTGACATGGAAACCACACCCCTCAAAACCCACAAATCACTGAAGTGAAGCAATTTAAACACAAATTGAAAAAAACCCCACCATCTTAAATTAGAAACAATGCATTCTATTAACATTATTTATACTAATTTGTCATTTTAGAGTTAGATGTTTTTTATTACGGCTGTAACATGGAAACCGTTTGGTTGTGACATGGAAACCACACCCTTCAAAACCACAAATCACCCAAGTGTAGCAATTTAAACACAAATGGAAAAAAAAACTCCATCTTAAATTAGAAACAATGCATTCTGTTAACATTATCTACATTGATTTATGTAATTAAAGTGATATATCAATCAATATTATTATTGATCAAATGCTGCGTTTGGTTGTGACATGAAAAAGCTGGGAGAAACCAAAGACTGGAACTCTAATTATAGCATCGCTATACTCCTTTGGCAGGAAAAAGTATGTGTCAGAGATATTTAAGGTCAAGATGAAGTACCTACCTGAAAATCTCGGTCAGTGAAAGAATGTGCCGGATTTTGCAAAAGATTTACATCGTTTGGTTGTGACATGAAAAAAGGGAAACCATGATGGTCATCTGGGGTTTCAAGCAAATTACGAGGATAGGAGCTCCAGCTGATCAAAAACAATGTTTTCTTTATACTGTTAACAGTTTAATTCATCCCTTGTGGCTATAATGTGTTGATGATAACATATAGTTCTTTGTGAGTAAATTGTTAAAATTGGGCCTACTTTGGGAAACCAACGTCACAAACGCAACAAGCTTTTAATCTGCCCTCTATTTAATGTCCATGACAAAGAAAGTACAATTTTTCTTCTAGGGAACTTGAAACAACATCTGGGCATTACTTTAATACAAGTTGTGTTTCAAATTAGCAGTCTTTCAAGTCAGAAGAACAATCTGAATAAAGTATGCACCAAAATGTCACAAATCCGCCATGTTGGATTGAGCAATTTGGTGAAATAAATTCACAATATTTAAAAGCAAAAACACAAATGGTCATAAAAACATTTAAATTTTATTTTTGTTAATTAAACACGACCAGTAAACAGCATTCACCACAATTTTAAACTTAATTCAGCCAAATGGCAGATGTGTAAAGTAGGTCACTATCATGCCTCACATGTTTCTGAGAATGACCCATATATCTATGGTATTTGGAGAGGAAGGCACTGACCCCCAGATGAAGGAGAGGAGGACCACACTGAAGGTGGAGATGTACAGCATCAGAGCCAGCACCCCCAGCACCAGCAGGATGTAGGACAACGCTTGTTCGTCCACCACCTCCATCATCTGAAACATTATAACATCATAATCTTCAGTATTGTCGTATCATGTCACCACAATCTTCATTACATCTGAAACAGGGTGTTATCATAGTCTTCATTATTGTCTTGTCATGTCACCACAGTATTCGTTATTATGCAACATTACCTGCCATCGTCTGAAACAGTGTGTCATCACAGTCTTTATTTTTGTCGATTCATGTCACTACAGTCTCCATTACTGTCATGTCTTGTCAACAGTCTCCATTACTGTCATGTCTTGTCAACAGTCTCCATTACTGTCATGTCTTGTCAACAGTCTTCATTATTGTCATGTCTTGTCAACAGTCTCCATTACTGTCATGTCTTGTCAACAGTCTTCATTACTGTCATGTCTTGTCAACAGTCTCCATTACTGTCATGTCTTGTCAACAGTCTTCATTATTGTCATGTCTTGTCAACAGTCTCCATTACTGTCATGTCTTGTCAACAGTCTCCATTACTGTCATGTCTTGTCAACAGTCTCCATTACTGTCATGTCTTGTCAACAGTCTCCATTATTGTCATGTCTTGTCAACAGTCTTCATTATTGTCATGTCTTGTCAACAGTCTTCATTACTGTCATGTCTTGTCAACAGTCTCCATTACTGTCATGTCTTGTCAACAGTCTTCATTACTGTCATGTCTTGTCAACAGTCTCCATTATTATGTGACATTACCTTCTGAAACAGTATGTTCTCATAGTCTTCATTATTGTCATAATTATCATGTCATCACAGTTTTCATTATTGTGTAACATTACCTTCTGAAACAGTATGTTCTCATAGTCTTCATTATTGTCATAATTATCATGTCATCACAGTTTTCATTATTGTGTAACATTACCTTCTGAAACAGTATGTTCTCATAGTCTTCATTATTGTCATAATTATCATGTCATCACAGTTTTCATTATTGTGTAACATTACCTTCTGAAACAGTATGTTCTCATAGTCTTCATTATTGTCATAATTATCATGTCATCACAGTTTTCATTATTGTGTAACATTACCTTCTGAAACATCACACCATCATAGTCTTCATTATTGTCCTGTCATGTCACCACAGTCTTCATTCTTGTTATTTAGTATCCTATTATGCGAAAGATCACAGTTCATGACATATATCTTTCCCACAGAATCCCTGAAGACAAATAAGACTATGTCATACAGAAAATATGACACCTTGGAAATGAATCATGATCACCCACAAATTACACATGAATGAGTAACTGATCAAAGGAATACAACAATCAATACCTTTAATGCTTCACCAGTTATCAATAAAATCATGAATCAAATACTGTCAGGGTTTAAAAAATGGCCACAGCCACTGTTCTTATAAAATACCCTCTGTGGCCACTGTTCTTATAATACCCTATGTGGCCACTGTTCTCGTAAAATACCCTATGTGGCCACTGTTCTTATAAAATACCCTCTGTGGCCACTGTTCTTATAAAATACCCTCTGTGGCCACTGTTCTTATAAAATACCCTCTGTGGCCACTGTTCTTATAAAATACCCTCTGTGGCCACTGTCTTATAAAATACCCTCTGTGGCCACTGTCTTATAAAAAAAAAACAAAAAACCCATCACTAGGAGCATCACTATCTACAATTAAATCAACCACACACCTAACAACACAGAAAAAAAGGTTTGTCTTCTCCAGTACCATTTCCAAACTTTTACAAAGTATTGTCATCATGTTTACAGTTCATGAATATTTTTAAGCTGATGTAATGTGACAATAGCACACGACAGCAGCAGCTGTCACAAGAGAGTTAGTTAGAGGGATAAACCGAACCACAGAATTACAGATGGCTGGCAACAGAGCAGCTGCGCAGCTCATGAGGATATAGATATTTCACGGCTCAGGCTGCAGCGGAGTCAATTACAGGTAGTTAATGCACAGGTGTCTGCGTCATGATGACGCAGCTCCACAACTCGTGAGAGTCATTCTCCAAACCACTCCTTCCCTAGTTTTTCATTCAGGTGGTTTATTCGAAGCAAAAGTAAATAAAAGTTAGTACTAGTACTACAAATAGTCATATGGAACTACTGTAATTCTTCTTCATCAAAAGTTCTGAATATAGGATGCCTGATCAAACAGATACATCCTTAAAGTTGGAATGCAGTGCTCTACATTCAAGGTGGGCAAAATAAACCACATATGTTTGCAAGACCTCACCACTGATGAACCTCAGAGCTCTAGCTGAGAAGCAAGCAGAAAAAAAAGGATACAATACCTCAAAGCATTACTTATTAATTTAAATATTTAATGACTTTTAATCTGACAATGTAGACCATCATATATGTATACATGTAGTTAATGTACATGTGGTGAGCACTGAAGCAAAGCAATGGTATCCCTATTTATAAACACTTTGATTACAATGAATCTAACAACAGAGTGAGTCATTTACACACAGATGGCTGGTAGTTGTAACCAGCAACCCTACCACTCATGAAAAATATGGAATGAATGCTACAAGGCACACAATCCATTTCATGCAGTATTAAATGATCAAGACTGGTTGTAATGGAGCAAAGTTCTGCACTTCTTCTACTACTATCACTACTACTGTCAATATTAATTACTGTTACTTCTTCTACAAGTCACTAAGCTCAGGACGCCAATGATCTAATGGAAAAGCCCTAAGCATTACTCATGAAAATATTTTTGGACTCCTACAATGGAGTCCGTTATACATAGTTGATACACAGGTGGTCTGAAACTGCTTCACTTACAAAAAATATTTGAAGACTGCTACAACACATTCCATTACACCTGAAGTCAGGCCATTTTTTTTTCTCAGGATGGCAAGTCAATACTGTACTGTTTCAATGTTTTTTTGTTGTTGGGTCCCCCCCCTTTCCTATATTAACGTTAACTTTATTTTCTTAAGACAGCGGCTTCTTTCTGCAGACTTTTGCCAGAGATAATTTGCCCTAAAAAAGCCTCCCCCAATATCATACAGTACAGCCATCCCCTACCACCCTGCTCCCTTCTGTCACATCCCCCTCCCTCCTTCCAGAGTTCCATCAATCACATTCACACAACAATGAAACAAAAAGTTAAGAAACATAAACCAAATGAAAACATCCCACATGCGCACATTACAACAGCCAGAACACCCAGTACCCAAGCACACCCATCCCATGTTAGTAAGTCAGTCACCATCATCCTCCTTCCCCCCTACAGCCAGCCATGCTGCAGTCAGTACCTTGGAGGTGTTAGGAATGAAGTGGAGGGCAGGGAAAGAGAGCTCCTGAAGCTTTAACCCCTCAGAGTCCAGCTGGCACTGGTTCTGCATGAGTCCAGCGGCAAAGGCGGGAGGGGAAAGACTTAATGGGTCACAAAGGGTTAACAGTCTCTTTTCACTACCAGTAACCGAGCCAGCTCCAACACTGACAATTCCCGTAGGATTCTTTTACTGTCTGTTTTCTTGTTCATTCAGAACACAAGGTTTAAAAGAAAAAAAAGAAAATGGGCTACTTGCAGCGCTCACAAAATCCTGATTTTTACAGCTGTGTATAGCTTCAGAAGGTGTGTTAACGTTTGCTGTATTCACTGGATATGTATTATCTGTGTATAGCTTCAGAAGGTGGTGTTAACGTTTGCTGTATTCACTGGATATGTATTATCTATAATGAAAAATGGAGCAGAGTGTGTCAAAAGCACCTGAGTTTTCGATTTCCACAATAACTTGTTAGACGGCTAGATCAGAAAACAAATCTTAACGTGTTTGCTCTTTGAAACAATGCAAGGCGTATATTTTGCCCAAAACTTATTTTCCTCTCCAACTTTGTGCAAATCATTTGAATCCAAAAAGTGTAAAGTTTTGTTTTTGCTTTTGTTTTTATAATGTTGCGCTTTTTTTTTTTTAACAATGGCAATTTATCAGCTTTATGACTCCAAACATGTTACTATTCAATTGTAGGATGGAGATCTATAGCAGAATATGGGGATGGTGGGTGAGACTTTGGGATTCAACAGCCAGGAGCCTCCCCATACATGTCTACATCAATGTGAAGACCACGACCAGTCTGCAACACAACGAAAAACCATCCACAAAGCCATGCAAGGAAAGCAGCCAACACCATCTAGGGGGGGGGGGGGGGTGTTCAACAACATGCAAAATACAATGTTCAATAAATAACAGCAGCGCCAAGAAAACAGACATTTATATTAACACATAAACTGTATAAATTCATGTCACATTTTTTTTATTCTCACAACCATTTTAGCTTTCCAATGTTGTTCAGCAACAATATTTTCAAAATAGAGGCACAGACTGAGCAGATATATGAGAGAAGTAGCATTTAAAAAAAAACTGGGGGGTTTGGGGTTTTATTTGTCTGGGTCCTTCTGTGTGTTACCTAAACTGAAATCTATGCTAACACTTAACAGTGTTGGGCAGAATAAAAGAATACTAATAGAATAACACTGCAACACACACACAACAGCAGCAACAAACATAGACTGATATCACCATCAGTCAAACAATATTTACAGGCACACACTGTCATACACCAGAGCAACAACAAACCCAGACACATTTACACATTAGACAGACAATAAATCCTGACAGATGTAAACTTATCATAAACCTACATGATTTTGTCAGCTGTTTGGGGTTTTTTTGGTTGCTTTTTTACTCTATACAGTATACCTCTCAAATCCTTACTAGTACTACTAAGATACAGTAATAAAAATACTGTTTTTTCAGTTACAGCAGATTTAAAACTCCACGTGAAATTGGGCCTGTTCTCCAAAAGGAAAGTATGTTGCCACAAAGCAATAAAAGCAGCACAAGTCAAATTTACAATAACAACAAAAAAATCTGCCCTGCCTGCATGTGTAATGCCTGGGCCAGGTTTATCAAGAGTTCTCATGTTGTTGTGGATTCTTAAATTACATCATGTATACTTGTGCTAATTTTCAAATGTGAGCTGCACACTGAACTTTGGTTTATTGTCTCATCTGAAAAGTGAAAGACAAGCACCCAGACCAGTATTCATGGCCTAATCAATGGGGAAAAATGTTAACTGGCATTTTACCCATAGACAACTGACTTACCAAGACCATAGCCTCTGGCATGCATACTGTATTTAATCACAGAACTTAAGTATAGAGTAACCCTATTTTCACAGAATGCATACCTAGTCTTACTACTATTACCCTGGCATAATCACAATTACAGTCAATATAAGAAAGGCAGCTTGATCTTGTCTTTAGTTTAAAAAAAGGAATGAACAGATAGGGCAAGATTTTTTTAAACTGCGTTCCATCTCTCTCCCATCCCTACTTAGTTTTTATCAAATGAAATGGAATTAATGAAGCATTCATGATGAAAACAGAACAACAGCAAAAATGGTTGGTGGACAGAGAACACAAACAGAACAAGCAAACTATTTAAAGCCAGATAATTTAAGGGGAAAGATAAAACAACAAAGAATGGCACTATGTAGTCTGCAAGCAGCTGAAGAAAGGGGGGAGACAAAATGACTTTCAGAGTTATTTAAGAAAAAAACCTAAAAGGTTTAACCCACCACAAATAACAACAAAAAGCAAACAAAAACCAACCCAAAGCAAGCAATTATGCCAATGAGTTTGACCCCCCCAAAAAAAACAACAACAACCCAACAACAAACAAACAACAACCCCCCCCCCTCCCCCTAAAAATCAAAACCCAACAACAACCAAAACACCCACAAAAAACAACAAACAAGCAAAACAAAGGCAACCAAAAACAACAAAACCACCAAACAATAACAATAAAACATACACACAAAAAAACTTATAAAACTTCACACCTCTCCAGTTCTTTTAGTTTAAGAAAATTTGCGGTGTGGGACAAGTTTACATACAGTACATAACATACAGTTTTAAAATCATAAAGTACATGGTATACTGATATCTATAGGCAGCAGTCGTATGAGACTGTTTCCTTTCAAAACTGAAAGACTTTTAAAACACTGCTCTAGCTATTTTAGTAGATATGGTGCACAATTTTCTTTTTAAAGAGATCTACAACTTTACAATTTGTAGCAAAAGAACTCAAATAGGACACTTAAAAAAAAATTAAGATAAAACTAGCAAAAGATTAAAGCAGTGAGGTCTAAATCTGCAATACTTTGCAACAAGTTCACATCAAAACTAACTCTAGTGCTGAACATTGCTCTTGTGACCACACTATGTCAAAAGGGAGAGCTACCCAAATTTTACATAGATAGAGAAATCTGCAGCGACTCAATGTGGTATACAAATTTTGACTGCTCTCCCCTTGAGCATAATCCTCTTCAAAACCCAGGGTGGGTACCTGTGTAAATTTCCACTAGTGACAATAATATCAACATTTTTTAAGTAATTCTTATTAATCAAATGACTGAGACGGGAGCAGGATAGCTAACTTTACTTCCAACATTGTGCTCCTGGTCTGATGGCCCATGAGCAAGCCATGATGGAGGCCCCGGTTTTAGGGGCAAAAAAAATCAGCCAGACATTTTTATCATATTAATCAGTCTATGGCACTAACACCTTCGCTGCAGTAATCTCATTAGTGGCAGGTATTAATCAATCAAGGTCGAAGGATTAGCAATGACCATGAGATCAATCCTCATTCAGTGCTATATATATAGATATATATTATATATATATATATTGCTAGATCTCTGCCCTGGCTTAAGATTGTCTCTCTCACTGCTTCTGAAAACAATCCCCAAAGTATACCTTGTCTGTTTGTTTGACATGTAATGATTTCACACTTTCAGGAACTGTGTCTGTATTCCTTCAGAAAATACATAATATCACAAAAATGTTTGTCTGTTTGTAGAAATTCTGACGTGTTTTTTTTTTTTTTTGGGGGGGGTGTGTGATATTGTTTCATAATGTACTTTTGGGTAATTGGCAATATTTTTTTGTATTTTTGTATTTTGTACCACTTTATGTCACGGCTGATTTCTCTGCGTGAAATTCGGGCTGCTCTCCCCGGGAGAGAGAGAGAGAGAGAGAGAGAGAGAGAGAGAGAGAGAGAGAGAGAGAGAGAGAGAGAGAGAGAGAGAGAGAGAGAGAGAGAGAGAGAGAGAGAAGAGAGAGACAGAGAGAGACAGACAGACAGAGAGAGACACAGAGAGAGAGAGAGAGAGAGAGAGAGAGAGAGAGAGAGAGAGAGAGAGAGAGAGAGAGAGAGAGAGAGAGTAGAGAGAGAGAGAGAGAGAGAGAGAGAGAGAGAGAGAGAGAGAGAGAGAGTAGAGAGAGAGAAAAGAGAGAGAGTAGAGAGAAGAGAGAGAGAGAGAGAGAGAGAGAGAGAGAGAGAGAGAGAGAGAGAGAGAGAGAGAGTACTAGAGTACTATAGAACAACCCCTGCAGCAAATACTTTTAAGTAATAGTTCCAAATTATAAAATAAGAGTGTATGAATTTATAAATTGCATTACAAACACTCATGCAACCATACTCATACCCATGAAGTTGGCCACTTGAGTTTTCCTGTCATAGCGTGTGCACACACCCAAAAGTAAACATATGCTCGGTGATATCCTAGGTCTACTTCAGTATAGAGAACTTTGAAGCAAAAGATAAACCTTTAATGACATGTGACTATTTCAGTATTTGTGATTCTCACCCATTAAAAGGTTTCTAAAGATAATAACTGGTGTTTTTTTCAGAATTATAATTTCCTTTCGATTAGACGGTAAAAACTTATGGTACAGGTCTTTCTGACTCAACTGTGACCTGTTATCAAGTTTGTAATCGAAACAGTTGAAAAAGTAGAATGTTACTAGTTACTGATTAATAATTGAATAATCAATTGATGCATTTCAATCAAATGGGTTTTGGCAAAAAGAATTTTTGAGAAAAGCAACGCAGTTCTAAGCTATCACACACACACACACACACACACACACACACACACACACACACACACACACCACACATGAGTGCTTGTGTACACGTACACACACAGTGATGCACACACACAGTGACGCGCACATGTGCACGCACAGCGGCACACACACACACACACACGCATGCACACATGTGCACGCACACATGCACACACATGCACACACACACGCACGCACACACACACCACACACACACACACACAAACTCACTATATATTATACACACATACATACATGTATACACTTTCACTTTCAGACCCCACCCATTTCATTCACACACAGAGTAAACTCCAAAAGCTTTCTCAGAAAAGGGATTACATGTGTACATAGATCTACCTATAGACTCTGTGGCTGCCTTGTTCAAACAGGGTATACAATGCTAGCTTTACAACTGCACAGCATTTACAATCTAGGAATTTTTTCCTGTGAATGTAATGTTCGACTGTTTTGTTTAGAACATAAAACTAAAAATGACACTGGTTCAATGGTAGTAAAGATTTTACATACATGTAACACACACCTTGTACACTGGAGTCTTAGGTTTAGTACTTGTACAAGGCTCTCATTAGTCTCAATTAACTAGGAAAAACAGGTTCTTGAATAGTTCTTCACAATGTTTTCAAAGTTCAATTGAAAACAGTAAGGTGTGCAGGCAGAACCTGACTAGTCTCCTATCAAATTATGATAAAGTACTTTTAGTGCTCCAAACCCAACCTCACAATTAAGAAATACTCTCTTCACAGAGAGGAGAGAGAGAGAGAGAGAGAGAGAGAGAGAGAGAGAGAGAGAGAGAGAGAGAGAGAGAGAGAGAGAGAGAGAGAGAGAGAGAGAGAGAGAAGAGAGAGAGAGAGAGAGAGAGAGAGAGAGAGAGAGAAAGAGAGAGAGAGAGAGAGAGAGAGAGAGAGAGAGAGAGAGAGAGAGAGAGAGAGAGAGAGAGAGAATGTGCGTGAACTTATTAGTTGTAAACTTGTCATGTTACCAAGTGTACTGAGTTAACATGTGCCCATTTCATGTGCATGCGTGCAAAGGATGAATTGGCAAGTACTATCATCAAAATATGTAGACCTACTTTCATTGGTGTATAATAAGCGTTAGCGGCTTTATGTTTCATTTTTTGCCGGCATGTCTAGAGCTGTACCATTTCTGCGCTCAGACATGATTTGTCTGTGGTACATGCAATCCAATGTACACCCAAACACTCTTGTAAGCATGCGTATGTATACACACACACATGAACTAATAAACATGACACAGTATGGCCATCACAGACCCTGACCATTACAGACAACACTTAATACCTGTACATAAATCACAAACCAACCAATAATTAATAAAAGAAAAAAACAAAACATACCTGTCTACCGTCAACACAAGTCCTGAGCAGTGCAGCAGACCTAAACCGCCTCTAGCAGAGAGCAGCCGTGTTCCTTCTTCACTATGAAATAATTGATGCAGGGTAACAGCTGCTGAACCAGGCGAGGACCATTATTTGCTTTGCCTCCTGCTCACAAAAGATCCTCCCTCCTCCTTATTTTTTTTTCTTTTTCCAATATCAACTGCACGTAAACTCGAATCAGGCTACGATTCAAGTCTTTACACAAAAATTTACATGTGAATCAATCACCGCAACTTGAACCAAGCGTTGGAAACGGTTTAAATAATAATAACTGGGGTTCAGCTACCTGTAGTTTGCAGGATGTTCTTTAACTTGAGGGCACAACAAACCCACGCACGTGTTGATGATTGATAACGGATAGTGTCCAATCTTCCCTGGCTCAGACAGCCTGGGCACAGGTCAAAACAAGCCCGATGGCCAGCTCACAGTCACACTCTCTTCTCCTGAGAAGAAGCAGATAATTCTGTCAACAGGCTGGGGTGAGGACTGAAGTTCATGTAGGCTGTGGTGTCATTGGGCAATGGTCAGCAGACAGTAAGTGAACCTGTTATCCAAGCTGTGGTCTCTACAGTCATTCACCGGCCAGACCTGTAAACATAGGATCAGACTTGTAGAGCTCCCCTTTTTCAAATATTACATTATTGGAAATGTATGGCTATAATAATAACAGATTTTTTTCCAGAAACATTGCAAGAGCGGATAAAATTCTTTCTACAGATATTCTATTCAGCAGATATCTCAGCACAGACACTTTTGTAAACCTTGGAGCTCTAGCTGAAGAAGAACAATCGCCCCCCAAAACAAAACAAAACAAAACCACCTCCCCCAAAAAAAACAACAAAACCAAAAACCAAACCAACAACAACAACAACAAACCACCAAACAAAAAAACAAAAACTCAGCATGTACTTGTTAGCCTGGAGTGGAGAGGGGTTGGATTTGCCAAACTTGCGTTTACAACTAACATTTACATACCTGTATGAAACTGTCCTGAATTTAAGTTTACAAGTATGGAATGCATTCTTTTTCTTCTTCCATTTAAGAGCAAACCCCTAACCTGTATAACAGCCCAGTGCATTAATTAAATTTATCTTAAAGGTGCAGCCATGCTGACTCATGCTAACATTAACATCCTTCTCAAACATGCACGGACAAAGAATTTTAAGTTTGTTTTGTGGTTTAGTTTGAGGGTGGTTAAAGTGACGTGTTGTGTTGTGTGTGTGTGTGTGTGTGTGTGTGTGTGTGTGTGTGTGTGTGTTGTGTGTGTTAGAACTCTGTGTCTGTTAGAGAGAGAGAGAGAGAGAGAGAGAGAGAGAGAGAGAGAGAGAGAGAGAGAGAGAGAGAGAGAGAGAGAGAGAGAGAGAGAGAGAGAGAGAGAGAGAGAGAGAGAAACAGAGACAGACAGACAGACAGAGAGGGGAGAGAGAGTGAGAGAGTGTGTGTGTGTGTCTGCTGAGTGAGTAAAATTAAAAATGTGTGTATGTGTGTGACTCACTGTGTCACCGTGTGTGTGTGACTGTATGACTCTGTGTGTGTGTGCCTGCGTACGTGCATGTGTGTGTGTTGATTATGAATGCAATAACATGCCTAGATCTATAATACAGTATACAATTACAACAACAGTGGATTCCTGCCTCTGATTTTGAAATATCAGATCATGCTCTATTTTATCACTTTATTATTATTATTACAAAAAGTGTCATTTGATGATCAATCCCACCACATTCCCTAAAAATACTTATTATTGTCATACTTATATCAATATATTATTAATGTATACTCACTCAATCTGTTTCTATTCATATGCCTGAGGGAGAGCTATCAGTAACAGACGGGTGCTCACTAAGCCTTTGTGTTCAAAACCCAGGACTGTTCTAAAAGCAATAGATAAGATCAGCTAAATACTAAGTAATAGTACAGTCCTGAACTTGGCCTGAGGGCATGGCAAACTGACAAACTGACATGTATCAGATCTCTCTCTCTCTCTCTCTCCTCTCTCTCTCTCTCTCTCTCTCTCTCTCTCCCCTCTCTCTCTCTCTCTTCTCTCTCTTCTCTCTCTTCTCTCACACATACTGAGATAAGCCAAGATATGCATGTTATGTAATTTATACACACTACACAGGGATAAGCACATGTACACACAGCAATACTTTACACATATTGTGTGAATGTACATCATGTAATGTATTGATCAGATCAGGTGACATGCATACAATACTGTGACATGCCTTCTCTATGACACTGAAAGAATAACCTTCTTCTTTACCTGGCTGATTATAATCTTTTTCTCTCTCCTATTCCTATGCCCCAGGAAGGTTTTAGATAGACTGAAGCTTTGTCCTGTCAGTGCTTATTATACAATATCTTGTCTTTTGTTTGACTTCAGTAACTAAATCTCTTCCTTGCCAAGTTTTGAGTTCTTGGACCGTGACAAACACACAG
The DNA here is from genome assembly GCA_030674155.1 of Stramonita haemastoma. Classification (NCBI taxonomy): domain Eukaryota; kingdom Metazoa; phylum Mollusca; class Gastropoda; order Neogastropoda; family Muricidae; genus Stramonita; species Stramonita haemastoma. Next base: position 13,220,458 of record CM060328.1, read on the forward strand.
AGGCATGAGCGCATGCACACATACATATTATTAAACATGTATACACACACTCACACTCTCACACACACACATACGTGTGCACACTCACACACACATTCGGATGAGACTTTAAACCGAGGCCCCATGTGCCAACGCACGCAGAACATCTTGCGCACACGTTAAATCCTGTTCCGCTTTTTGTAAGAGTAGGCCATCGTGTGCCGGTGGGAACAGATGACAATATTGACAAAACTGCATACACACAGGGATCGGATGAAAAAAAGCACATGATTGCTTATTCTGTTATCCTCGATATAAAAGAATAAATAATAAAATAATAATAATAAATAACACATGCATGCAGATTCACACACACTTCTGTCAGTGACATGCTCCCCCACTTCTCTCTCTCTCTCTCTCTCTCTCTCTCTCCTCTCTCTCTCTCTCTCTCTCTCTCCTCTCACACACACACACACACACACACACACACACACACACACACATGCACACACAAGCACTCCAGTCACAATCACATATACACACAAGGTACACACACAGTGACAAACACACACACACACACACACACACACACACACACACACACACTCCAGTCCTCTTCTCTCTCCTCTCTCTCTCTCTCTCTCTCCTCCTCTCTCTCTCTCTCTCTCTCCTCTCTCACACACACCACACACACACACACACACCAACCACAAATTGCATTTTGTCTACACACACACACACACACACACACACACACACACACACACACACACACACACACACACACACACACACACTGTGAGGGCAGGATGAAAAAAAAGTTTTGTAAACTTAATCTTTCACCCTCAATAAAGATCATTTTGACTCGACTTGACTTGACTTCAAACACACACACACACACACACACACACACACACACACACACACACACACACAGCTTCCCTCCTAAGATTCCTGGTATTGATCATTTTCGATCTGTTAACACAAGTACATGCATACAGACGATGCAGCGTGCTCACGTGAAGTGAGTAGACCCCTACTCAACCACGTCACCCGTCGCATTTAGCTAACTCCTTTCTTTCAACACACATACAGCTCAGATTTCCCAAGCAAAATCATCACATAGGCTAATTGCTGTCCCTGATCTAAAGTCTAGATCTATAAAAAAAAAAAAAAAAAAAGAAGTAATGAATGAATAAAATAAATGAAATAATGATGAAATCCAAGTTAGTCGATTTAGTGATTTGGTCATCGTCTACTGGTGCGGATCGCTTACATCACTCGTTCCGCTGAATAAAAACAAAATCGCGTATTCTCATACATACCGGCACACACTGTGACGAAACGATGGAAATTCTTTCCCCTTTCTACACACACACACACACACACACACAAGCTACACACAAAACCATCACACGATCCGTGTTCAACAGTGACGGTAGCGCCTACGTTTTAAAGGATCGGCAAATGAATAAGCTTTGACAAAACCGGGTGGTCACCCCACTAATTTTCCCCTTTTTCTTTTTTTTTTTCCCCCCTACCAATAGGCTGGGCCTACCAGAGTACTTCGACTAGGCTATGCTTACAACACACGTACACCCTCGCCTCGCGGTCTTAGTGTCACCAGGGTCAAGGTCAAACTCAACACTGTCGCGGCGTCTTAGACCAAGGGGGTTTTCTTCTGTTTTTTGTGTTGTTTTTTTTCTGGATTGAGTTGCACCGTCATACAGCGAAAAGGTGGTCACGTTTGTCTGGAGCTAAGCTATCCTGTTTGAACCTGTAGTCAGTCACCTGCTGCCGAGTTTGTCGCACATGCATAAGCTACCGTATAAATGCAAAAATGATTACTGCACAAACACGTTCCACGCACGACACACTATTGTTGTTGCTGCGACGTAAATACTATCGCAGCAACAACACCAATAACAATAACAATGAATGTTTGTCGTGCGTGGAACGCATTATACTATTATCATCATTGCTACCAGTTTAGAGGGTATGTGTCAACAATGACATGCGCTGGTGAGAGCGCGCACGCACGCACGCACGCACGCACGCACGCACGCCACACACACAAAACATACATACATACATACATACATACATACATAAAATACATACATAAAATAGCCCACATACATACATAACATACATAGCCTACATACATACATACATACATACATACTACATACATACATACATACCAACATACATACATACATAGGGTACATAAACCTACAACAAGCGCGCGTACGTCCGTAATCTTGAAATATTCTTTCTTCTTTTTTAATGAGAGAGAGAGAGGAGAGAGAGAGAGAGAGAGAGGAGAGAGAGAGAGAGAGGGGAGAGAGAGAGAGAAGTGCGTGTGTGTGTGTGTGGTGTGTGTGTTTTGTGTGTGGTGTGTGTGTGTGTGTGTGTGTGTGTGTTGGTGTGTTTAAAGGCTTTAATTCCCACCATGATGCCACGAAAAAGATCTTAGTAAATTTAGCTAACGCATAGTCTTATGATCTGTATGCATTAATTAAAACAATACCCTGAAAAAATGCCGAATATGAAAAACGATATCAGAAATCGTGGGGGGGGGGGGGGGGGAGGGGGGGACGGGGGGGAGGGGAAAGAGAGAGAGGGGAGAGAAGCAGAGAGAGAGGAGAATGAGAGGAGAGAGAGAAGAGAGGAGAAAATATTTTTCAAGGTGACAGTGTTATGGGGGGGGGGAGGGCCGCGAGTTACGGTAGTGATTCCTCTCTGTCTTATCAAAATCGGTGAACTGGGTGCATATTGGGAAACGGGGGGGAGGGGGGCGCTTGATATTTGTATTCTGCCTTGTCTTTAACGTCGACGTGAGTTTACGAGGTCGGCGTAGATCGATAGTGTATTAGTCGGGCGTAGTAGAGATGCTAGAGAGAGACGTGAGTACGCCAGAGGAGAGAGATATGAACCGTGTCCTTATGACTTGAAGATGCGACGTGAAGCGCACCTCTTGACTAGTGCTATGCGAGTAGCGAGAAGCAGGATGTGTAGTGTGTCTAGTACGGAGTCGGTACAACCGCTTTGTGGCCCGACTGCAGCAGTAGCAGGTTGTGTTTGTGTGTGACTCAATAAAATCCTATCTTCCACATCGGCTACGCCAAAAAGACCCATCAAGTGGACGAGTGTCCGTTGCGAAGTCCTACATAATTCCTTTTTTAGATTTTTAGAAGCTCTTCCAGGAAATATCCTCCACTGTACTTATAACCACCGTCGTATGTCCATAGATAAGGGCACCATTTCCCATTGATTACACACGAGGACCAGGATCTCTCGTATGCTACAACATAGCACTCCTATATTCCCCCCCCCCCCCCCCCACCACACCACACCCTCCCTCCCCCCCCCGTGCCCGCATCGCATCCCTGCCACTCCCCCCCCCCCCTCTCATCCACTACCCACCCTATCCCCCACCCCCCCCCTCCCCCCCCCCCCCAACCCCCCCCCCCCCCCCATGGACCCCCTATTCACCTAATACTATTCCCAGATATCCCCCCACAAATACTCTTATTACTTTATTATATCTTTCTTTTCAGATTTAGTGAGATATAGATTTTTAGAGATATTGTTTGTGATGATAGTGAGAGATGTGTGAGTGTGCGTGCCGCAGTGCGTGCTGGTGTGGGCGTTTGCGTGCGCGTGCGCTTATATTTATATTATATCACTCTAAATAGCACCACTCTTGATCCCAACAATTATCTATATCCCCCCTCCTGTTCCATCATCTATTGCCTGCTACACACCACCCTACCACCACGCTTGTCCCCCCTTTCCCCTGACTACAATAACTTCACCAAAGGTGATGTGCGGCGTGCCGCCACCCCTACCCCACAAATAAAATCTCCCCCTCCCCCCATCCATCATAAGCCATCCCCCAAACCCAAATATATATAATATATCATCGAATCACTAACTATAACTTTATCTATACTCTGATGATCTATATTTACACAAAGATTTATTTTTGACCTAGTTGAGAGCTTGTGGTGGAGGTGTGTGTGAGTGTTTAGTTATAATAGATATATATATAGTAGCGTTTTTGCGTACTCGCGAGCGAGCGTAGAGGTGCAGGCCGTGTCGAGGATGAGGGTGTCGCAAGGGACTGTGAGATTCTTGAAATGCATTCTTCTGCTCGAGCTCTCTCGTTGCGTTACGGTCTGGGTTACCCACAACCTCCTATTAGACTACCCAGTCTAAGACCCGCCAGCCCCCCCACCATGAGCAAATACACTCCTATTCACCATCCCCCGCCACAACACCAAACCATACAACTACCCCCCACCACACCCAGTTACGCAGCTCTCTGACATCACCCCGGCACCCCCCCGCGCCCACCGCACAACCTAGCATACTCGTGTCCCCGAAGTATCGAAACCATCCCGCCATCCACATATAAAAGACCACTATTTACGCCCCCCACCCCCCCCCCAACCACCATTCCCATCTCCCCACCCCCCCTCCCCGCTGCTTCCCTGGCAATATCCCTGTGTGCTCCCGGCTGTATTAATGATACCTATCTTGTGACTCCCACCCAAACACTACACAACGTGACTGCGACCATCGCTCCCTCCCCCCCCGCCAACAGGAGAGAGAAGAGCGAGAGAGAGAGAGCAGCGCGAAGAAAGCGCTGCGGAGAGATGAAGCCAGAGCCGCCGCCCGAGACATGCCGACATGCGTGACAGCACCGTCTACGCCCTCTGTGTTTCGTCGGGCAGTAAGAACAGGAACAGACACACCCCCATTGTTCGGTGCTAAACTGGAAGACGTGTGACCTGATCCTGTTCCAGTCTCGACCGTCACGTATGTTATCGCAAAGGACTCTTGTGTTCTACAAAAGTGGGATCTTCGGGGGAGGATTTCACTACGCGTTATACATGCCCCAGTGTGCAGGCGCGGTTCTTCGTCCGCACCACACATCGCAGCTGTGCCACGCTCGCAGTCGCCTATCGCGCATGTAATTGTCTTAGCGATGTCGGCGCGCCACCGATGCAATCCGGCGCTCGCTGTCTACGCCAACTACGCGCCCCCTCACGCAGCCCCACGCCCTACCTACCCGGCCAACTCATCCTCTCCTCACCACCCCGTGTGCCCGTCCTACCGAGACGTGCTCAGATATAACCCCCCCCCCACACCCCCGACGACACTCCCACTCGTCATAGAAACCTCAGATAGATCGCTCCACGAATAACGCCCACGCCCTCAGCACAACACACCACCCAGTTCACACCCCACGCGGACGACCTCCCGCAACCCCAGTGTCAGAAGCTTTGTGTGTTGTGCGGGCGTGGCGGCCCGCATCACGGCGGCCCGCCACGGCGCTCGCAGCGCCATAGTCCACGCTCCGCCACTGCCCCACAGGCCCCCGGCCCCCCGCCGCACTCTACTCACAGGCTATAGAAGCATCACCTCTACGGGGCATCACCTACGTACAACGACCACCCTCGTCGCCCAATAAAACACCACACCCCAGACCTCGACGCTCGAGGCTACAACCAAATGACATGAAACAGTAGATCGGAAAACCAGTGACCCCCGCAGCCCCAGCCACCACCTCCCCCTCGCATCTCTGCCCCTCTCTTGATTGACCCCCTCGACGCCATCCTAGCGCGCGGGCACCCACCTCGCGTTTGCCGCCCCACACGCCTTCCGCCCCTCACTCAGGCCCCCACCACCGCTACGCTCCACACTCGGCCGACACTACACCTTGTCCGCGCTTCCCCGCCATGTCTCACGCCGCCTCGGACCAAACTACTGCGCACCCCAAACTCTCAGTCTAGGTCTACGCCCATCCCGAGTGCGAGTCACAACACATACGGCGGTGCCGCGCACCACATCCCCACCCCCCACACTCCCCCAATCTCCCCCACTCCACACCCCTAACATCCCACGCAGAAGACACTCTCACTACGATGCACCCTTGCGGATCGTAGACAGTGAGAGTATACCTCCATCCCGCGTATCCACAGCTTCTATCACCCTCATCTATTTCGCAACATCCCTACTCCCGCCTTTTGCAGACGGACTGCTGTAATCTATGCGCGGTAGTGTATGGGGTACTAGCCGGCTACTAGACGCGGCACCATGGGTTCCTGCCTGTCTATCGCAGATAATAGCACGCTGCAAGGCGGTAGGTCACCAATCACCCACCCGATACGCAAAACGGACTCACTCAGCCTACATCGCAACACTCATGAAAAACACGCGCCGTGAAAACCTGGTCTCTGCTGGTTGGTATTTATTCAAGGTTGACCCAACATGGTTTTTGCGTTTTTTAGATCAATGAAATTACTGATGGCATATCTGGTTTTGTGTGTGTGTTTTGAGGTGGTGTTTTTTTCCCCTTCTATTTTTGTTCTTGGACAGGGATAGCTTTATAACCCGGTGACCTGATTGGTTCCCCAAACACAAAAACCAACGGATTCCTTAGAACTCCCTAACAAGCACCAAACTCACAAATGCGTTCAAATATGATCGTATTTTCTCACATCAAACGAACTCCTGTTTGCCAAACCTTTTAACAAAAAATAACACTTGATAAACAAAAAAAAGTGATTTTGCTCATTGACTAGTTTGTGGTCCTCACAACTTAGTGCACACTCTACCTTTTTCCCCCAGACAACAACAAATTCTCTCCAAAGCTGCACTGGTGAAAACTCAGTTTTATGTCACTCAAGAGATCAGCTATTTATTACGCTTCTACCGTGTGTTCATTATTCACCATATGCTCCGTCAACAATCGTGTTAACTGTATAGTGGAAAATAATTTCCCTTGGCACTATGATGAGCGAGAGAGAGAGAGATCGAGAGAGCTCCCAACTACCGCAACCGCCCGCCTATAACGAACCCCCCGCCGCTACATCCCGCCTCCCTCCACCTCTCCTGTCACTCGTCGCCCCATCCGCCCCCAACAACAACGACCGAGCAACCCACCGCCCCACGTCCGCCACCCGAGACCGACGCACCCCTCTATCGCAGGACGCGAGAGGAGCGTAAGAGATACTCACATCAATCAGTGTCATTTCCAAGAGTTAACTAGTCGTTCATATATTACCCCCCTCCTGAATGACGCCCAGGTTGGGCATGTTTCTTTGACTATGTTAATGGTTACTTTATGGACTTTGTACTAACCTTTGATAGTCCCCCGCCTGGATTTTTTGAGTTACGTTTTCAAACCTGTCCTTATTTTTCTTCCACATATTCAAAACTTCTTTACCAGACCTATAAAAGGTCTGGATCGCCACTCGATCCAGTTACTTTTAAGTGTCCAAAGACAAACTTACAAGATCTTACACATTCAGGTTTTTGGGGGCTGCTCTTAAAATAAGAACCTGCATAGTGTGTTGGTATCTAACTTATACTAATCTAACAGCGTGTCTCTCGCGACTTAAGTCCTACACAAAGCATACTCCCACACATCCGTGTCACTACACCCCCCAACCCTACCCCCCGTACTTAATGTTTTCTTTTCACGAAGGATATCCCCTGACTAATTACACTTGATCAGGAGTCGAATCCTAACATCTCTTTTTTTCGGGATTTTTTTTACCGTGAAAGTCTGCCACTAAAGTGCTGACTAAGACATATCCACACCAATTATATGTTTTAAATTGGTGATTATACTAAGGCCCCTAGAACACACACGATTCCAGATTTGATAGATCATACGACACACTCATCCTGGGCCAGGCGGGGGGGTAAAGTACACCTATAAGTTTTACCCATCTCTAGTACAGTGAGCCTGCCTTATAAGTCGTGTCCATATATATATCTTCCCACCACACCACTCTTTTATACACCCCAATTATTATACACCACCGTCCACTTGTAAATACCCACCCTCATCACATAGTGACTGCTGCACATTCTCCAATACCTCCCCGCTCACTACCCATATCCCCGTATACATTCTGCAGATACTCACCAGTGTCATGTATACTCAGGCCGCCGATAGGTAGCATTTAAAGCGCGAGCACTTAGCCAATCAGCCACACTCAGCTCTAGGACTCCCGATAAAGACGCTTGCGAGTAGAACATAAGATCCCAATCTATGACCCTGTAAATAAAGAATGCAGTTGTACTCACCTCACTCACTCACACGCGCTGCATACTCTCACCACTCAACACTCAACACCAAATCACTATCACTCAACATACTCCTCTCTTCACACTATCTCCCTCATATGAATAAACATAACACATAACCCCCCCCCATTCTTCTCATCAATCCTACACTCTCCTACCACCACACCCACCACAACCCAATACACATTCACCCCATATAAACATATTCGAATACTTACTCATTACACTCACTCCGTGCCACATCCTACCTATGTGATGGTTTCAAATGCAATACATCATTACAATCACATACGGTTAAGATCATCATAATCAACGAGCACACCAATGACCAAGCCACGATAGTCACAGGCGGTCAGGCCGTTTGCCCCGCCTACAACTCAGTATTACATGGTCATTTCCCCAACACCCCTTTCAGGACATGAGATTATCAATTCTATAGCATTTTTACTCACGTGAATTCACGAGCCCCCCCACCCCCCTTACAGTCCAGTAGGCTGATCACTTCTATACATCATATTAATTATATTATTAATCCTCGTTGGCGCGAGCTAGCTTCACCTCGCTGACCCCCCCCCCCCGCGCCCACGAGCTCTCCACCATACCCCCTCCCACTACACCACAGAGATCCCCTAACCCCCCACCCCCCATCCCGCTCCCCCCCCCCCCCCCCTCAATAGATAAAATATTACTTCAACATAACAATATTGAAGAAAATGATAAAATACTCCCCCCCCCCCACCCCCACCCAAATCTACGCTATGTCCCCTGTCCCCACCCCCACCCCCCCCCAACCTTACCCACCCCACTCCCTCACATCACACATATAACACAGATCTAAGCAGATAGAGAGATAGATAGATAGTAGATGTTCCACTCCACCCCCTCACCCCCCTCACACCTCCACCTAAAGACTCCACTCCTACTACCCCGCTCACAAACCCCCCCCTAAAAACTCCTCCAAAAGAACGTAGTGGTGTGGTATGGGTGGTGGGCTTGGAAACCCGGTGCGTCGCGGATTCATGGGTGATTGTGGTTGAGTGCATTGCTGGTGTGTGTGGATAGACTTAGAAAAAATCTGGGAAGGGGGAGGGGGAAGTTCTTTTTAAGGTCCATATATTCCTGAGCCCTGCACTTTAGTGGTCACACACAACACACACACACACACACACACACACACACACACACACACACACACACACACACACACAGGCTTTCGGGGGTGGGTGATTTTTTAGGGTGCGGCATATGAACCCTGCAGCACTAATATTGTGGTGCTACACAATCCCCAAATCCATGCCCTTTTTCTAAGGTGCATGTAGCGATGCATACAGCGGCGATCCCCGCTTCATGTTGCACTCCTGGCCTAATGAGCTGCCCTCCTGCCCGCGTTGGCCGGCGGTCAGGCCGTTGGCCCAGGACCATTAGCTTGGAATCGGAATGCCCACAACCAGTGCAAGGACAATGAGATTAATAT
>CM060328.1:13240019-13250019 GCA_030674155.1 Stramonita haemastoma
CACGAAGTGATTAACGGGTGTGCAGTGGGAAACCGAGAATAAACATTCATGTGTATTGTGGGTGACCCCAGGGTGTTCAAGTTGGGGGGGAATTGCCCAATGACAGCGTGTCATGTGTGTGAATGACTACTGAAGCCAAACTAAAGTAAAAATCGTGTGTATATCTCTAAACATACCCCCCCCCCCCCCTTCTCTCTCTCTCTCTCTCTCTCTCTCTCTCTCTCTCTCTCTCTCTCTCTCTCTCTCTCTCTCTTGGGGGGGCGGATAGCCTAGTGGTCAGAACATTGCGCTGGCAATTTGACGACCCAGGTTCGAGTCCGGTCGAGGAGATTTTTCTCCTGGAGTTAACATCAGTGCTGACTCCACTCTCCCCGAAAGTCCTTCGAATGAGACTTTAAACCGAGGCCCCGTGTGCGAACGCACGCAGAACATCTTGCGCACACGTTAAATCCTGTTCCGCTTTTCGTAAGAGTAGGCCATCGTGTGCCGGTGAGAACAGATGACAATATTTACAAAACTGCATACACACGAGGACCGGATGAAAAAAAGCACATGATTGCTTATTCTGTTATCCTCGATATAAAAGAATAAATATAAATCTCCTCTTCTCTCTCTCTCTCTCTCTCTCTCTCTCTCTCTCTCTCTCTCTCTCTCTCTCTCTCTCTTCATGAGCGCTTATTCATTCTCTCTCTCTCATGAGTGTTTATTCATTATCCTCAAAATAAAAGAATTTGATTCTCTCTCTCTCTCTCTCTCTCTCTCTCTCTCTCTCTCTCTCTCTCTCTCTCTCTCTCTCTCTCTCTGTGTCTCTGTCTGTCTGTCTGTCTGTCTGTCTGTCTGTCTGTCTGTCTGTCTGTCTGTCTGTCTGTCTGTCTGTCTCTCTCTCTCTCTCTCTCTCTCTCTCTCTCTCTCTCTCTGTGAAAACATCTAATGTTTAATGTTTTTCTTTCCGTTTTTTCAGGTGTTTTTTTTTCAAGTGACATGTCCTGTGTGTAAATATCCACTACTGGTGCCAAAAGCCATGCGTGTACCTCTAAACACATCATAGCACCAACCCCCCCCCCCCCTCTCTCTCTCTCTCTCTCTCTCTCTCTCTCTCTCTCTCTCTCTCCCCACCCAGTGTGCCAAATCTAATTACGGAACTCATCAACTTGATGCGCAAGCCTCTTACAGAATAAATTGACGACAAGGGTAGGGCAGCAGCTGTGGGCCTTACAATTTATCATCATACAGCAGGCATTAATGTTGGTTATAACCGCCACATACAAACCCGTTCTGATTAGACGATAGATTAGAAACAGGTAATATGTGCGTGTGTGTCATTGGAAGTGTGTGTGTGTGTGTGTGTGTGTGTGTGTGTGTGTGTGTGTGTGTGTGTGTGTGTGTGTGTGTGTGTGTGTGTGTGTGCGCGCGCGGTGTGTGTGTGTGTGTGTAAGCGTGCGTGTGTGTGTGTGTGTGTGTGTGTGTGTGTGTGTGTGTGTGTAAGCGTGCGTGCGTGCGTGCGTGCGTGCGTGCGTGTGTGTGTGTGTGTGTTTATTTACTTATTTGTTTATCTATTCTTTTATCTCGAGGATAATGGAATAAGCACTCATGTGCTTTATTACATCCAGTCCCCGTGTGTATGCAGTTTTGTCAATTTTGCCATCCGTTCCAACCGCACACAATAATCGACTCTTTCGAAAATCAGAACGGGCTTTAACGTGTGCGCAAGATGTTCTGCGTGCGTTCGCACACGAGACCTTGGCACTGATGTTAATTCCAGAGGAAAAATCATCTTGAACGAGATTCGATCCCGGGTCAGCAGATCACGAGCGCATCACTCTGACCACCAGGCTGTCCTGTTCCCGTGCGAGTGTGAGTGTGTGTGTTGTGTTGTGTTGTGTTGTGTTGTGTTGTGTTGTGTTGTGTTGTGTTGTGTTGTGTTGTGTGTGTGTGTGTGTGTGTGAGTGAGTGAGTATGCAGCAAGGATGCTACACCTCAAAAGCACACACACACACACACACACACACACACACACACACACACACACACACACACACACACACACACACACACGTGACAAACGCATCTCCCTAACCCCCTCCCCCACCCCCACACACACCCTCCCCCCGCCACACCCCCATCACCTACATGATTATTATAGAATAAGCTGAACGCACCTTTGACAATTCTTCCACCATCTGTCGCTCTCGCAGCTGATTGTGAGCAAGCATCAGAGCTACTACTAGACCTCCTAGATAGGCTACAGGCTACCTATTTGGCTTATAACAGTATCATCAGACGAGAATATAAACCGAGGTCCCGATTGCAAACACACGCGCGCGCCTAACATCTCGCACACACGTTAAAACCCCATCCATTTTCCGGTAGAGTAGTTAGTACTGGGACGTTACTGGTTTGGTTTTTTTTTCATAACAGCAATATTACTCATAGCATCAATGTAAAGAGTTGACCAGCTCAGGCCGCTGGCATGGATGACGCGAGCATAATCATACCCAGCATGCATCATGCATTATGCTTCTTGGCGAGGGAGGGGCAAAAACTTGGTTCAATTTGCTCGAGACGTTCTGCTTGAAATATTGAATGGAGAAAATAAAAAGTGCAGTGGTTCAAATATTCCTCAAGCAGTTAAAGAAGTAGAGTCAAATCATAAAAAGAAATTGTTATAAGCTGAATGAATCTATGATAACGTTAACTGAGAGCAACCTCTGAAGTTATCCTACTACATCTCCCAGTACTGTATCTCTGAAAATGTTGTCTGTGATAATGTTATCTGAATGCATCTCTTGTACTGTTTGCTGACTGCATCTCCGAAAATATTCGTTTGAATGCACTTCTGATAATGTTAGCTGCATGCGACTATGCAATTTTGCCCAATACAACAAAACAGCTGTTCTAATATAAATCTAAAAGGAAAAGGTGTTCCCATTATCTCTGCGGGTCGTGGGGAGCCAGATGTCAGAGACCCCAGCTTCTCCAATGGCCGCGCCCACCTCTTCTCCCTCGCTGCTTTACCGCCCCTGACCCTAAAGAGGGCATGTACCCATTTACAGCTGGGTCAACTGGGGGACTGTACTGAAGCCAAGGTGCGCGAACAGTCACCCATCCACATGGTAACCACACTCGATGCTGCTTGACCATAACTTGGAGAAAGTGAGTGATCTAACCACTGAGCTTTCCCGTCCCCATAGATCTATATTGGAATCAGCAAAGCAATTAATGTTAGCTAAATGCATATCTCTGCTAACGTTAGCTGTACGTTTCTCTAATAATGTTAGCTGAACACATCTCCGAGGCAATGACTCTCCAACACGGCGATCTTGCTCTCCAACCATCTGTTGCTTTCGCATAACTATTGAGTGTGACCAAGCAGCAAGGCTACACCTCATAAATATACTTCCTCACGTGGCCCGGAGACAGCCAGGTAAAACACACAAGCGCGCGCGCGAGCGCGCGCAAATGAAAGCATGCATGCACGTACACACGCACGCGGGCGCGCACACAAACACACAAACACACACACATGCACGTATGCACGTATGCACGCACGCGCGCGGCGCGCGCGCACACACACACACACACACACACACACACACACACACACACACCTGTCACCATGCGTCATTCGGCCCCTGTCCTTAAGGGCGATGATCAGTAATTATCATCACACCCACAGTGCCACTATCCTAATTACCCAGCGCTTGTGAACGTTTTATTTGTCTGTCTGTCTGTCTGTCTGTCTGTCTGTCTGTCTGTCTGTCTGTCTGTCTGTCTGTCTGTCTGTCTGTCTTCTTCTCTCTCTCCTCTCTCTCTCTCTCTCTCTCTCTCTCTCTCTCTCTCTCTCTCTCTCCTCTCTCTCTCTCTCTCTCGTCTAAATAACACTCGTTTTAATTTTATCCGTTGGTTGGACCTCTGACAAAGATACATACACTCCTTCCCTTTATTCTATCCCTTTCTTGTTTTGTTGTTGTTGTTGTTTTACCCTGTTCCTTTCCTTCCTGTCACCTCCTTCTTGCCTATTTCTGCATTCTTGATTCGTGCTCCTGTCAATTTTCCTGAAAGACTTTAAAAAGCAATTCTCACCCATGTTTAAGTCGGATGCGTTGGGGCTGATATTGTCAGGTGCTTAACAGCAACACAATGCATTTTTGCTCATATGACCGACAGCAGTAAGTCGCTTTCTGAGTGTTCGAGGAAAGAGACGAAAAAGAATAAATCAAAATGAGCATTCAGTCAGGAAATCTATTAGACGGGATACAGTCCCCCAGTTGACCCATCTGTAAATGGGTGCCTGCCCTCTTTAGGGCCAGGGAAGGTAAAGCAGCGAGGGAAAGAGAAGGTGGGTGCTGCCCTCCGTATGCTGGCCCCTAGAGAAGCTGAGGTCTCTGATGCCTCGCTCCCCTAAAAACCACATTACATAGGTTATGGGGCACCTTTATCTTTTTACCTATAAAGTTTTCAAATAGCGTTGAGGATAACAAGCGCCTTCTTTGGCCACCTCAGTATCATTTGGAGAGCAACGTCTGCAGTGGCAAAGCTCAGCAGACCAAACCGTACATGGCAGTCTCTGGCACAGTTGTTACAGGCAAAACTGCACGCCTGGTTTCGCTGTTTCTTATTCTTGCTGCTTCTTCTAGCTTTCAAGTTATGGAGTCTTTTTGCGTCTCCCTTATAGATTCACTCACGTACTGACTGCTATCCTCCTAAAGGGTAAAGGTGTCCCATAACCTTCCTAGATGGTCGTAGGGGAGCGAGACATCAGAGATCTTGGCTTCCCTAGGGGGCCAGCATTCTGAGGGCGGCACATACTTCTTCTCCCTCGCTGCTTTACCTTCCCTGTCGCTAAAGAGGGCAGGTACCCATTTACAGCTGGGTGAACTGGGGGTACTGTACTGACGCCAAGGCAAACAAATGGTCACCCATCCAATTTGGTAACCACTGTCGATGCTTTAGGTTTGACTTGGAGAAAGCGAATGCTCTGACCACTGAGCTATCCCGTCTCCTCCTACCGTTGCGATGTTCTGAAAGCCCATCCCAGCTGTGGGAATTTATGTCGAACATTGTGTGTGTGTGTGTGTGTGTGTGTGTGTGTGTGTGTGTGTGAGAGTGAGAGAGAGAGAGAGAGAGAGAGAGAGAGAGAGAGAGAGAGAGAGAGAGGGGAGAGAGAGAGAGAGAGAGAGAGAGAGAGAGAGAATGCAAATTATAGATGTTACAAATGATTTCGTTCACTGAAATCCTTCATGCCCCAAGAGGGGTTAAAAGCAAATTAATTCTTGAATCTTGTTCCCAACCACCAATCTCTCTCTCTCTCTCTCTCTCTCTCTCTCTCTCTGTCTCCCCCCCTCCTCTCTGTCTCTCCCTTCACCCCCCCCCCCTCTCTCTCACTCACTTCCCTCCCTTCCCTCCACTCTCAATCCCTACCCTCTCCCTCCCACCTCATACTACTATAGAACTGAGTCAGCAATAGTATGCAGGAGAACTGGAAAAAACATGACCACACACACACACACACTGTGACAACACGCGAAGACAAACCAAACTAACCCCTAAGTGAACTCCAGTCCAGCAGACCTTTTCATTGTCTCAGAAGCCGCGCTACAATGACTAGGCTACCTGTTCAACACTATTATCATTATTATGTCCCGTGACTGTTGGAATGTGTTGCTCTCCTGACTGAATTGCTACTACCCTTGCCATGCAGGGTCAGGAATGACAGATTTTTTTTTCCCAATCCTCAGCTACGGTTCTGATCCGAGGTTCCCCAATCGTGAGATTTTGCGTAGGCTACCATCAGTACAGTCCCCCAGTTCACCCAGCTGTAAGTGGGTAGGCTACCTGCCCTCTTCAGGGTCAGGGAAGGTAAAGCAGCAAGGGAGAGGAGATGGGCGCCGCCCTCAATATGCTGGCCCCTAGAGAAGCTGAGGTCTCTGATGCCTCGCTCACCTACGACCACATAATTATGTTATGATGTGTGTGTGTGTGTGTGTGTGTGTGTGTGTGTGTGTGTGTGTGTGTGTGTGTGTGTGTGTGCGCGCGCGCGCGCAGAGTAAAGGGTTATCTCACTATTAAGGTAAAGGTAAAGGTAAAGGTAAAGGTGTCCCATAACCTTTGTGGTCCTAGGGAAGCGAGGCATCCGAGACCTCAGCTTCTCTAGGGGCCAAGCATATTGAGGGCGGCGCCCATCTTCGTTATCTCACTGTCTATAGTGCTAAATGCTTTACAACAGCATTTTTGAGGAAAAATAATAAACAAGCCAGACCAGACAGCAACAACTGATAACAATTATTCTGAGATTATCAGCAAGAACTGAAGACTGAGTGAACAACCTTCCAGGCCATTGCTCTTATTTACAAGGCCAACCACGATCGTCCACGACACATCCCGACTTTATCAATCGTGGTGCATCGGGAAACTTCGTCCCTCACGAATGATGCCGAGTGCTTGTATGTTCAATCGCCTGTAGCGTTTGACAAATGTTTCCGATTGCTAACGATTATCCCGATTGATAAGGAGTGACTAACTATAGGCTACCTACCATGACTGCCCGAATCGCAGAATATCGTGGCCAAAATCGAGTCTAGTCTTTTCGGATTACATACATCATCCAAGAACAAATTTTACTGTGACCTGCGCAGCCTGGTAAGAAACACCCCTGCAGACGACAAGGTCATTATCCTTGGGGATTTCAATGCTAGAGTTGGCCGAGATTCAGAAGCCTGGAAGGGAGTCCTGGGGAAACATGGAGTTGGGAATTGCAATGACAACGGGCGTCTCCTGCTAGAGTTCTGCACTGAACTGCAGTTAATCATCACTAACACAATCTTCCAGCAGAAGGACAGTCTAAAAACAACCTGGATGCATCCTCGGTCCAAACATTGGCACCTCATAGACTACGTCTTAGTGCGCCAGAAAGACCAAAGTGATGTCTTGCACACCAGAGTGATGCCCAGTGCAGAATGCCACACAGACCACCGCCTCGTGCGATGCAACCTCAGCCTTCACATCAAGCCAAAGTCAAAACGAGGAGGTCCCCCAGAAAGAAACTCCAGGTTGGCAGCCTCAAGTTCGCTGAAGTGAAAGCTGAGCTACAGTCCAACCTCCAGTCAAAGCTGAAAGTCGAGGACTGCCCTCTGACCCCTGTCCAGAAACGCTCTGGACCCGCCTAAAAACTGCCATCCTGCAGACCTCTGCAGAGGTCTTGGGCTTTTCCACCAAGAAGAACAAGGACTGGTTCGACGAAAATGACCAAGAAATACAAGATCTGCTGGCGAAGAAGAGAAGTGCCCACCAGGCTCACCTTGCACAACCATCTTGTCCAGCAAAGAAAGCTGCCTTTCGTCTTACATGCAGCAACCTCCAGCGCCAGCTTAGAGTTATCCAAAACGAGTGGTGGACTAACCTCGCCCAGAAAACTCAGCTCTGCGCTGACACAGGTGACTACAGAGGCTTCTACGAAGCTTTGAAGGCAGTCTATGGACCCTCTCACCAAGTGTTGAGTCCTTTGCGCAGCACTGACGGCCAGGCACTCCTCACAGACAAGATGTCCATATTGAACCGCTGGGCTGAACACTTTCAAACCCTCTTCAGCGCTGATCGCACTGTTGATGACACAGTGATCCACCAGATCCCACAGCAACCAGTGAAAGAAGAACTGGACGAAGCCCCAACCCTGGAAGAGGTAACTAAAGCCATAGAACAACTGAAGAGTGGGAAGGCTGCAGGCGTCGACGGTATTCCACCAGAATTATGGAAAAACGGGGGGCAAACACTGCACTGCAAGCTCCATGAATTTTTTGTTTGCTGCTGGGAGCAGGGAAAGTTGCCACAAAACCTTCGTGATGCAATCATAATCACCCTTTACAAAAACAAAGGGGAAAAATCAGATTGCTCCAACTACAGGGGGATAACTCTTCTCTCCATCGCTGGCAAAATCCTTGCAAGAGTTCTCCTCAACAGACTAGTACCTGCTGTTGCAGAACACCACCTCCCTGAGAGCCAGTGCGGCTTCAGAGCTAACAGGGGTACCACTGACATGGTCTTCGTGCTCAGACAACTTCAAGAAAAGTGCCGCGAACAGAACAAGGGACTGTACATCACCTTCGTTGATTTAACCAAGGCATTTGACACTGTGAGCAGGAAGGGCCTGTGGCAGATCATGGAGCGTCTTGGCTGTCCCCCAAAGTTTCTCAACATGGTGATCCAGCTACATGAAGACCAGCGTGGCCAGGTCAGAAACAGCAACGACCTATCAGAGCCTTTCCCAATCACAAACGGGGTGAAGCAGGGCTGCGTTCTTGCACCAACCCTCTTCACTATCTTCTTCAGCATGATGCTTCAGCGGGCCACAGAAGATCTTGATGACGAAGACGGAGTTTTCATACGCTACCGCACAGATGGCAGCCTATTCAACCTGCGGCATCTTCAGGCCCACACCAAAACCCTGGAGCAACAAATTCGAGAGCTACTTTTTGCTGATGATGCTGCCCTTGTAGCCCACACAGAAACCGCCCTGCAGCATGTAACATCCTGTTTTGCAGAGGCAGCCCAGCTCTTCGGACTCGAAGTCAGTCTGAAGAAGACAGAGGTTCTCTACCAGCCCGCACCTCAGGTAGCGTACCACCCACCTCACATTACAATTGGTGAGACAGAACTGAAGACAGTCCAGCAGTTTACCTACCTGGGATGCACAATCTCCTCTGACGCAAAGATTGATAAAGATGTAGACAACAGACTGGCAAAGGCAAACGGTGCTTTTGGCAGACTCTACCCGTGTCTGGAAAAACAAACACCTGAAGAAAGACACCAAGATCAGTGTCTACAGAGCCGTGGTACTGACCACCCTCCTGTACGGCTCTGAGTCATGGGTCACATACAGACACCACCTGCGAATTCTGGAACGCTTCCACCAACGCTGTCTCCGCTCCATCTCCGACATCCACTGGAGCGACTTCACCACGAATGCTGAGGTGCTGGAGCAAGCAGGGATCACCAGCATTGAGGCCATGTTGCTGAAAACGCAGCTACGCTGGGCAGGGCATGTCTCTAGAATGGAGGACCATCGCCTACCGAAGATGGTTCTCTACGGTGAACTTTCCACCGGACACCGCTACAGAGGCGCACCAAAGAAGAGATTTAAAGACTCTCTGAAGAAATCTCTGTCAGCCTGTCTCATAGACCATAACCAGTGGTCAGTCCTTGCTGCTGACCGGCAGGCCTGGCGACACACTGTGCATCAGTCGGTCTCCTCCTTTGAGGACAATCGCAGAGCGGCCCTTGAGGAGAGGCGAATGAGGAGGAAGAACCGCGTCCGCTCTACATCAACCCCAGAATCGACTTTCCCCTGCAGCCGCTGCGGCCGGGTTTGTTTGTCACGCATTGGACTGAACAGCCACCAGCGAGCCTGCACCAGACGTGGACAGTGCCCTTAATCTTCGTTCGCGAAGCCAAGCCATGATGATGACATCAATCCACGCCTTTCAGATTCACCTTTTGCTTCATGGCGTTTCTTAGCTTAACATCAAAACTCATTTTGGATTGATAATGCTACGCAACGTTGTCTTGTGTTGTGTGTGTGTGTGTGTGTGTGTGTGTGTGTGTGTGTGTGTGTGTGTGTGTGCGTGCGTGCGTGCGTGCGTGCGTGTATGTGTGTGTGTTTGCGCGTGTGTGCGTGTGTGCATGTGTGTGTGCGCGTGCGTGCGTGCTGTGTGTGTGTGTGTGTGTGTATGTGTGTGTGTGTGTCTTGTGAGAGCGTGCGAACGTGCGTGCGTGTGTGTGTGTGTTTGCGCGTGCGTGCGTGTGTGCATGTGTGTGTGCGCGTGCGTGCGTGTGTGTGTGTGTCTGTGTCTGTGTGAGCGCGTGCGTGCGTGCGTGCGTGCGTGTGTGTATGTGTGTGTGTGTGTGTGTGAGCTGCTCCTCTGACTTATCACTGTTAAAAAGTGTTGCCTTTTAAAACACGGTATTTGCTGTGCCACAATTCTGCATTGTAATAGATTGTATCCAG
>CM060328.1:13260019-13267519 GCA_030674155.1 Stramonita haemastoma
TGATATAATTACAGCTTCGTAGTTTTAAAAATTACCTGTATTGAGCTTCAGCACAAGATATGTGATACTTAAATGCAATGTCACACTTTTTTGTGGTCTGAAGTCTTTCAGGTAATTTGATATGAGAATTACCCTGGTATGAGGTAGGACTGTCTAGTCTGTCTCTGTGTGTCTGTCTCTTGTGTGCGTGTCTGTGTGTCTCTCTGTCTGTCAGTCTCTTTCTTTTTCTCTTGGCTATGTGTGTGTGTGTGTGTGTGTGTGTGTGTGTGTGTGTGTGTGTGTGTGTGTGTGTGTGTGTGTGTGTGTGTGTGTGTGTGTGTGTGTGTGTGTGTGTGTGTGTGTGTGTGTGTGAGTGAGTGTGTGAGTGTGTGTTGTGTTGTGCTGTTTTGTGTTGTGTTGTGTTGTGTTGTGTGCTGTGCTGTGCTGTGCTGTGCTGTGCTGTGCTGTGCTGTGCTGTGCTGTGCTGTGTTCGTTCATTGAAGCAGAGTCTTCTATGTTCAGCTATAGTATAAGGGAACATTGCTGAGACTCTACAAAATCTCACATGGAAAAAGCATAAGTAACAGCTACTGAATGTCCAAAGCTAAGAATCAAAGACTGTCCTAGCAAGAGGAAGGGTCAGAACAGCACTGCCAGAGATCATGCAAAGGGCTCCACAGGAAAATCACCATTAGAGCCTTCCCTGCATTTTCCCGAAATGCTTTCATCACCTCAGACAGGTCACACACCAACTTTCACCTTCACCGATCACCTAGTGTGGTCGACTGTTAGTGGGCACCAATGAAGATTTTGCAACCAACTTCCTCCACTCTGACTCTTCATGGTTCTCTGAGTCAGACAGGTCTACACAACCTCTAAATATGATGAATGGCTACTTTGTTCCACCACATCCATTAATTAAGAAAAAAATCTTGATACAAGAGTTATAAGAAAAATTCTGAAAATGAAGATGGTGACTGGCTAAAGTAAAAGACTAACCGCATGCACATGTAGAAAGGATACATGTACAAAAAAAATTAATATAAAAAAGCACACAAGTGCTTATTTCATTATTCTCAAAATTTAATAAAAAATGAAATAGATATAAAAAAAAGAAAACTGTACAAAATTAAAAAAACAAACCACAAACCCACAGTGTTCAAATCCCCGTCACTAGTTATCAGTTCATCATACTAGGATTCATAGAGTTTTTTCAGCCTGTAGACCACAATGACCTTTCTCAGTTTCTGGTTTTCAGTTTAAAACATTGGTTATGGGAGCTGACAGCTGGTGACAATCTTTTTTTTTTTTTTTTTAATATATTTTTGTCTTGGTTTCTCAGCTAGAATTCTAAGGTTCACCAATGGTGGGATTTTCTGTACATACATACAATGTATTCATACACATGCGACCATTCCTGCCCACCATGAAGGTCACCACATTCCAACTGGAAGATGGCGGAAACAGCTAGTAGCTAATCTCAACGCCCGCTGAGTTATCTGCAAAATTCTAAGAAAAATGACGAAATCTACGCGTTCAAAAAGTATGGGAGGTCGCTCCTCAACTACCCCAAGAAAAGAGACGACAAAGAGCAAGAAACAGGAGAGCAGCGCCAGCAGTACGTCAACCAGCTCTGCCGAGTCGACCAGTGGAGAAGAAGGGTCAACCAGTCCGGGATCGACCAGTGGACAAGACAGCCCCGTGACTGTCGACAGCATCGATGTGCAAGCCACCAACTCAGAAGCAAGTTCAACGGAAATCGTAAGTCTGATGGACTTGAAAAATATTGTTTCAACGCTGTGTGAGCGTATTTTAAAACTAGAAAAAACTGTGCAACTTCAAAGCAACATGATTATGGAATGCAAATCAAAGTCTGTTACTGTGAAGAACGCTGAAACTCAGACAGACAAAACACAAGATCCAATCACTCCTACCTATGCTAGTGTTACAAAATCAAGACCAAATGTCAAGGAAAATATTTCTAAACCACAATCTGCTCTAGCAAAAGCTGACATTGTGAAATCAAAAGGCACAGACAAAAACATAGTAAAAGAAAAAAGAAAGGGAAAAATAGAACCATGCAAGACCAGTGACGTGTATAATGTATATAACGTCAAGCAAAAGTCAACTCCACAGACTGCTACAGATCTAGAACAGACCTCCCAACCAGATCTCCCACATGTCGCCATTGTTCACGACTCTGTCATGAACAAGGTGCAGGACGAAAGACTAGGCCTTTCCTATGGCTTTAAGGCTAAGTCCTACAAAGCGTTCAAAGTAGAAGAGATAGGCCAAATCTTGGAAAAAGCAATCTCCACTGCTGATAGGCCTATGGACGCTGTGATAGTTCACTGCGGGGTCAATGATATAAAAAAGTCAGATCCGGCAGAAGTTAGTAAACAATTCACAAAAAACATCAAGAATTTTGCAACAAAACACCCCACAATGAAGATCGTGGTAAGCAAAATTGCGCCATTGAAAGACCCTGAATTAGACATAAAAAGAGATGTTTTCAATGCCTTGACATCATCTAATCTCTTTGATGTTGATAATATTTCGTTTGTAAGTCACTCCAACTTGGACACTAGCTACAGGTCTCTGCGAGATGGGCTACACCCAACACAGAGAGGGGCCAGCGTTTTGGCGAGGAACCTTGGGAGGCACGTGAGGGGACTGTTCTGGAAGACACCCAAGAAGACCACGAGACGTCCCCCACGGCACCTACCTGAGCTCTATTCCATGCGTCATTTTCCTGGCTACGCTGCTGGTGACCATGTAGGATTCTGGCACAACAGATACGATGTGTTGGGTGACTGGTTCTGAATTAATACCACACAAAATGAACATTGCAGTAACTTAGCATTTGGGCTATGATAGTTATATGTTTTAACATTTTTACCGCCATTAGTCAAGTCATTACATTGTATTAGATCTATTATTGTTTAAGGCTCTAAACTTGTGGTTTGATATCACATACGTTTATGTAGTTTTTTGTTTGGTTGGTTTTTTGCTAATTCTTTTCCTTTAGACTAAGCTCTTCATCTCAGTTTTGAGTTGTTTTTTGACTCTTGTATAGGTTTTTTTGTGGGATTTTTGTGTTTGCTTAGGGGGTGTTTAGTATTTTCTCTGATAATATATGACTAATTGTTGTGCATACTGTAGTTTTTAAAGACAGTCCATTATGTGCAGAACGCATCTTGTCAAAATAATGCAGTGGAACTGTAGGTCTATCAACACAAATCATTCGTATCTTCTTCAACATCTTGCCTCAGTGAAGTATGAGATACTTATTTTTCAGTCCCTGAATGTAGATGAAAGTAACTTACCAAAGCTGCCTTCTTTTCATTATCCTCCTATTCACGAAGGAGCAGGCACTAATAATAAAATAAAGACAGCCATTTATGTACATGAAACATTGAAGTATAGCCCATGCCCCTCTCCTGTTTCAGGCAATACTCAGAACATACATTCATGTGCAGTTCGAGTAAAACTAAGTGATGATCACATCGTAAATATTGTTTCTGTTTATCTGCCAAAAGGTCCACATGAAGATAACACAGATTGGGTGAGATCTATAAATCTATCAAAAGAAAAATGGATAATAGCTGGTGATTTCAATGCTCATTCTCCTTTTTGGGAGAAGGATAACTTGTATTCTATCACTAGTAAGCGATTTCTGGAGAATATTATTGATTCCTCTTTATACCTCCTTAATGACGGAAATGTTACGAGGATTCCAGATATCGCAAGTCAAAGAGCTAGTGCTATAGATCTCTCCCTTATTTCTACTCTTTTAGCTCCATATTGTACATGGGAAACCTACAGTGATTCTCTAGGTAGTGATCACTTACCAATTATCATTACGATATATGGGAGGCCAGCACATAGTGAAAAAGTCAAAGATATAATTCCAAAATATAACTACAATAAAGCAAAATGGGACCTGTTTCAATCTTTTCTAAAAGTATACGACACCAGCAGTATACAATCTGATGACATAGATACGTTTTATGACAGATTTACAAAAACAGTTTTAAGAGCTGCAGATTGTTCTATTCCTAAATGTTCATCTGTGAAGTCTGATATACATGCAGGGAACATATGGTGGAATGAAGCCTGTGAAAATGCTGTTATAAAGAAAAAAATAGCATTCAAAACTTACTTAAAAAATAAATCACAAGATAATCATAGATTGTTGAAACTAGCTAATAAAGCATGTGATAAAGTTATTGAACAAGTTAAACTTGAATTCTGGTCCAACTTTTGTAAGCAGGAGGTTTTTTCACATAAGGATCTGCAGAAAGTATGGAAAAAGTTTAAGGAAATGAAAAATGGTATACAGCAACCATCTTGTCCAATCATAATTAAAGATAAAGAGTTCCCATCTAATTCTGACAAGGCTGAAGCTTTTGTTGATATGTTTGCGAATACCATGAGCAATACAAGTCTTTCACAGTCAGAAATTGCTTTTAGAAATAAAGAAATACCAAAAGATATGTATAAAGATCCTTTTCCTGATAATACATCATTTATAAACGCGCCGATTACAGTGCCAGAACTTGAGGATGTCATTAGATCTCTTAGCAATAAGAAAACCTCAGTAGGAGTAGATGCAATTTCCAATCAAATGTTGAAACATTTACCAAAAAACTGGGTTATTTTACTACATAGATTATTCCAACAGTGCTGGATAAAAGGTAAACTACCTCTAATCTGGAAGCAGTCTATCATCGTTCCCATACTTAAACACGGTAAATCAAAAAGTGATACAAGTAGTTATAGACCTGTGGCACTTACATCACATGTTGGGAAACTAATGGAAAAACTTATTTTGAACAGGCTGGTGTATTACTGTGATAAAAATAAAATCCTCCCAGTAAATCAAGCTGGATTTAGAAAAGGAAGATCAACTATGGACCACCTAGTAAAGCTGACTACTCAAATTAAACATCAATTTGCTCGCAGAAAAAATATACTTGCCACTTTCTTTGATATTAACAAAGCGTATGACAAGGTTTGGCATGCTAGACTATTATATAAACTAAAATGTATTGGATTATCAGGTTTTATTTATTACTATCTGAAAAATTTTCTTACTGGAAGAAGCATTCAGGCAAAAGTTGGAAATTCTTATTCCTCAAGTAGAATTTTACAAATGGGTATACCACAAGGTTCAGTGATTGCACCCTATTTATTTAATATTTTACTTTATGACCTCTCGAAGTCTGTATCGGACAATGTTGTTCTTGTTCAGTATGCTGATGACGTTTGTATGTGGAAAAGAGTAACAATGAAAAAGATAACACCAAAAAGACAGTTAAACTATGTTAGAAAATTATATCAGCTTGAATTGGATAGGATTAATAGGTATATGGTTGATAACGGCTTAAGTCTTTCTACAGAAAAGACACAAATGATGCTTTTTAACAGTGGTGCTGATCCTACTAACCTTCCTGTCTTTAAGATCGGTGATAAAGTTCTAGATTACAAGCCTATGATAAAGTTTCTAGGTATTACACTTACTTCAAAGTTAACATGGCATTGTCATATTGAATATACCTTGAACAAAGCCAGAAGAAGTCTAAATATTTTAAAGGCAATCAGTAGACAAGTATGGGCACAAAATTCATTAGTTTTAAAACATTTAGCAATATCTCTGGTTCGTTCCAAACTAACATATGGTCAAGAATTATTTTTCAGTGCCCCTAAATATCTATTGAACAAAATTCAAAGTTTGGATTGTAAAGCCTTCCGTATTGCTTTGGGAGTTCCTTTTCATACGTCGTCTTTAGGAACATACAGAGAACTAAAAGTACTGCCTTTAGATGAATATCGTAATCTAGCCGTTTCAAAGTATATTTTGAGAAGTTCAACTATTGAAAACAATATTGCATTGGAAACTACAATCAGATCTGACTCAGATTTCCCCAAAAGAGCTAAAAATATTTCTTCTCTTGCTACAATTGGTACTTACACTGCCGGTCTTCTCAAAGAGTCAAAAATCAATATTAAAGAATGGCAAAATTCTACACCTCCTTTATCACCGTGTCCAAATTGGGAACTTCAGAGGGCAAATTTTGATATCAATTATTCATCTTTAAAAAAAGAGGACAATGAGCTTATCCTTGGTTCATATGTAAAGGTGCATCTAGAAAACACATACCCTTCTCATGTTAAAGTTTACACTGATGGATCTCTTCTTGAAAATAAGGAAGCAGGGGCTGCTTTCTTTATTCCTACTTTAAAGGTTGAAAAATCCTTTTATATCAGCAAACATCATTCCATTTTTACAGCTGAACTTACAGCTATTTTAATGGCTTTGTACTTCCTGCTTGATTTCCCTAAAACTATTTTGCAGGTTTTGTTCTGTGTTGACTCGAAATCTGTTTTACAGTCACTTTGTAACTCAGAATCTAATGCTAGACAGGATCTTATAACTGAAATCAATCATTTAGTACACTTTTTAATTCTGAGAGGATCTAATGTTACTTTTTGCTGGGTTCCGTCTCACTGTGGTATCTATGGTAATGAAAAGGTTGACAGAGTAGCCAAATCAGCAGCAAATCATTCTTGCTGTTCTACTGTCGTACATGTTCCGCTCTCTCTTCGTGAGGGTTATGCACTGCTTCAAAATGTTTGCTGGAAACATGTTAGAAAGAAACAGGAAGAGGCTGGATATCCCCTGTATAATTGTTCATATCTAGATTTTGAGAACATTCTTTGTACTCAGTACGGTTATCAAAAATCCTGTACCAGAAAAACTGTTACTCTAATCTACAGATTGAAACTTAATGCTTTTCGAGCAAAATTTGCAAAAAATATACAATGTATATGCGGTGAAAAACTTTCAAATATTCATGTTTTGTATCACTGTTCAGGTTTAAAAAAGTTCCTACCATCATTTCAAAATAAGTCCCTACACGAGGTTCTTACGAATCCAAGGCTATTGTGTGAGATAGCATTATCCCTGATGCGATCCCCAGTAGCTTCATTTTTGTAAAATTTGACAATACGTCTGCTACAGATTTGAAATCAGAATGATTCCAAATGTTCAGGTTCTGCTGTTAGCATAGTTTTGTTGCTATTGTTGTTGTTCTGAGGGTTGTTCTTTTTGTGGTTCTTTGCCTTGTTTTATTTTTTATTTTTTATTTTTTGTATTGTTTGGAATTAGTATCTTGCTACATCTTCCATCTCATCAACCCCCTCCCCTCAACCCCCACTCTCCCCGTCTAATATCACATTAAGTGAACAGACGTAAAAAAATTGAAGACACACATTCCAACTTGAGGGATGATGTCTAAAAAGGACACCAGTGTGTGCATGTTTCTTTTCTAAATGTTGTTATCCATTTCTACCATCACAAATTAGCCTAGTCTTCCAAAAGGTTGAACGGGTTTTATTCAACACATGTGCAAGATGTTCTACATGTGTTTGCATTTAATGCATACATGTACAGGACCTTGGTTTATACTCATCTTCAGGAAGGAGTCTTGGGGAAGTAGAGGTGGTACTGATCTTGAC
>CM060328.1:13272519-13302519 GCA_030674155.1 Stramonita haemastoma
CAGAGCTTGTCAGGGCTGAGGACAATCTCACCATAACGTTTTAAAGCATAATAACATTTTGATGTAGGCTTTGGCATTAAGCTCAAATTAGTAGCCGACAGAATTTTTGGTCTGAGCAATACCAAGTGTATATCACGCCCCTTGAATTAAAAGCAAACTGCGCCTTCAGCAGTCATCTGTGTGTATGTAAGTTTGAGTAGGCCCTAAATCAAGAAAGGGAAATGTTATGCAAAGAGTTGTCGAGTGTTTTTCTTTACTGTATAATTGATTTTTTAACATAGAAAAAAATGGAACGATCAATTCATTGAGTATAGTGAAACCTTTGAAACAAATATACAGAACCTTTAAAGGAACCACAGCGTGTTTTAATTAACCAGCAGAATTTATAAATAGTTGCCTGCTGACTGACTGACTGACTAAATAAATGTATTAATTTTTATTTATCTTTATTCATTCTTATCTTTCGAGGATAATGGAATAAGCACTCATGTCCTTTCTTTTTACATTCAGTTCCCGTGTGTATGTAGTTTTATACATTTTGTCATCTGTTCCCAACAGCACACAATGGCCTACTCTTCCGAAAAGCGAAACAGGTTTCAACGTGTGCGCAAGATGTTCTGAATGAATGAATAAGAATCTGCGAAGAATGATTCCACGCTTTTCAAAACACCAAAAGACATGATTGCATCACTAGGCAAACAACAACAACTGACATTTATTACCGTAAGATTGAGACATATTGATGTTACGCCTGTTTAGTCAGACACAATGTAGCAATTATGCAAAGAAACTGAATGTAACCGGGCTAACTTTGTTTGTTTGTTTTGAACGGATGATATTTAATAAAGATTAAAAAAAAAACCACAACAGACCTAACTCATAAACACAATGGCAACAGAAATACTCATATCCATCAAAACATAAATTGTCTAAACAACAATTGTCAAAGTGTATGTAGTCTACCTTTCAACACGATTATATCTAAACATTTGAACGACTTATTGACACAAAGATTATGCTAATCTTCACCTTGAAATGAGGCTCACTTTGTTTTGTCTTAGTCATGCCGCTCTTAGAAATATATATCGAAATTTCTAAACCCAAAGTATTGACAGAAAACATGTCTTTGTTCAAGCTAACTTTACTCACTCACACACACACTCAGTCCCATGTCCCAAAGGACGTAGGGGGGACATGAGAGAAGACGCAACAGAGATCTTTTTCCATGCTTCACGATCCTGTGTGGCTAGTAGGAGGTGTTGTAGGGGTTGGGCGGTCCAAGTCTTTGATGTTGTCAACCCATGATTTCTTTTGGCGGCCTCTTCTTCTCTTGCCCTCGACTGTTCCTTGCAGGATGGTTTTTGCTAGGGTGTTGTGTCTTGTGGTGTGACCAAACCACATCAGCTTTCTCCTCTTTATGGTGGAGAGCAACGGCTCTTGGGGGCCCACACGCTTTTTGATTTCTTCTTTCACATAGTTATTGGTCTTGTGTTCTTTGTATGATATTTTGAGGAGTCTTCTGTGGCACTTGTTCTCGAATGCTTGGATTCTCCTCTCTAACTCTGCTGTCAGAGTCCATGATTCACAGCCATATAGGAGGATAGATATCATGAGGGATTTGTAAAGGTGGTATTTGGTGCAGAAGCTGATGTTGTTGCTTCTGATGATCTTCTCGAGTCTGACTAGAGCAGATGTTGCTGTTGCAATGCGAGCTTTCACTTCATTGTTTGATGTGCCATCTTTTGTTAGGATGGAGCCTAAGTATTTGAATTGGCTCACCTCTTCTAGTGTTTCTCCATTCATCTTTATTTCCGCGATGTCATTACTCGCGCTGTTGACCATGATCTTTGATTTCTCTGTACTGACCTCCATGCCGTATGCGCTCGCTCGATCTGTTAAATTGTCTATGAGGATTTGCAGTTCTTGTTTGCTGCTGCCCATGAGGTCAATGTCATCTGCAAATCTGAGGTTGCAAAGGGGTCTTCCACCAATGGAGATGGAAGTGTGGTGGTTTTGCAGTGTCTCTGTCATGATGTTTTCGAGGAAGAGGTTGAAGAGTACAGGTGAGAGACGGCAGCCCTGGCGAACCCCAACCGTGGTCTTGAAGAACTCGCCCACGTGATTGTTCATGAAAACTGCACTTTTTGCGTTCTCGTACAGAGCCTTGATGACTTCAATTAGGCAGCTGTCAATGTTGAAGTGCCTGAGTACTTGCCAGAGGCCGTCATGCCGTACCCTGTCAAAGGCCGTTTTTGAAGTCTATGAAATTGTGGTACAAGTCTTTTTGGTGTTGGAGATGCTTCTCTATCAGAATTCTCAGACTGAAAATTTGTTCCATTGTGCTGCGTTTTGGTCTAAAGCCCGCTTGTTCTTTTGCCAGGAGTTTTTCCGCTTGGTTTTTCAGTCTGTTGAGGACTACCTGCAGCATGATCTTGCTAGGATGACTTATGAGACTGATGGTTCTGTAGTTTCTGGCATTTCTTGAGGTTTCCTTTCTTTGGCAGGGGTATTACAAGAGACTGTGTCAATTCTTTTGGCCAGGAACTTACACATGAATTACAGAGGTATAAATGGGACATCATAGGGCTTGCGGAAGTCAGATGGATTGGCTTCGGAGAAACAACCACGCAAGACGGCCACAAAATATGGTACAGCGGAGAAGAGAAACTACATCAACATGGAGTAGGCTTTATTGTCAGGAAAGAGATTGTGTCAAGCATCATCAGCTGCACACCAATATCCAGCAGACTCATCTCAATCAGAGTTTCTGCAAAACCCCAGAATCTCACCATCATCCAAGTGTATGCTCCAACATCTGACTACGATGATGATCAGATAGAAGAATTCTATGAAGAACTTGAAAACGTCATCTCCAAAACGCCCAAAAAAGACATCCTTATTGTGGAAGGCGACTGGAATGCTAAGGTAGGACCTGATGCCTATGACACCTGGGCAGGAACCACAGGACGATTTGGACTGGGAGAAACAAATGACAGAGGACAGCGGCTGCTGGAATTCGCAAAGAAGCACAAACTGACTTTGGCTAACACACTCCACCCTCACAAACCATCCAGAACATCAACCTGGCACTCACCAAATGGTCTGATTATAATCAATTGATTACATTCTGTCACCCCAAAGATTCAAATCCAGCATAAACAAGGCAAACACAAGAACATTCCCAGGAGCTGACATTGGCAGTGACCACGACCTTGTACTTACCACCATCAGGCTGAAACTGAAAGCAAAACAACAGCCAAAAAGCCCACGCATAAGATTCGACCTGGAAAAACTCAAAGACCCAACAGTGGTTGAGATCTTCCAAGCCAACATAGGAGGAAAGTTCGCCGCACTCACAGCCATCGACAATGATGTGGACAATTGGCCAACAACATCAAAGAAGTGCTAACGACAGCAGCAGAAGAAACATTAGGAAGAAGCAGAACAAAGAAACAACCCTGGGTGACAAATGAGGTTCTTGACCTCTGCGACAAAAGAAGAGAACTTAAGAAACAAAAGTTCACAAGTCAAGAAGCTTACAAGAAGTACATGGATAGCCACAGAGAAGTGAGGAAAAAGATGAGAGAAGCCAAAGAAGGGTGGATAGAAGAACAATGCAACAACATCGAAGCTGGAAGAAGGGAACTTTACTAATGTCCCTTAAAAAAAAAAAACTTTACTAATGTCCTCATCACTGTCAAAGTTGTGCGAAAGCTTATCAGTCAGGCGTTCCCTAGCCAAACGCTTTGGGGAATCACCACGAATGATGTAGGTTTACTTCGTCGTTCTCATCATATCTGCGAATCACTGAGAGGCCGTAAGTAGCCTACGCACTGTATCAGATGTTTGAGAGCATGCTAAAGTAAAGGTGTCCCATAACCTAGGTGGCCGTAGAGGGGCGAGGCATCCGAGACCTCAGCTTCTCTTGGGGCCAGCATATTGAGGGCGGCGCCCATCTCCTCTCCCTCGCTGCTTTACCTTCCTGACCCTAAAGAGGACAGGTACCCATTTACAGCTGGGTGAACTGGGGGACTGTACTGAAGCCAAGGCGCACAAACGGTCACCCATCCAATTGGTAACCACTCTCGATGCTGCTTACCCTTGGCTTGGGGAAAGGGAGTGCTCTGACTACTGAGCTACCCCGTCCCCTTGAGAGTATGACTGCTTTTAAATCCTATCTTGCCATGCAGGCAACCATACTCCAAAGTCAGGATAGTCTTTCCCCCTTTTTTTTAAAAAAAGAGAGTAGCGAGTCACATTGTTGTTGTAAGAGATGGAGATAATTTCAATAATTATGATAAATATGTAAAAATTTTGCAACATTCTGATGCGTCTTTGGCACTTAACTAACTTCAAAACTGACATAACCTTCATCCTGAGCCAAACTATGGAATAAAACACCCAAATCATGGGATGCAGCAGCTTCATGGGGATGCACAGTGTTTGTAAGCTGCTTTCCTCTGTGATTCATAACTTGTCACTTTTACGGTGTCAGTCACTTATATATCGCGGTGTGTACAATCCCTTCAGAAGGGAGCCATAATTAACAGAGACTTTACGATGTTGAAGGCGGTAGAGAATGGAAAGAAGAAGGAGAAGACTAACTGAATTATGAATAAAACCAGAATCTCTCTCTCTCTCTCTCTCTCTCTCTCTCTCTCTCTCTCTCTCTCTCTCTCTCTCTCTCTCTCTCTCTCTCTCTCTCTCTCTCTCCACACCCACTCACCCACACCACTTCTCTCCACGCAATTATCTTTAAAAAAAATTTCTCTTGGTGTCATTTTTTAAAATAACAAAAATCAATAGCCGGTTATTCAGCACAAGTCTAAAGTCGTAAATAAAAATTACATACACACACACACACACACACACACACACACACACACACACACACACACACACACACACACACACACACACACCACCCCACCCCAACACACACACACACACACACACACACACACACACACACACACACACACACACACACACACACACACACACACACACACACAGACATACGTGTGATCTTGTGTGAATGAGCGCGCACATACGCAAATGTGGCATGCACATATGCATACCTATGCGTAGAGAGAGAGATTGATTGAATTTTATTTTCAGAAGGTGAAGGAGTAAGCATGACAATTGCTTTTTTTTACATCCAGCCTTCTATAATGAAACAAACTAGTAAAAGCAAACTAATAGCAAGAAAATGGGAAAAAAAACATAGCATAATTCTGTTTACAACAATCAATAGTGTAACTTAATACTTAATTTTTCATAACTGTGTGTGGGGGAGAGATGAGAGAGAGAGAGAGAGAGAGAGAGAGAGAGAGAGAGAGAGAGAGGAGAGAGAGAGAGAGAGAGAGAGAGAGAGAGAGAGAGAGAGAGAGAGAGAGAGAGACACAGATGCACGTGCGGCACATACACACATACACAGCAGAAATGTACACATCCCAACCTATCTACAAATACACGCATATACACGCGCACAAACACAAGCATGCATTTATTTACCCAACCGTCCATTAACGCAGACAGACAGACACATAGGCTACACACTTACACACATTCACATGTGTGCACGTGCGCACCACACACACACACACACACACACACACACACACACACACACACACACACACACACACACACACACACACACATACACACACGCACACACACACGCACGCACGCACGCACGCAAACCCCCACACATGCAAGCACACACATTCTCTCTCACATTCTTGCCCCCCCCCCCTCCACACACACACACACACACACACACACACACACACACACACACACACACACACACACACACACACACACACACACACACACACACTGCACTGCAAAATTCAAGCCTGTATGTATAGGCCTATATTTAAAAACATGGTGTACGCGTGCACGCGCGCTGGGATGCCTGTGTGTGTTTTTCTAGTTCTATGTACTTACATAGGTATGCGTACGCGCACATGCGCGTGTGTATGCATTCTCTGTCTTCTCCCACACAAAATGAAGATGTAATAGTAATTATTGTTGGTGTAACTGAGCGAAACAATGAAGATCTTGTCATCACACAACGAAAGCATAATCGATACAACGGTGCTGGGTCTGTTGAAATGACAACTCATAAACGAACGAACAGATGAGTACATCTATGGCAAACAAAATAATAGAGAAACAATTACAAAAACAAAGCAAAACCAGACCTCAACCTGTGTTTCTCAAAAGGAAAACATTGATTTCATCTCTCTCTCTCTCTCTCTCTCTCTCTTCTCTCTCTCTCTCTTCTCTGTCCTCTGTCTCGTCTCTGTCTGTCTGTCTGTCTGTCTCTGTCTGTCTGTCTGTCTGTCTGTCTGTCTGTCTGTCTGTCTGTCTGTCTGCTCTTCTCTCTCTCTCCTCTCTCTCTCTCTCTCTCTCTCTCTCTCTCTCTCTCTCCTCTCTCTCTCTCTCTCTCTCTCTCTCTCTCTCTCTCTCTGTGTGTGTGTGTGTGTGTGTGTGTGTGTGTGTGTGTGTGTGTGTGTGTGTGTGTGTGTGTGTGTGTGTGTGTGTGTGTCGCTCGCTCGCTCGCTCACTCGGGCGTATGCAATCTGTTATATAAGTACACACACGCGCACGCACGCGCACGCACTCACACACAGACACACACAGACACACACACACTACACACAGGCACACAGGCACACACACACACACACACACACACACACACACACACACACACACACACACACACACACACACACACACACACACACACACACAGATGAACACTATTAAAAATGGAGACAGACATATGATGGTAAAGTACGCGAATAAACTATATATTACCATCTTTCCCCATCGTGAGCCGACTATTTCCTTCAGATAATGGTAACATCACAAATTAATGGCACGGTGGCATTGAGATTGTGTTTGAGTTTGGTTTTGTAGGTAATGTTTGCGCCATTATTTTTATTGTATGGATTAATTTATATACTTATTTATTTGTTTATTTCGAGGATAATGGAATGAACACCCATGTGGGTTTGTTGTTGTTTTTTACACCCACTCCCCGTATGTATGCAGTTATGTAAAGTTTTTCATCTGTTCCCACCGGTACACAATGG
The DNA here is from genome assembly GCA_030674155.1 of Stramonita haemastoma. Classification (NCBI taxonomy): domain Eukaryota; kingdom Metazoa; phylum Mollusca; class Gastropoda; order Neogastropoda; family Muricidae; genus Stramonita; species Stramonita haemastoma. Next base: position 13,279,635 of record CM060328.1, read on the forward strand.
CCTACTCCTCCGAAAAACATGAGTGGTGGGCTGGGTGCTAGTCTTTCGGATGAGACGATAAACCCAGATGCCGTGTGTAACACGCACTTAGCACATGTAAAAGAACCCACGACAACAAAACAGTTTTCATGGGAAAATTATCTTTGAAAAAAGCCTCTCTGCTGGGGAAACAAATACATATAGAGATAGGGGAAAAAACCCTAACAAAAACGGGTGGCGCTGTTCTTGTGGCAACGCGCTCTCCCCAGGGAAAGCAGCCAGGAATTTCACGCAGAGAAATCTGCCCTGACTTAAAGTTGTGTACATATACAAAGTTGTCTAAGGTTTCAGCGACAAGCACCAAACAGATGCAGGCCCAGACTCCTCGTGGTAGAAAGCGAATGATGAGACGTTAGTGATTAATTGGAAGGCGAGGTCATGTTTATAATAATTTTTTTTTTTGGAGAGACAGAAGGTCACACACCAGTAGAAGAAAAAGTAAAGACAAATCCTTAATTGATGTTGTTATTTTTTTAACTTTACTTTTGTAACTGTCATCTGTTCCCACCGGCACACGATGGCCTACTCTTCCGAAAAGCGGAACAGGTTTTAATGTGTGTTTGCAAGATGTTCTGAGCCTCATCAAGGAATTCACTTATTAGGCAGTAAGGAAGATGAGAGGACCAGCCGTGCACCATTGCGTGTATTGGATGAGCAAACCCAGACCTGCATCAGAGACACAATGACCTTGTCAGTCAATGGCCTGTTGGGTAAAACCACGTGGGTTTAGGAAGCAGCTTGTGGATGCTTAACACATGCAGGAGATGATGTGGCTTTTGTTTACCTAAAGGTAAGGTAAAGGTGTTCCCATCACCTATGCGGTTATTGAAGAGTAAGGTGTCAGAGATCTCAGCTTCTTAAGTTGGCCAACATATTGAGGGCAGCGCCCATCTCCTCTCCCTCGCTTCTTTACCTTCCCTGACCCTAAAGAGACCAGATGCCTATTCACAGCTGGGTGAACTAGGGGGACTGTACTGAAGCCAAGGCGTGCAAACGGTCACCCATCCAATTAGTAACCACGCTCAATGCTGCTTAGCTTAGGGGAAAGCGAGTGCTCTGACCACTGAGCTATCGCGCCCCCGTTGGCTTTTCTATATTGTGTTCAAAACCCGTTACCTGTTTTGCAGCTTGAATCATACTGAAAGGTGACACCCAGACAGAGGAGCATCTCCAGAACCTCACCTCACAGACTGTGTCCACCATGCAGCAGGCAGTCACTCACAATGCTCTGTGGGTGCTCAGCACGCTCACAGCCAATGGGACGGAGGGCCCCACCAGCGACACCGACACCGAACCCCCCTCCAACGTGGACGCGGCGTGGTGGAGGGTGTACCTGCCCTACAAAGAAAGCTCCGGGGTGGTGACCGCCGTCACCGCCCCTCCCACTCTGGCGCTGGGCACCTTCGGGAACGTGATGATCATCCTCATCATGCACCGCCTCTCCGGCTCTCTGCTGACCGTCTTCTTCCAGGTGCTGGCCTGGTCTGACCTGCTGGTTCTCACCACGGGGCTCCTGCCCACCATCCTCACCAAGATGCTGGGCACCTTGCCCATCGAGAACCTGGGTACCTGGCCGTGCCGGGTGTTCAAGGTGGTGATCTACAGCACGGGGGTGGTGTCGCCCTGGATGCTGGTGGCCCTCACCCTGCAGAGAGCGGCCTCAGTGCTCTGGCCTCACCGGGTCCGCGCCGTGTGGACGCAGAGGAAATCCCGAGTTGCTGCCGCTGTCTTGGTGTCCCTGTCCCTTCTGGTTCACTCTCATTTCGTCTATGGGTGGGGCATTGATGAGAGAAAGTGTGAGGAATACGTAATGAAATGTTGTCCACTGGCTGTGTCCGAGACGTACGCCTGGTTTCACAACACTATCTGGCCTTGGGTGGACTTGGTGGAGTTCTCTTTCCTTCCGTTCACCTTGCTGGTGATCAGCAACAGCGTTCTTCTCTGGAAACTCGTGGCTTCTGTCCGCACGGCTCACCGCTTACCCATGCAGCAAAGCAGCCAGGAATCCAGACAGAAGAAAGTGTCTTCCCTGACCGTGACTCTGCTGACCGTCAGCGCCTCCTTCTTCCTCCTGACCACTCCCGTCTCCGTGTATTTCATCACGCAGCCCCTGATTCTGCCCCTGCTGTACAAGGATCCCGTGCTAGCGGGGCACTTCACCATTTTCTTCTCCGCTTCCCACGCCATGTGGTATGCCAACAGCGCTGTCAACTTCTACCTGTACTGCCTGACAGGTACCAAGTTCAGGAGAGAGTTTTTCCTTCTGGGCAGACAGTTTTTGGGTTTGTTCTGCAAGTCCCAGAAAGTGAAAGCAGACGAGAAATTCATGCCATCTTCAGCTACCGTCTCCTCTGGTGCTGCCACCACTGCAGATACAGCCGACAGTACTGAGGGCAGAAGGTCGGAGATGGAAAATGATTTTTAACGCTTTTCTATTTCAATCCTTCACCTTCTCCTATAACATAGTCTCGTAGACCGTTGGGGAACCACTTAAGATTTTGGAACCAGCTTCCTCCTCCCACCCTCGTAGTTTTCAACTTTATGTAGCTTATCTAAAGTCGTGGCCAAAGAAGGAAAAGGATATCAAACAAATAGAAAAAAGACCTCGGTCATGTTTTCCTTTTCTTTACCTTCACCTATCCTGAAGTCAAGTAAACTGTCGGGGCACCATTGAAGATTTTACAACCAGCTTCCTCCACTCCTAGTGATTTTCAGCTTTCTGTAGCAAGTCGTTCACTCTCAAGGCCCGCCCACTCTCTGATGTTGTCTTCCCATCGTTTTCTCTGTCTGCCTCTTCGTCTTTCTCTATGTCCTGTTCCCTGTGCAAACTGTGAATTACTTCTACAGGTTTGACCTCTCGTGCAGAATATGCAGTGAAGAAAGAGACAGGTCATTCTGTTACTCCTTGATTCATTTCTATTTTCCTCAGTTTATCAGCAGTAAACACTAATTTTTTTCCAATCTGCGATTTTGTAACATGTGATGAGTTCAGTCATCTAGTGCCATAGTTACTTTTTAATAAAACGTTTAGATATTCACCCAGAAAAAAAGACAGCTACTAAAGCATTGCTTGTATTTATTTTGGCTTGCTGTCTCATTTTTGTGCGCTTAAGTCAGAATGCTTATGACTGCTTTTATGGCCACGATCTTGAAAACAACATTCCTGAACAGATGGAAAATGACAGTAATGAAATGCTTGGTATGGCCCATGATGCTGTAGGACTGTGAGTTCTGGACACAAAGAAAAGACGATGAAAAAAAAATCGAAGTAGCTGAGATGTATTTTTTTTTAAAAGCTGCCAGAGTCAGTGGGACAGATAAAAAAAATACATGAAAGCATTATCAGTGAAGTGGGAACAACAATTAAACTTCTAACATTAACAAATAAAAGGAAATAAAGATATGCAGGCAATGCACCACGAAACCAAGATACAAACCTCATACAAACTTGTCTTTCAAAGCAAGACTGAGGAAAGAAAAAAAGAAATAAGACAGACTACCAGCTTCTCTCATTGGCAACATCACCGAATCCTGTGGCCTGAGAATCCATGAAGTCAGCAGGGCCAGTGAAGACGGGAGCACATGGAGGAGGAGGGAGGATCATGTCGGTGTCACTGGGTGTGGTGGCTACAACACGGTACTCTGTGATGCCGACATGTGAGACTCCAAAACAGCTTCTCTTTATTTATTTATTTATTTATTTATTTATTTATTTATTTATTTATTTATTTATTTATTTATCTATTTATTCTTTTATTTCGAGCATGATTGAACAAGCATTCGGGAGCTCAGTTTGTAGTTTCATTCAAAGGACTTATTGGGGGAGTGGAGTCGGTGCTGATGTTAACTCCAGGGGAAAATTTCACCTTGAAAGGGATTCGAACCAGGGTCAGCAGATCGATAGTGCAATGCCCAACGCTCTAACCAGCCTGAAGAGCACAGACCACAGAACCAAAGCCTTGCCTAAACTTGGCATGATTTGCCTGGCTTTGATTTGCCTTGCCTTGACTTGATTTGTCTTGCCTTGATTTGCCTTGCCTTGATTTGCCTTGTTTTGCCGTGATTTGCCTTTCCTTGCCTTGCCTTGATTTGCCTCGATTTGCCTTGCCTTGATTTACCTTGCCTTGATTTGCCATGCCTTGCCTTGATTTGCCATTCCTTGCCTTGATTTGCCATTCCTTGCCTTGATCTGTCTTGCCTTGATTTCCTTTCCTTGCCTTGATTTGCTTTGCCTTGCCTTGATTTGCCCCGATTTAATTTGCCTTGCCTTGATTTGCCTTATATTGTCTCGATTTACCTTGCCTTGATTTGCCTTGCCTTGATTTGCCTTGCCTTGTTTTGTCTTGCCTTGTTTTGTCTTGCCTTGCCTGGTTTGATGTGACTGGACTAGATTTGACATGGTCTCCTCACCACTCTATATGGTGGAAACTGGTCACAATCTGAGTCTTTGTTTGAAGTCGATATAATTATGAGGGAGCCAGTTCCCTCACGACGGAATGCGAGGTACCAGAGCTACTTGTTGCTGAGGCAGCAGCATTTCCAGGTGTTGTCATCACGCAAAAAGTCTCCACCTCATGTAGCATCAAAAGATGCTGCATAGTAAGAGACACAACAGCGACAACGTACAGCACGCAAGCACACAACACTCACACACAAACACACTAAACACACTCACGCACGCACACACACACACACACATTGATACACACAGACACAGACACGGACACGGACACGGACACACACACACACACACACACACACACACACACACACACACACACACACACACACACACACACACACACACACACACACACAAACACCACCACCACCACCACCACCACCATAAACCCACAGGATTGAAACAGTTACAAACAACGCTGTACTGCATACAAACTAATACGAATGCGTTGTTCTTTTGTATGGAAGAATCCGAACCCAAATTTATTTTATGTACTAGGGGAAAGGATTGAGAGCCTGAGTTACATTAAATTACATTAAGCGCTCACAAAAGTGCTGCAGATGCTTTAAAACCTGTCTCCACTCACGGTGCACCATCTCACACAGGTGTGTGTTATATTTGCAAGGTTTGTTTGTTTGCTGCCCCATCTTTTTTTTTTTTTTTTTTTCTGATCATTATTTTATTTTACAGTATGCCCCTGAACTTTTGATCAAAGATGAATAAAACCAGACCTTTTTTTTTTTTTTTTTTTTTTTGAGACAGAGCCAATTACTTTAATTCAATGCAAACACAAGTGTACAAAATAGAAAATGTGTGTGTGTGTGTGTGTGTGTGTGTGTGTGTGTGTGTGTGTGTGTGTGTGTGTGTGTGTGTGTGTGTTGTGCATGCATACAGGAGTGTGTATTAATTTTGCGTGTTTGTGTATCTTTTTTTTTTTTTTTTAAGAGGTAAAACTATCTAATCAAGTTAGTGATGAAGAAACACTGTTGTCCGTCATCTCTTTCTAAATCCATCAGTCAACAGCATGTTTTTTTTTTTGGTTTTTTTTTGCTTTTAGCCAGTATTGTTTAATAATAATAATAATAATACATGGAATTTATATAGCGCTATATCTTGTTTGTTTGTTTTTTCTGTGTGAGTTTTTTTTTTTTTTTTTTTTAATTGAGCAAAGAATTTTTATATACATGTCTGAAAAAAAAACAAGTTAAAAAACTTTTCGGCTAAATTTTACACTATTTACATCTTTTCATAGTTCCATATTTGTACAAAAGTTTTTACACCAGTCCAAAAAAAACCAGCATCCTGCACATGTTATCCACGCCTGTCAAAAAGTGCACATCCCACTCATGTTAATAATACCTTTTCAAAAATCTACGTTTTTTACATTTATCCACACCTGTCAAAATTTTATATTTTTCTCATGTTATGAACATCTGCTCTGCTGTGATGTGCAATATAATATCTTTCTCTCTCTCCCCCCTCTCTCCCCCTCTCCCCCCTCCCTCTTTCCATCTCCCTCCCTGCCTCCCCCCCCCCTCTTCTCCCATCTCAACCCCACCCTCCTCGCTCTCTCTCCTCCTCCACCCCCCTCCCCCTCTCCGTTCTCACCTTCCTCACGCTCCCCTCTCCTTCCTCCTCACCCCTCCTTCCTCTTTTGCCCCCCCCCCCCCCCCCCCCCACTTTCTTAATTAAAGTAATGGGTTGTATAATGTTTACTCCATACGCACATTAGTTATTAACATATAAGATTCCTCAACTTTGCTTCTTGTTCAAAGACTACTCCATAGTGTTGGATCGATTTTGTTTTCTTTATTTTACTGATACACATTTTCCCAACCAATAGGACTCTATTAACCCATCGATTGATATCTGATTTATCCCTTACGTTATAACCAAATAAAACATCAGTTACAGAGAGATACAATTTTTCCCCAGTTTCCATGGCGATAACGTTTTCAATACCATTCCAGAAGTCTTTCACTGGGGAACATTCAAAGAAAAAGTGTTCAACAAAATCAACCGTATTAGGACAATAATCACAACAAATAGTATCAGAGACCCCCATTTTCTGTAGTAAAATGTTAGTTGGGTATAAATTATGTAAAATCTTCCACTGTAGCTCTCTTAGTCTGATTTCTTTTGTTGCTTCTCTAGGCATAAGCCATAACCATTTATCAAGAAGTACATTAAATTTCCTGCGCCAAAATTCAGCTGCGTTTGGTGTATGTTGTTCTTCACAATTTTTTGATCTTAAGTATTGTCTAATTGTTTTAGGTTTAGCACTAAATTTACTTGCTTCCGGAGTACTGCAATGTTCAGCTAATAAACTGGCCACTCCGTTAGTGATCCATTCAATCCATAACCTTGGAATGGCATTCACTAGAGCATTGTACTGAAATAATGTCCTTGCCCTATTTTGATTTAGCACTCCTCCAACTTCCATTAAAGTCATGATTCGCTGTTGTTCCATATTTGTAAAATCACGAATAGTTTTAAGGCCCTGTTCTTTCCACGTTTGAAAATTCAGAACTTTATGTTTGTACTTAATGAGTCTGTTATTGAACAGTTGTTGCTCCCCAATATGTTCCGCTTGTACATCGTTTGGTGAGATTTTCGATGTGCTATCCAAATACGTCGCAAACGCTTCTCTCCAAAAAGTGTTTTGAATTAATGAAAGATCTATCAATTCTTTACTGTAACAGTTAACTTGGAATAAATGGTTTCCTGTTGCAATTTTACAAAAATGCCAAAGAGGGAATGTGGACCACTTGCTTGTCCTTTTATTAAATAATCTACCCATCCATTGCAAGTAAAATATGTTCTGCATTTCAGTCATATCAATCATGTTTAGTCCACCATGTTCATAATCAGATTGCATTACTTTTCGCTTGATTTTTTCAAAAGCACGCCTGTTACTGTGTTTTCTTTGCCATAAAAACTTGTATAAAACTGTGTTTATGTTTGTGAGAATGTGTTTTGGAAGCCCAACTGATTGCATAATGAAAGTAAGCTGACTAATTAGGAACGTCTTGATGACTACAACTTTACCATGGATGCTAAGGTCTCGTTTGCTCCATTCTTTTATCATACCAGTTACATTTTTAAGTCTGTTTTTCCAGTTGTCCTCTATCTCGATAGCCATTTTGTTCCTTTCAAAAACTACTCCTAGGATTTTCATTCTGTCTACAGTTGTAAAGGGCATGTTTTGTTCGTTATAGCAGCTATTGCCTAGTGCTAATAATTTTGTTTTTTGTGTATTAAGCTTTAGGCCTGAGAATTGTGCAAACTGCTCTAAAATTGTTCTTGCAATGAGAATATCGTTATAGTCTTGCAAAAACAAGGTAGTATCATCTGCCAGTTGTTGTATCTTGATGAATTTTGGAATTCCATTATTTGTGTCTGGTAGCTGCACACCAGCTATGTTGCTGTTCCGTACTTTGATAGCCAACAATTCGACAGCTAGAACAAATGCTAGTGGTGAAAAGGGGCAGCCTTGTCTAATGCCACAGTTTATGTTGAAACTTTCCGATATCCACCCTCCATAATTGATACGACTTGCAGCATTTTTCATGATTATTTCTACCCATCTTTTAAAATCAGGTCCAAAACCAAACATGTCAAATGCATAATTCAGAAATGATTTTGATATTGAGTCAAATGCCTTGGTATAATCAATAGCTAGAAGGTATCCTGCCTTGCCAGTTTTGTTTAAGTAATTAACGGCATCATCGATTGTCCGTATAACAGTGGCTATGTTCCTACCCTTAATGTATCCCACTTGGTCCTCATTCACTAATATGTTTATGACTTTGCCTAGTCTAGTTCCTAAAGCTTTAGCCAGGATTTTATAATCAGTATTTGTCAGTGTTATGGGTCTCCAGTTGGTAAGGCTTTCTCTGTCAAGTTCTTTACCCTTATGAATGAGTGTTATGATACCCTGATATTGCGTATAAGACAGCTCTCCTTTGTGGAATGATTCATTGAAGGAAGCTGTGACTGAATCTTGTAATTTTAGCCAGAAGAATTTCATGAACTCAATGGTGATTCCGTCCATTCCTGGAGCTGATCCATTTTTCATGTTAGCCAATGCCTGTGATGCCTCATGTACAGATACAAGGCCTTCACATATCCCAGAGTCTGTTTCATTAAGGCATGGACATCCAATGCCATTCATAAATTCTTTTGTGGCCTTTACCACATTTTCAGTGTCTGTTTTTTGAGCATATAGATCTTTATAAAAGGACACTTGTCGAGCCATTATTTCAGTATAGTTAGTGATTCTGTTACCCGAAGCAGTTACAAGGCTAGTCATTACATTTTTCTTTCTTCTTATTTTTTCTAAATTACAGAAATATTTTGTATTTTTCTCTCCTTCTTCGATCCACTTTATTCTTGATCTGACCTGAGCTCCTTTAGCATTGTGCATGTCTAAAATTTCTAGCTTTTGTTTAACTTTATGTAGTTCTTTTTGTAAACTGCTGTTCCTAGGGTCTTTGATAATACTGGTCTCGATCTCCTTTAACATGGCTTGCAGTTCTGCTTTTTCATTTCTTCTACGACATGCCAAACGTCTTCCGAAGTTAATACAGAAATTTCGAATTTCTGCTTTCACTAATTCCCATCTGTTAACAGGATTGCAGTCTGCATCCTGGCTTTTTAGTGCATGGTCTAGCAGTCTATTCATGTCGTCTACAAACTCTTTATTTTTAAGAAAGCTATTGTTAAATTTCCAGTAACCTGGTCCTCTTGTGAAATTACTGCTTTCTAGTTCAAGAACAACAGCTTTATGGTCAGAGTTAGAAATAGAATAGTGCTCACAAGAGGAGCATAAGGATAAAATTTCATCAGATATGATACAGTAGTCCAGCCTGCGTGCTATGAATGGGTTAATCCTGTTCCATGTAAAGTCTTTTTCATGTGGATGGAAAGATCTCCAGACATCTGTGCCATTGATTTCTTGCAGTAAGGTTTGAAAGGCATTAACCTCAGCTGTATTGTGTGGATTGCCAGAGATAACATCTTGCGTATTGTTTATTGCACAGTTGAAGTCTCCACATAGGATAACGTTATTAGCCTGTGCATTTTCTAGTTTTGTATGCATTCCTTGAAAAAATTCTCTTTTTTCCAAGGAAGCGTTAGGAGCATATATATTTACAATATGTATTCCTATTCCATCATATTCTATTTGTATTGTTATCATACGATCTGTGGCTGTTACCAGTTCAATTTCATCTGTAAAATGTTTTGAAATAAGAGTAACTTGACCTTTACTATGGGCTGTGCCTTCCTGGATATAAATTCTACCTCCCCATTCCTTTTCCCAAAATACCCTGTCTATGTTTAAGATATGGGTTTCCTGTAGACAAACAACATCAAATCTTTGTGCTTTAAAGTAATCAAATAGAGTTTTTCGCTTCCATTTGTTTTTTAATCCCCTACAGTTTAACGAACATATTCTAAGTTTATTCATGGCTAACTGAAATTACATATTTCAGCTACATCAATCAGAACTATATCAAACGAACAAACAGAATTAAATAGACATACACACAGAGTCGCATGTGCGCACACACACACGCGCGCGCGCGCGCACACACACACACACATACAAACACGCACACACACACACACACACACACAGACACGCACACACACACACAAACACGCGCACACACACACACACACACACACACACACACACACACACACACACACACACACACACACACACACACACAGAGCCGGGGATGGAGGGGAGGGTGCAGATGGACTTGCTCCATGGACGGAAATCATTGTTCACGATCAGACACATGGTCAGACATCCTGTCATCTTCCCTGTCAGCATATCTGGGTTCGCGTCTAGCTTGTTTTCCCGTGATGGCTGGAGGACTTTCTTGGTCCCCGGAGCGGCGTCTTTTGGGTGTCTCTGACCGACGTCGTTGATGCTCATCGCGGGCGGCCAGACTGGAGTGCAGGGTTGTCTGCTTTTTTGTTGCTGCCCGCCCTCTTTCAACAACAGGCCTGTCTCTTTCTGACCCCCCAAAGCCTTTCCTGTCATCTTTGCCGTTCACTTTTCTTTTTCCTCCTAATGTTTCTCTAGCTCCTTTGTCATGCTTCACAGGAGAGCCAGAGATCGAAGTCTTTTTTCTTGGTGGAGTCTGATGCGTGTCCGGATTTTCAGGTTTCTCTTCGACGGTAGGTGTGGGTCTTTCCCTGCAAAAGGAGTCTTTTAGGACACCACAGGTCGGGTCTCCTTTCTTGTGACCGGACTGTTTGCATGCCCGACACACCACCTCGTTTAGACACACCGACACATGATGGTTAGGCTGGAGACAGTTAGAGCAAACCACTGGTTTCTGCACACTCTTTTGCTCCTTGTGATAGACGGTTGCGGTGAAAGGACCCATCTTGAGACTTTTTTCGAGAGGGGTTGTGGGGACTGTCACAAATACAAATCTTCTCCCGGTTTCGAATCGTGTAAGTTTTCCATCTACATCTCTGTAGCGCTCCTGTTTGATTTCTGAGCGTAGTTCGCATCCCACCTTCACCAGAGAATGTTCTATTTCGCTGTTGGCAACTGACAAGGGAATATCAGCTACCCAAACTTTGGTGGCAGGTTTCTCTTCCCTCGATCCATCACGCAGAATGTAGGGGTTGGTATCTGATATCTGCAAGAGACAGTCACGTACAGTCATACCTTTGACCAGTAGCTCGTTCCTTGCTTGTTTTGTAGCTGGATAAATCCTCCAAAGCCCACGGATATTTTGTGCGCCGACCACCGTACCATGGCCTGCCGACCGTTCTGCTGCCAGACACAGCTCCAGTCCTGTCACACGGCTTTGCTGTGAATTGGGAACGTCCTTGTTCTTTACAAATACCGGCTGCGTGGACGACATTGTTTTAACGAGAAATAATCAAGAAGGACAGAAAGCTTGAAATGAAGCGCAGGAAAGAAAACAAAACGACCAACCAAATAGATGAAAAGAATTATAGGAAAAGTAAAAGATGAAAGAGGGAGAAAAAAAAGAAGAAGAAAAAACGAAAAAAAAAAAAAAAAAAAAAAAAAAGATCACAACAAAACAGAAGCAAAACTAGGAATACACAGATAGCCAGAAACAGGTAAACAGCTGCTCAAGTCAAATGTTGTGTCAAAAAACTCCAAGTGGCTGGGTTGTATGAACTTCGGTAACAAGAGCGCTCAGAATCCGTGACCGCACGCCACGGCTGCCACTCACCGAATCCCTTGCTGCCCCATCTTCTGTGGCGTTCCTGCCCTGCTCTGCTCCCACGTCACTCATCTCGATCTCTCCGCCACAGCCATACCCCGGGCTCGTCACGTCGCATCCTCAGGGTCAGAAATCCACAGGGAACTGATCAATGTCAGGCCGCCGTGTGACCATCAGGCAGAGGGGGCCTTGCACTGCTGCTGGGTCACTTTGGTGGTGTTCAGGGGTGCCTGCTCTGAGCTAGCAATCGCAGGACACCACCTACTAAGCCCCCCTACTAACAACAGTATTAACTCAGTCGCGGAGCCAGACTGAGTGAGGCACCCATCAAGAGTAGTGACGACCATAACGTCCCTGCAACGGCTTTCTCCTCTGAACCTCCAACCACGAATTCTTTAACACCACCACAGACAGGCACAGAAGTATAATGAGAATCCAAAACTGGGGTTACTATAAATCAGAGCAACCGCAGGACCCCTTAAATAGTAATGTATAAGAGCTAATAGCGCTGCAGATAAGTGAAACAATTGTGGGGTTTGTGGTAAAAGCACCAAAATTTGAACAAATAAAGTTAAGGGCATACTAAATACATTCAGATATAGTGCCAAGCTGAATTTATAAGTGCCTCGTTCTTGTTCTTGCTGTCATCTCCTACTCGTCTGCTTTTCTGCACTTTAAGTTCATTCTTCTACTTTTGTTTCCCGAAAGAGTTAACATAGAACAATTCTCTCCCACGCAGAAGTGGGACGTGCTGGGCCTGACTTGTCAGGGGCTTAAAGGCAGTGCAACGCATTTTCGCTCATATGACAGGCAGCCATAGTTGCTGTCTGAGCGTTCTCGACGAAAAGAAGAAGAGAGGAAGAAGTCTGCAAAATGCACATTGGTCAAGAGATGAGGGTTCACACTGTTCATATATCCTTCATATGTCACCATACTGTTTCTCAGGGCCAGCAGATTGTGACATAGTGGGATTTTGAACGGTTTTACTTGATGTAATTATGTAGGTTCTACGTCGTGTGTGTGTGTGTGTGTGTGTGTGTGTGTGTGTGTGTGTGTGTGGTGTGTGTGTGTGTGTGTGTGTGTGTGTGTATGTGTGTGTGTGTGTGTGTGTGTGTGTGTGTGTGTGTGTGTGTGTGTGTGTGTGTGTGTGTGTGTGTAAGTAAGTAAGTAAGTAAGTAAGTAAGTAAGTAAGTAAGTAAGTAAATAGGACAGTAAGTAAGTAAGAAAGTAAGCTAGTGGGTAACTAGATAAGCGAGTAAGTAAGATAACATTTTTGTTCTTCTTCGTCGAACGCACTGACAGCAACTATTGTCTGTCATGTGAGCGAAAACGCGTTGCGCTGCCATTAAGCGCCTGACAAATCAGGCCCAGCGTATCCAACTTCTACAAGGGAGAGAATTGTTATCATTCCCATCGTTCTGGAAAGAAAAGGCAGGAGAATGGACCGAGAAGGCAGAAAATAGACGAGATGACAAGAAGAAAAGGAACAAGGCAGAAACAAAGAGAGGGACAGAAAAGAGGGAATTCGTAGCACAGAATTTCCAGAAAGAGGGGATTTTATTACATCAAAATTTTGTTCAAACGTTATTCTATACCTTAAAAACCCCAACAATTATCCCTCAACTTTTATAGAGCAGAAAGTTGACGATACTGATATCTGTTGACTTCCCTGAAATTGTTCAACTGAAGGGTTGACTGCTACAGCGACAAGAAGGTGTCTTCTCATTGATTTTCGGACCAAGAAACTGTTATCGTCATCACTGTTGTTGTCACCATCCTCGTCATCGTCTTCTTCCTCCTCCTCCTCATGATCATCATCACCACCACCACAACAGCACCACCACCACCACCACTACCACTACTACTACCACCACCACCACCACCATCATCATCATCATCATCATCATCATCATCATCATCATCATCATCATCATCATCTTCTTCTTCTTCTTCTTCTTCTTCTTCTTCTTCTTCTTCTTCTTCTTCTTCTTCTTCTTCTTCTTTTCTTCTTCTTCCTCCTCCTCCTCCTCCTTCTTGTTCTTGTTCTTCTTGTTCTTTTTGTTCTTTTTGTTGTTGTTGTTGTTCTTCTTCTTCTTCTTTGATTTCTTCTTCAACAGTAACAACGACAAAACAGCAACAACAGCACCAGCAACAACAATAGCAGCAGCAACAGCAGCAGCAACAAGAACAACACCAAAAACAATACCAATATACTTCGATATAAGCTGCAGGACCAGAAAGTACCCGGGGTGTAAACTGGCCATGACTGCCCTGTACTCTACACACTGTCTGGTGTGGTCAAGGCTGGTCTTCATTCTGTTGACCATTCCCTGACCCCCCCCCCCCCACACACACACACACCACCCTCTGCCCCCCCCCCCCCCCTGTCCCTGTTTCCTCCTAACAGACACACTGATTATTTTGAAGATGCGCACAATGCCCTAACACTGAAGGTAAGGTGTCCCATAACTTCTGCAGTCATTGAAGAGCAAAGTGTCACAAACCTTTGTCTCTTCTCAAACACCCGCAATTTGAGGGTAGGGCCCATCTTCTCTCTTTCTCTGTCTCTCTGTTCTCTCTGTCTGTGTGTCTGTCTGTTTGTCTGTCTGTGTGTCTGTCTGTTTTGCCTCCGTCTCTCTCTGTCTGTCTGTTCTCTATGTCTCTGTCTCTGTCTGTCTCTGTGTCTCTGTCTCTATCTGTCTCTCTCTCTCTGTGTCTCTGTCTCGCAGAACATCTTGGGCGCACGTTAAATCCTGTTCCGCTTTTCGTAAGAGTTAGGCCATCGTGTGCCGGTGGGAACAGATGACATTTACAAAACTGCATACACACGGGGACTGGATGAAAAAAGCACAAGAGTGCTTATTCCATTATCCTCGATGTAAAAGAATAAATCAAATAAAATCAAATCAATCTGTGTCTCTGCCTGCCTGCCTGCCTGCCTGCCTGCCTGCCTGTCTGTCTGTCTGTCTGTCTGTCTGTCTGTCTCTCTCTCCCCTCCTCTCTCTCTCTCTCTCTCTCTCTCTCTCTCTCTCTCTCCCTCTCTCTCTCTCTCTCTCTCTCTCTCGGGTGGTCGGAGTGATCTCTCTATCTCTCTTGGTGATAGTCAGGAAAATTCTTTGCTGCGCAAATTTTTGGTTAAAATTACCAATAAACTCAGCACCATGCCTGTCGTTGGACTGCCAACAGCACTGGAAGTAAGCCTGGGTGCCCTGCTGCAAGACAGTCACCTGACGTCCTGGAGAATTTGCGGTGAAGGGAGCAACACGACAGTCATTCTTCGACTGAGAACTGACAGCGAAAATGTCAACATGGCTGGTCAGCAAACTTCTACACGCCAGTGTTTCCGCAAAAAGCCACCCAGTCAACTTAATCGAGACAGAAGACGGATAGAGGAGAGGAGACAGACAGAGGAAAGGAGACAGACAGAGGAAAGAAGACAGACAGCAATAAGGAAAGAAAATAATGAGGCAAGTGAGTCTTTTACTTATGAGAATTTGCCAACTTTATTTATGCCAACACCCCCAACAAGCCATGCTGTCTCACATGATAACATGCCCCAGTCTTCTGACAACACACCGCTGTACGTGATGTCTTCAGCACGTGAATTCCGCCCTGCGTCACGGGATGTCAACACGCTAGAAGCAGACACAGTCTCTGATCAGCAACACGAACTTGACCTTGCTGATGTGTGTAGTGTGTCAGACACCGCTGAGGACGACAGTTGCGACATTGCTCTACAGAAGGGGAAGAGATTGGCTGGAGTGTGGAGCTGATTCAGGGACTATGTGGCACAGCTGACGGACAGATCGCTGAGAGAAGGCTGAGCGACACCCGTAGAAACCAGGAGTTTGCAAAGTGTATGTTTCTGACAGTACCCCTGACACTGTTATCTGTGAAAGTGACGACTTGGTGATCCAGTTCAAGTGGACAGATGGCTCTGATGAACCAGAATTCTTCTGGTTTGTAAAAAGAAACATTAAACACATGACTGAGGAAGAACGCGTTATTTTTTCTAGGCTACAGCTGTGGACTTTGGCAGATCGCAAAAAAATGAAAAAGAGGATAGATGCCAGTCTGAATGTTCTAAATGTGATCATGGGTGTTGTAAAATATTACCTTGGGTAATTGTGACTTTGAATACCTGTTTGGGAGTAAGTGTGTGTGTTGTGTGTGTGCTGTGTGTGTGTGTGTGGGAGAGAGAGATGAGAGAGAGAGAGAGAGGAGGGGGGGGGGGGAGAGAGGAGAGAGAGAGAGAGAGAGAGTAATGGAACAACCCCATACGTGTACTCCACCAGTTCGGTTCCGCACGTGTTTTGTGCAACAAAATAGCAAGAGCCAGTGGCCAACTTGATTGAACACTTTCTTGCAATGATCTATCTGACTCTGGATCTCTACCTTTGTACCATGACGTGGAATCCATGCCATGAAGATATTTTGGGCTGCAGCCATTTTTTTTTTTTTTTTTTTTTTTTTTTTTTTTGTTCATGATATTTTTTGTTATTGTTCAATATATGTTGTGCCCAGTCCCTTCCCCACTGTCCCCTTGTGAATGGGCTGAAAAGCTTAAATCACAATAAACTATTGTCATTGTCATTGTCATTGTCTCTCTCTCTCTCTCTCTCTCTCTCCTCTCTCTCTCTCTCTCTCTCTCTCTCTCTCTCTCTCTCTCTCTCTCTCTCTCTCAAAAACACTTTTCCCATGAAGGGCATTTACAATACTGACAGACGTATTGATTGAATAATAATATCAAAACTGCATATTTTTAGCAATAATTATCTGGGTCCTGTACAATTCCATCCTCTCAAATCAACTGGTTTTATGAGTAAAATGGTTAACTGCATACATACAATGTCATAATTATCTCATGTTTGCAAAAACAAAATAAAATTGTATTCAAAAAATCCAACAGGATTTCGGACAACGAATTGTGTGTATGCTGATCAGCAAGTCAAACTAGCCCATCACATCAAAAAACAGTTCGCCAAGAGAAAAGGTACATTGGCCACATTTCTTGATGTGAAAAGGGCTCGTGACAATGTCTGGAATGTATTGTAGTAACAACAGTATTTGTTTAAAATATTAGAAAACATGTAGACAAAACAAAGTTGGGAAAACTTGTCTGGAGAAAACGCAAGCAGAATGCAGTGAGCTGATTGGAACTCGGGGAGGGAGGTATGACTGTTGGGGTATGAAATGATTGAATGAGTCAGCACACCAGAAGGCAAGAGCAACCAAAAACACAGGTAAATGTATCAATCCATGAATACTTAAAGAATGCATGTACTGTCCATAAACTAGAGACTACAATGACACATCATACAATCTGGATGAATAACTGGAAGGATGGGAAGAAAAATGCAAACATCACGAGGAAAAAATAGAAGTGTTTCATTATTTTCTTTTATATTCATTTTGGTGTATTTGAAGTTGTCGATTATTGCTATTTAAAAAAAAAGTTACAACAGATAAAAAGCATTAGCATAAGTGCTGAGATGCTTTGAAATAGGAAAAAAACCTATTTGTCTGGGAGGTCCAGTTGTGTTAAGAAAGATGGGACAAATTCATCTCTTAAAATTGTTGATATAGGTATACCACAAGTTTCAGTACTTGCCCCAGTTTTATTAACATTTCTAATAATGACTTGCCAAAAAAAAAATCAGTTGAGAAAAATATAGCTCAGTATGCAAATGACATTACATAATAGATCAGTAACTCATTGCACACAAATACTAAAAAGAGAAATATCAACTTTACTCAAAAGTTTGTCATCCTGAAATTGGAACACTTAGTGAATACAGAAAAGAAAGTAAAACAGAGCTATCCGAAAACAATCTCTCTCTCTCTCTCTCTCTCTCTCTCTCTCTCTCTCTCTCTCTCTCTCTCTCTCTCTCTCTCTCTCTCTCTCTCTCTCCTCTCTCTCTCTCTCTCTCTCTGATTAAGACTAGATTTGTAAGTTTATTAATATCAAGTTGGATTTTTGAGTGTGTGTGGTGTGTGTGTGTGTGTGTGTGTGTGTGTGTGTGTGTGTGTGTGTGTGTGTGTGTGTGCATCTATATCAATGTGTGTGTATGTGTGTGTGTGTGTGTGTGCGTGCGTGCGCGCGCGTGTGTGTGTTTGGAGTGAAGTGTTTAGAATTGATTGGACACATTGAGTGGTTATGTAAATAACTACATGATTGATTTTGTTACAGTGTTCTTGATGTGTTTATTACTTGCCGATTCCATTACGTTTGTTTGGCTTGTTTATTTCTCTTTCTTATTGTTGGGTTGTTTTGTTGGGTTGTTGTTCTTTTTGTGAGGGCCTGGTGTAAAGAAGCTTGCGGCTTATCCATTTACCCTCATTAAAATATTCGAGTTTCGAGTTTCGAGTTTCGAGTCTTCTCTCTCTCTCTCTCTCTCTCTCTCTCTCTCTCTCTCTCTCTCTCTCTCTCTCTCTTCTCTCTCTCTCTCTGTCTCTGTCTGTCTCTTCTCTCTGTCTCTCTGTCTCTGTCTCTGTCTCTCTCTCTCTCTCTCTCTCTCTCTCTCTCTCTCTCTCTCTCTCTCTCTCTCTCTCTCTCTCTCTCTCTCTCTCTCTCTCTCTCTCTCTCTCTCTCTCTCTCTCTCACGTGAAAGAAACAAAGAGGGCAGGTACCCATTTACAGCTGGGTGGACTGGGGATTGTACTGAAGCCAAGGTGCGCAAACGGTCACCCATCCAACTGGTAACCACGCTCCACGCTGCTTAACTTGACTTGGGGAAAGCAAGTGCTCTGATGATCCCAGATATATCCCGTCTCCTAGTCATGCTAAACTAAAAAAAAATATTTTTTTAAAAGGCGGATTGTGCTTTCTGTGTGGTTGTGGAAGCAGTGGATGATTCAGATCAACACTGAAGTTCGCTCCGTCCTCCACAATACGGATAGCCTAGTGGTCAGAACATTGAGCTGGCAATTTGACGACCCGGGTTGAGTCCGGTCGAGGAAATTTTTCTCCTGGAGTTAAATCAGTGCTGACTCCACTCTCCCCAAAAGTCCTTCGGATGAGACTATAAACCGAGGCCCCGTGTGCGAACGCACGCAGAACATCTTGCGCACACATTAAATCCTGTTCCACTTTTCGTAAGAGTAGGCCATCGTGTGCCGGTGGGAACAGATGACAATATTTTTAAAAAACCGCATACACACGGGGACCGGATGAAAGAAAGCACATGATTGCTTATTCTGTTATCCTCGATATAAAAGAATAAAAAAAAAAAAAAAAAATAAACAATACAGTTAGGAGGCAAGTTGCACCTTGTGCAGAGAATTTGCACCACTATTGAGAAGAGTAGGCCATTGTGTTCGGTGGGAACGGATGACAACATTTACAAAACTGCATACACACAGGGACTGGATGTGAAAAAGCACACGAGCGCTTATTCCATTATCCTCGAAATAAAAGGAAAAAATGTGTACTGTGTCTGAAGACACCAGCACTTCTTGGTTTTATATTTTGAGTAAATGTTTGAAACCGTTTCTAGAACTTACTTGTAATAAGATATAAACACTGATTGGGGTCGTACAAACTTCATTTTCCATTATCAAGTGACGTGTTTCTTTATGATTATAGTTTGGGGTTTTTTTGCGCACAACTGACAGCTGAGGTCAGAATATGATTTTCTACTGCGTAAATGTAAAACCAAGCCAATCCATTACTTGGGTCCTCTCTATTATTATTCATTCTTTTATTTCGACGATAAGGGAATAAGCACACGTGTTCTTTCAGTCTTTGTGTGTATGCAGTTTGTGAATTTTGTCATCTATTCCCACCGGCACACAATGGCCTGCTCTTCCGAAAAGCGGAACGGGTTTCAACATGTGCGGAAGATGTTGTGCGGGCGTTCGCACACGGGACCTCAGTTTATAGTCTCATCAGGAGCAGCATCATACTTGATCCACTTCAGCATCCCGGTCTGGCGTCAGACTTCAGGAGAACACTTTCAAAGATAATTATTCTCCTCCCTGAGATCTCACGAAGGAGATGCCGCTTGGCTATCATTCTGACCTGTGACAGCTGAGATACAGCTGCTCATCATTCTGGAGCATGTGCCGTCTTATTTATTTTATTCATTTTATACGACTTTATGTCACAGCGGAAAAACTCCTGGCAGAAGAACAAGCGGGCTTTAGACCAAAACGCAGCACAATGGAACAAATTTTCAATCTGAGAATTCTGATAGAGAAGCATCTCCAACACCAAAAAGACTTGTACCACAATTTCATAGACTTCAAAAAGGCCTTTGACAGGGTATGGCATGACGGCCTCTGGCAAGTACTCAGGCACTTCAACATTGACAGCTGTCTAATTGAAGTCATCAAAGCTCTGTACGAGAACGCAAAAAGTGCAGTTTTTATGAATAATCACGTGGCGAGTTCTTCAAGACCACGGTTGGGGTTCGCCAGGGCTGCCTTCTCTCACCTGTACTCTTCAACTCTTCCTCGAAAACATCATGACAGAGACACTGCAAAACCACCACACTTCCATCTCCATTGGGGGAAGACCCCTTTGCAACCTCAGATTTGCAGATGACATTGACCTCATGGCAGCAGCAAACAAGAACTGCAAATCCTCACAGACAATTTAACAGATCCAGCGAGCGCATACGGCATGGAGGTCAGTACAGAGAAATCAAAGATCATGGTCAACAGCGCGAGTAATGACATCACGGAAATAAAGATGAATGGAGAAACACTAGAAGAGGTTAGCCAATTCAAATACTTAGGCTCCATCCTAACAAAAGATGGCACATCAAACAATGAAGTGAAAGCTCGCATTGCAACAGCAACATCTGCTCTAGTCAGACTCGAGAAGATCATCAGAAGCAACAACATCAGCTTCGGCACCAAATACCACCTTTACAAATCCCTCGTGATATCTATCCTCCTATATGGCTGTGAATCATGGACTCTGACAGCAGAGTTAGAGAGGAGAATCCAAGCATTCGAGAACAAGTGCCACAGAAGACTCCTCAAAATATCATACAAAGAACATAAGACCAATAACTATGTGAAAGAAGAAATCAAAAAGCGTGTGGGCCCCAAGAGCCTTTGCTCTCCACCATAAAGAGGAGAAAGCTGATGTGGTTTGGTCACACCACAAGCACAACACCCTAGCAAAAACCATCCTGCAAGGAACAGTCGAGGGCAAGAGAAGAAGAGGCCGCCAAAAGAAATCATGGGTTGACAACATCAAAGACTGGACCGCCCAACCCCTGCAACACCTCCTACTAGCCACACAGGATCGTGAAGCATGGAAAAAGATCTCCGTTGCGTCTTCTCTCATGTCCCCCTACGTCCTTTGGGACATGGGACTGAGTGAGTGAGTGAGTGATGTCACAGCAGATTTCTCTACGTGAAATTCGGGCTGCTCTCCCCGGGGAGAGCGCGTCGCCACAAGTGCAGCGCCTACCCATTATTATTATTTTCCCCCTCAGGGATGGTGTCTAAACACGACACCTGTGTGCATGCTGGTTTTTTTTTATATATAATTTTGTCATCCGCTCCTACCGGCACACGATGGCCTGCTCTTTCGAAAGGCGGAACGGGTTTTAACGTGTGCGCAACATGTTCTGCGTGCATTCGCCTACGGGGCCTCGGTTTATAGTCTCATCCGAATGACTTGTTTCCTGAAGAAAAACAGTAATGTGACAACTCTTCGGGAAACCGTCTGATCGTGCCTTTTGACGGTTTCATACAGTTGATTTGCTTCTATGCTTCTAACTAAAGTCCTCTGGAATGATAAGAACATAGCCATCAGCTTATAGATTGATGCGTTCCCTGATCATGTCCATATTTTTGTACGCATGTGAAACATGGATCATAACAGCAGACATTGAAAGAAGGATACAGGCAATGGAGATGAGATGCTTTCGCAAACTCCTTGGCATTTCATACAGAGATCACATCACTAATGGAGAAGTGAGAACAAGAATAAAGAATGCCATCGTCCATTTGAAGAGCTCCTAACTACAGTGAAAAAACGCAAGCTAAAGTGGTACAAGCACATCCCACGATCACCTGGACTGGCCAAGACAGTTTTACAGGGAACAGTAAGGGGAGGGAGACGAAGAGGCAGACAGAGGAAACGATGGGAGGACAACATCAGAGAGTGGACAGGCCGTGGGTGGATCGACCTACCACGGAAGGCGGAGGACCGTGGGGAGTGGAGGAAGCTGGTTGCAAAATCTTTAGTTGTGCCCCCATGGTCCACGGGACTACGGGACAGGTGAAGGTGAAGGTGATACTTCTGATACGTAGGTTTACTACATCTTTTCTTAAAGAGAGAGAGAGAGAGGGGGAGGGGGGTCAGCTACAGCCTTCAGTCTCTCCAATGCAAAAAAAAAGTTAACTGGTATCTATTTCGTGGTCATTTGTAAATAGTTCATGCAGCAGAACTGCATCATACACACTCAGTAGGTCTTATGTAAAAGAAGAAACTCTTGCTGCTCCTGAGTTTGTAATGCATTTCTGGCCAAATTATCAGACTTGCATCACAAAAAACAAACAAACAGACAAGGTTTTTGCAGGAAGTTGCCAGTTGACTCCAGATACACCCTATTTTCCGGTTGTTTATCTGCACCAAAGATATGTAGCCTGTGGAATCACCAGACACCCTGACAAAATTTAATGCTGTAGTCTCTCGGAAACTTCAGTGTTAGACTGAAAGTCCAAAGAGAACTGCAGACATCAGTGTTCCAACAAAGTATCAAGTCAGCTTTTATCAAGAACTTAATCGCTAATCCTCTCCCTTCCCAAGAAGAAAAATAGCCAATCCTACCCTATTTTAGGCATTACTCTTCAATCATCATTGCCAGCAAAGTACCTCTCAATATCACAATTAGATTGCATTTGCAGCAGACTGAAGAAACCGATGCAATTGTTACTAAAATAAGAGTGAAAATCCCAAACCTACCAGACTGGAAGAAAGATGTACCGTTAAATAGATCTTCAATTGACAAATCCCTTTGCGAAAGCATCTCTAACGTCCGAGGGAGTTCTTCAATGTCCTCATAGACCTCAAGAAGGCGTTTGACACTCTTGCAGGAGGTGCTACAAATCGTAATAAAGAATTATGACGTTTGGTAGAAACTAGTGAACAACATCTAGCATCTATCTGTATGTAGAAAAACAAGCTTAGTGCTCA
>CM060328.1:13305019-13352519 GCA_030674155.1 Stramonita haemastoma
CACACATACGCTCGTGCTCACTCCCCCCTCCACACACACATAGGCACAAAGTCACGCACCCACATAAATACGCACAGACACACCCACACACTTGCATATAAATACACACGTGCGTACAACACGCGCGTAGATACGCACACACACACACACACACACACACACACACACACACACACACACACACACACACACACACGCTCAAAGACACACACACACACACACATACACACACACACACACACACACACACACACACACACACACACACACACCACACACACACACACACACAGCCTCAAACATCACGTGCATCTGTGTTCTCGAAGAATGAATGAATAATCTTTATTTTTCAAGGGTAACAGAGTAAGTAAGCATTGCATACTTTTTTTCATCCGGCCCTTGCCCTGATCAGGGAATAAAGCTAAGAAACCCCCTCCCTACCCCTACATACCAGCATCACCACCAGCAGCAGTTCAACCAATATAAAAAAAATGGAAAACAGAATACATTCAACAAAACGCGTCATCCTAACTGGATACACTGATAATTATTTAAACAAAAAATAACACAGCAAAAAAATATTAAAAATTAGCAAATATTCACGACCATGAAACAGAAGGCATTACAAATCTATAATGCATGAGTGTGTGTGTGTGTGTGTGTGTGTGTGTGTGTGTGTGTGTGTGTGTGTGTGTGTGTGTGTGTGTGTGTGTATGTGTGTGTGTGTGTGTGTGTGTGTGTGTGTGTGTGTGTGTGTGTGTGTGTGTGTGTGTAAGCGGGAAAACAAGCAAAGTAGGCATAAAAGGGGGAAAAAAAACAGATTAAAAAAAAAACAACAACAACATGAAATCCTTTAAACACAAAAAACTATATGAAAACACATTTCAATATTCAAATGGTAAGAATACAGTTTGAATCCAACGTAACAACCAAAATACTCCTCTCCATAATAAGTCTAGGATAGAATATCTGAAGGTGGAAGTTGGAGGGGAAAGGAAGCAAGAGAGAGAGAGAGAGAGAGAGAGAGAGAGAGAGAGAGAGAGAGAGAGAGAGAGAGAGAGAGAGAGAGAGAGAGAGAGAGAGAGAGAGAGAGAGAGAGAGAGAGAGAGAGAGAGAGAGAGCATCGCCAAATTACATCGTCATCGAAACAAACCAGTCAGCAAAAAAATTTTTTTTTTAAAAACTCACACTTCCATAAAAAATAACTATCAGAGAGAGAGAGAGAGAGAGAGAGAGAGAGAGAGAGAGAGAGAGAGAGAGAGAGAGAGAGAGAGAGAGAGAGAGACAGACAGACAGACAGACAGACAGACAGACAGACAGACAGACAGACAGACAGATGTACATAATGTTAACTGTATAAACTGTCAAAGCGAAGACGAAACTTTGACCGAGGAAAGGTCAATGTGTTTACTTCGATCTTTAAAAGAAAAGGTGGCAAAGAAGCCTTATGCTATCACGCTTGCCACAAAGCGTCTTTCTACTACATCCTTTTTTATTCTCTGCTGCTCTCTCCATTCAGGTAGGAAGAAGGAGCCCAGTGGTAGCATTTGATTAATTGTGGGAATCCTAATCTGCAGGTATTTGAAAGCACAGGTTCGAGTATTTGTTAAAGCGTCTTGTTTGTTGGGTAGTGGAGTGGAGTGCAGTTGAGTGCAGTGTAGTGCAGTGCAGTGCAGTGTGGTGTAGTGTAGTGTAGTGCAGTATATTGCAGTGCAGTGCAGTGCAGTGTAGTGCAGTGCAGTGCAGTGCAGTGCAGTGCAGTGCAGTGCAGGACAGTATAGTGCATTGCAGTGTGGTGTAGGGTAGTGTAGTGTAGTGTTCCAACTGGTACACAATGGTGTAGTGTGGGGTAGCGTAGTGTCGTGTTGTGTCGAGTAGCGTAGCGTAGTGCAGTGCAGCGTAGTGTAATGTAATGCAGTGCAGTGTAGTGTAATGTAGTGCAGTGCAGTGTTGTGCGCTACAGTGCAATGCAGTGCACTGTAGTGTAGTGCAGTGTAGTATAATGTTCCAACCGGCACATAATAACCTCCTTCTTCTAAAAGGTGGAAAAGGTTTTAACTTAAGCGAAAGATGTTTTACGTGCGTTCGTCTTTAGGCTACACAGGACTTCGGGTTATAGTCCTATGCTACACGACTGTCAGTGCTGTAGAGCCGGCACTTATATTAACTCCAGGGGAACAGTCCTTTGAACAGGTATTTTGGTGGTGGCTCCAACCCGGGCCGCCAGATCACGAGCTCCACGCTCTAACCACTGAGCTATCCTGCCCCCCTCCCCTCCCCGGGTCCCGTGTATGTGTCGGTAGAAGACAATCTTGTACCCATCACAGAGAGAGTCATTCGAAGAGAACGTCGTACTGCACACGTTAAAACCTTTTCCGCTTTTCGAAAGAGTAGGCCATTGTGTACCGGTGGGAACGGATGATAAAATTTACCTAAAAATCTCATACACACAGGGACTGAATGTGAAAAGAAACACACGAGTGCTGATTGTGTTATCCTCGTTATAAAAGAACGAATACATAAATAAAAAATAAATAAACCGTGTTTCACAGAAGTGGTTGTTCGGCTATGATCAGGGGTGTGGATGCCATGGCCATTATACCCAGCATGCCATCTGCATCCTGGACAGTAGCGGGCTCCGCCAGGTTGTCTGCCTGAAAATTTAGTGCTGCACCTCCCAGAGACAATTAGTGAAAATAAAAACAACCCCAAACCTGTCAGCCCATGAGGGAAGAATCACGTGCTGGTGTAGCGGTGGGACTGTGCTCACCCTCTAGTCATTTGTCGTCCTGGTGGTTTTGGTGTTGTAGTTTTAGTTTTCAGTTTTTGCTTTGAGGCATTTTGTTGTTTTTTGTTTTGTTTTTGATTTGTATTTGTCTTTTCTGTTTTTTGTTTCAGATTTTGTTTTGATTTTGTTTGGTTTTCGTGTTGTTGGTTTTCGTTTTTTTTTTATTTTGGGGGGGGTGGGGGGGAGATAGTCCATTCCTTTCGAATATTTTGTCTGTTTTTCTTTCGATATTTTTCTTTTTTTGTACCTCGGTCAGAGCTCCAAGGTTCACCAATGGCAAGATTTTGTGTATACGACTGTTTTAGCCATTCATTAAGGTAATGGTATATCGACTTCGGGAGTTTTTGTGTGTTTATTTTTATACAGATCCTAAGATGAAACAAATATTTGTGCTTATGAAACGCTATACTGCATAAACAGAATGAGTATTTTGGATTAGATGCCATTCAGTCCAGCTTGGAGCTATCTACTTTAAACACTGGACGCGTTTCCCTTTCTGTTACAGTATTGTATTACATTACGTCGCATTGATAATTATCATACATAATAATAATAATATATGGAATTTATATAGCGCTGTATCTTGTAAAAACAAATCAAAGCGCTTGCACTCGACCCTCACAACAAACAAGCAACCAATGACAAAGAATAATTCTAGCAAATTCGAAAGCACACTCACACGCACCCCCCCCCCCCCCACACACACACACACTTATAGAGGCTATAAATTTAGGCAGGGTGAAGGGAATTTCAAATGTTGAAGGCAGGGACAAATAGGAAATGAAAACAGAAGGCAAAAATCTCAGGTTTGAAACAAGTGTGTCTTGAGGTTGGATTTAAAAGTGTCATATGTAGGCTTTTGCCGAAGGGAGAGAGGGAGGTCATTCCAGATTGATGGACCAGAAATAGAGAAAGAGCGGCGGCCAACGGTTGATAGGTTGAATCTTGGTATTTTTAAGGATAAGGTATCTGCAGCCGAGCGGAGGGAACGAGAAGGTGTGTACACGTGAAGACATTCACAGAGGTAAGAGGGTGCTGTTTTGTGGAGACATTTATAACAGAGAGTACTGATCTTATAGTTTACTCTCTGTGGCACAGGCAGCCAGTGGAGAGATTGCAAGAGAGGAGTAATGTGCTCAGATTTTTTCTTTCTGAGGACCAGTCGAGCTGCAGAGTTTTGTATGCGTTGGAGGGAGTGGATAGATGATGCTGGCAGACCAGCCAAAAGAGAATTGCAATAGTCCAGACGTGAAAGAATAAGAGAAGTGACTAGTTTGGATGTTGCATCAGTGGATAGGTACTTTCGAATTGCACTAATACGCCGTAGTTGATAGTAGCATGACTGACAGGTCTGGGTGATGAATTTTTGCATGGAGAGTGTGTTGTCAATAACGACTCCTAGATACTTTACAGTACTGGATAGAGGGACTGACGTATTGCCGAATTCTATTGAAGTTGTTGTGATAAAAGACAATTTGTGTTTGGTGCCTACAAGCATGGCTTCAGTTTTATCTGCATTTAATTGTTATTTGTTCTGTATCATCCAGTTTTGGATATCTTGAAGGCAGTTGGACATGTTTGTCAAGAGAGAAGGCAGATTTTCAGGTGTATCACTGCTTAGAATCTGAGAGTCGTCTGCATAAAAGTGATGGTTGATCTGATGACGGTTAATAACATGTGACAGGGGGAGCAGTATAGAGAGTAAAGAGAACAGGGCCTAGAACAGATCCTTGAGGGACTCCGCATTCTAGTTTGGTTGGTGTGG
Source organism: Stramonita haemastoma (assembly GCA_030674155.1). Lineage (NCBI taxonomy): Eukaryota > Metazoa > Mollusca > Gastropoda > Neogastropoda > Muricidae > Stramonita > Stramonita haemastoma. The sequence goes on from CM060328.1 coordinate 13,309,573, forward strand.
AATGAATCTTGTTTACTGCCACAGTTTGGAATCGGTTTGTCAGGTACGAACTAAACCAGGTGAGGGCAGTGCCTTTAATACCAAAAGTATTTTGGAGACGGAGAGAAGAATTGAATGGTCAATAGTGTCAAATGCTGCAGATAAGTCGAGGAGAGTGAGAAGGGAGATTTTCCCCGAGTCAGAAGCATGTAGAAGCGTGTTTAAGGTGTGGACTAGGGTGGTTTCGGTGCTGTGGTTGATGCGGTAGGCAGACTGGAACGGGGGGGAGGAGACTATTGGAATGGAGATGGCTGTTGAGTTGTTTCAGAACAACTTTTTCAAGGACTTTAGAGATAAAAGGCAGATTGGAAACAGGTCTATAGTTCTTTAGAGTGTTAGGGTCAAGGTTGTGCTTTTTGAGTAGAGGTGTAACTATTGCAGTTTTGAGAGCTGGTGGAAAAGTCCCTGAAAGAAGAGATGAGTTTACAATTTTCGTGATGGTGGGTATAAGCTGTGGAAGGCACTGGGTGAAAAGAGAAGCAGGTATTGGATCAAGATCACATGATTTTATCGTCATTTCTTTCAAGATTGTCATGATTTCACTCTGGCTTGCTGGATGAAGGGAAAGGAGAGGAGTGCCAGCGAATTGGGGATCAGGAGGCGCAGGTTGGAAAGAAGACTGATCCAGTCTGGAACGAATGTTGCGGACTTTGTCAGAGAAGAAGGAAGAAAAAATAGCAGGAAGTTCAGAATGACCTCCAGTTACATTGCATTATGTCACATGACATTACCATGATTTGACAATGATTGTTATGGTTTTGTTTGTGATGATGATCACTGTGGTATAAACAGAAATCACAGCACCTCCCTTCTCACAATTAAGAGACCGCTAAAGCACGTTAGGTGGGCAGCCGTCAGCCTCGAAAGACTATGGAGTTGCGCTCTAGTCTTTAAGGCGCAAAGCCTGGGTAAGTAAGTATGGAGGGCAAGCTGTTACCCATGCTGCAGGCTACCCCCCCCCCCTCCTTTCCACGTCGCTGGAATGGTCCATTGGAAAGGTAATCACCGATACGAATGGTTCCAGTGCCGTCGCAGGAACCGCCAGAACGTTGCTATATAGGCCTACAGCCCCGAACTGCCCTGGGAACTCTTCTATCAAGTATAAACTCACTTTCGTGCGTATACGTAGGCTATGTTGAAGATCAGATAATGTACGTTAAAGATTCCGTAATTCATGTCTGCATTCAGCGGGTTATGGAAATATGAATATACCTAGCATGCACCCAGTACCTAGAGGAATGGGCTCCGCCAAGTTCAACTTGACCAGGAGAGACGGCCTTATTTTTTTTTTTATTTTTTTATTTATTTATTTATTTTATTTATTCTTTTATATCGAGGATAACAGAATAAGCAATCATGTGCTTTTTTTCATCCGGTCCCCGTATGTATGCAGTTTTTTGTGTAAATATTGTCATCTGTTCCCACCGGCACACGATGGCCTACTCTTACATAAAGCGGAACAGGATTTAACGTGTGCACAAGATGTTCTGCGTGCGTTCGCACACGGGGCCTCGGTTTAAAGTCTCATCCGAAGGACTTAAGGATCCAGAGCCGTGCCCTAAAGAACTCCTAAAGAGTGAAGGAAGGGAAGGGGGCTGGCCCTGTTGTTCTTATCAACATGACAGTTTTAAGAGACCCTCCACCACATAACCAGTCGCATTGCACCCGAGGTCAAGTTTTAGATGCTAAAAGGTAAAGGTACAGGTATTCCCATGACCTATGCTGACGTTAGGGGAGCGAAACATCAGAGACCTCAGCTTCTCTAGGGGCCAGCATAATTATTGAGAGCGGCGCCCATCTCCTCTCCCTCGCTGCTTTCACCTTCCCTGACCCTAAAAGAGGGCAGGTACTCTGATAAGATTTTTTCCCGGTACAAACCACCAAGCCCAGCTAGCTCAGACAGTTTGATACCTGTATCCCAACGCGATAAACTGCAATGCAGTGTTGGTAGCCTGTACTGTGCTCCTGGTTGAGTCAGCTAAGTTTGAAAAACCTAATCACCATTTCTCAGAGTTGTCTTGATCAGCAGCCAACAGACCAACCATGTCCACACTTCTGGCCACTGATATCGGGGCTGCTGAGCTGAAAAAACAAAACAGCAACCCTCATGGCACTGGGAATCAGAATCGCGAAAAGGGGGCGGGACAGTACTAAAATAAGGTAAAAGGTAAAGGTGTCCCATAATCTAGGTGGTCGCACGTAAGCGAGGCATCAGAGACCTCAGCTTCTCTAGGGGCCAGCATATTGAGGGCGGTGCCCATCTCCCCTCCCTTGCTGCTTTACCTTCCCTGACCCTAAAGAGGGCAGACACCCGTATACAGCTAAGTGAACTGGGGAACTATACTGAAGCCAAGGCACGCAAACGGTCACCCATCCAATTGGTAACCACGCTCGATGCTGCTTAACCTTATCTTGGGGAAAGCGAGTGCTCTGACCACTGAGCTATCCCGTCCCCCTTAAAGTACTGTAGTGGTTAAAGCGTTGTGCTCGACTCGTGATTTGACGGCCCAGGATCGAACCCGGGTTCGAGCCACCATCAATACGCCCGTTCAAGGAGACCCCCCATCCACCCCTTCCTGAAGCTAACATCAGTACTGACTCCGCTCCTCTCGAAAGTCATTTGGATAAGACTATAAAACGAGGCTTCGTTGCATGAGCTCACGCAGAACATCTTGCATACACGTTAAAACCCGTTCTATCCAAAGGCCATTTCGTGTCTGTGTGAACGGATTACAAAATTACCACCACCACCACCCCCCCAAAAAAAAAGAAAAAGAAAGAAAACAACAACAAAAACAACAAAACAACAGCAACAAAAATCGATGCACCTCGATGCTGTGTGTAGACATCATCCCCAAAGTCGGAATGCAGCTGCCTTAATGGTATTCCCAAACGGACGCATACGCAAAAATCTCACCATTGGTGAACATCGGAGCTCTAGCCCGCCCCCCCCCAAAAAAAAAAAAAAAAAAAAAAAAAAAAAAGGAAAGGAAAATATCTTATTCAGCAAAGACCAAAGTGCACAGGTCATTCCTTGTTCCTCTTCACGACCATTGGATGTGTTCTGATAGAGAAACTTGAAATAGGCATGTTTTTTTTTGTTTTTTGTTTTTTTTTAAACTGTGTTTTCATACTTTTATTTTGAGGATAATGGAAGGAGCACTTGTGTGGGTTTTTTTTAAATTTTTACATCCAGTTCTCCTGTGTTTGAGGTTTTGTAAATTTTGTCATCCGTTCCCACCGGCACACAATGGCCTACTCTTGTGAAAGATGAGAGGGTGGTTTCATTGACAGCAGGCAGGTTGGGTTCTCGCCATAATACAAGAAAATGTGTATTTCCTTGATTCACCTCCCAGGAAAAATGGCGAGGTCCTTGATGGCTCTGCAATTCTACGTAACTGTAAGGGCCACACGGCACAGTTCGTTATGTAGTATCTTTTATGTACTCCTTCGTTTAAAACTTCTTTTTTTTAAGTTTATCAGAAATGCTTTTAAGGTAAGAAAAAATTGTACCGCGTGCTGGTTTTGAGGTTATGAGGAAAAAGACAAATGTCAAAGAATAGGAATAGCTCAGTGGTCAGAGCGCTTGCTTTCCCCAAGTCAATTTAAGCAGCATGGAGCGTGGTTACCAGTTGGATGGGTGACCGTTTGCGCGCCTTGGCTTCAGTACAGTCCCCCAAGTCCACCCAGCTGTAAATGGGTACCTGCCCTCTTTAGGGTCAGGGAAGGTAAAGCAGCGAGGGAGAGGAGATGGGCGCCGCCCTCAATATGCTGGCCCCTAGAGAAGCTTAGGTCTCTGATGCCTCGCTCCCCTACGACCGCCTAGATTATGGGACACCTTTACCTTTACCAAACAAGTATAAGGAAAAAGAAAATGGCCCTAAACGTAAAATTGCTTGTGTTCTGTGCTGCTAATCCCGCACTGGCATGAGTAATTTTGTGGATAGATCTAGCAAACGACAGAAAAAGGAAGGTGGACAATATTCTTTTGCTCAGCATAAAGAAAATTTTCAATTCTAGACTTTAATTCAAACTGACAACACGGCAGGAGTTGTGAGCTCGGGTCAAGTCTTTCACAGAAAGTATTTGTTACTGTTGTTTATGTGCTGGGAAAATATTCCCATGAAACAATCCATTTTTTAATGAGCCAACCCAGACCCACATTTTAGATACAATGTTATTATTTTGAGACATATTAACATTTTATTAACACACACACACACACAAACGCACACACGCACACACACACACACACACACACACACACACACACACACACATACACACACACACACACACACACACACACACACACACACACACATATGTGACGCTCCACCACATAATGAGACGGAGTGCACATGAGGTCAATTTTTAGTTATTGACATGTTATTAATGGGCAATAAAGTGGCTATCAAATACAAAAAACAGATTGAAAATCGAACAATTCTGTGCAACATTATTACAAATTGAAATGATAGACTGCAGGATCTGACAAAATGAGAAATGGGCAAGTTTATTTTAGTAACAGGTTGTCAGAATGAGTCCTTTGGTATTTTCAAAACACATTTAAAAGGAAAAGGAATAAAAATTATACCTTGATATTTCATTATAAGATAAATAAACAGATCTAGTTTAAGAATCAATCAAAATCACAAAATTGACAACTTGACCCCCACCTGCCTTTAAAGGCTCCTAGCGCAAAATTAGGTAATGTGCTAAGCGACTCATTTCGTGGTGGAGCGCCACATATATATATATATATATATATATATATATATATATATATATCCTTTTCTTACAGTGTGGCGAACTAGCATATTCTATTGATGCTAAATACATCATGTAGCTGTTCTTGTTTTCCTCACCGTGATTTGTGCTTCCATCTGTTTTGTAGTCCTAAAACCATAGCAACACACACATACACACCCATAGATAGAACATCTCCAGAATTCCTACCAGACTGCACCAGAAAAAAACAACCCCAGCGAACATGAAGCAAACGATCACCCAGGTTCTCCTGTTCATCATCAGCGCTGCTTCAGCATCCACCACAACAGACCCCACCAGCGACGATGACAACAACGACAGCAACGAAACTTCCACATGGATGTCGGTATGGAGGCGGGAGTTTCTACCCTCCAGAGAAATCGCTGCCCTCATCTCGCTGGTCAGCTCCCCCATCATTCTGGTGCTGGGCGTGTTCGGGAACGTGATGATCATCCTCATCATGCACCGCCTCTCTGGCTCTCTGCTGACCGTCTTCTTCCAGGTGCTGGCCTGGTCTGACCTGCTGTTGCTGACCACGGGGCTCCTGCCCAGCATTCTGAACCAGGTGTTCTCCGTGACGCCCGTGGAGGACCTGGGCACCTGGCCGTGCCGGGTGTTCAAGGTGGCGATCTACACCACGGGGGTGGTGTCGCCCTGGATGCTGGTGGCCCTCACCCTGCAGAGAGCGGCCTCAGTGCTCTGGCCTCACCGGGTCCGCGCTGTGTGGACGCAGAGGAAATCACGAGTTGCTGCCGCTGTCATGGTGTCCCTGTCCGTTATCGTTCACTCTCATTTCGTCTACGGGTGGGCCTATGACGAAGAGAAATGTTTGGATTACTTGGTTAAATGTTGTCCACTGGCTGTGTCCGAGTCCTATGCCTGGTTCTTCGAAACTATCTGGCCTTGGGTGGACTTGGTGGAATTCTCCCTTCTTCCGTTCACCTTGCTGGTGATCAGCAACAGCGTTCTTCTCTGGAAACTCGTGGCTTCTGTCCGCACGGCTCACGGCTTACCCATGCAGCAAAGCAGCCAGGAATCCAGACAGAAGAAAGTGTCTTCCCTGACCGTGACTCTGCTGACCGTCAGCGCCTCCTTCTTCCTCCTCACCACGCCCCTCTCCGTGTATTTCATCTCACGCCCGCTGGTTGTCACTCCCGCTGTGTTCCGGAAAAACCCGGCCCTGGGGGGACGCTACGTCATCTTCTACGCCTGCAGCCTCGTCATGTGGTATGCCAACAGCGCAGTCAACTTCTACCTGTACTGCCTGACGGGCACCAAGTTCAGGGCAGAGTTTGTCAGCATGATGAGCAAGGTTTTCTGCCTGTCCTTCTGGACGCGAAAAGCTGGATCTAAGCGTGGACCTGCTAAATCCTCAGCAGTGACAATCTCTTCCCCTGACACAGATGCAAGCCAAGGTGAGAAAGCCACGAGGACTGAGACTGACCATGAAGATTTCTGATGTCTGTTGTTCACTGTCTTAGATGAAAGAAGCCGACTTTGGAATACCAAGTCGTCTAACAACTTTATAATATATAAAAAGAATCTTCTTCGTGTTGTTGTTGTTGTTGTTGTTGTTTGTTGCTGCTGTTGCTGTTGTTGTTTTGTTGTTGTCTTCTTCTTCTTCTTCTTCTTCTTCTTCTCTTCTTCTTCTCTCTTCACTCATCTTCTTCTTCATCATCATCTTCTCTCCATCATCATCTTCTTCATCATCATCTTCTTCATCATCATCATCATCATCATCATCATCATCATCATCATCATCATCATCATCATCATCTCTCTTCTTTCTTCTTCTTCTTCTTCTTCTTCTTCTTCTACGCTCCGACAGCAACTCCAGAGGCCCTCACAAACGCTGCCGTGCGCTGAAGGCCCTCCAGAGGTGCAAAGAGTTTGTGTTCATGGGCAGGTCAGTAGGCCAGATATCGGCCTTCACTCAGGTGTGGGTGTGTTGGACAGGTCTGGAGGAAGTGTTCCACTGTCATGGGAGAAGTGCTACAGGGGAAGCTTCACAATCTCCAGTGTGAAATTTTTTGAACATCTAAACTGTGTTGAATATCCTTGTGCTTTTGTTTAGTTAAAAAATAAGTGTAGAGTAAATAAATTCAATGATTTAAAAATTTGATAAAGAAAGGTAGCTTCTTGGGTGTATCAGTAAACAGTCGCTTTTATTTTTATTTTTTTAAAGCCAGACGTTAAACAATATAATGTTCAGATGAATCTTTAATTATGTAATATAGTGTTCACTTAGAGAGAGAGAGAGAGAGAGAGAGAGAGAGAGAGAGAGAGAGAGAGATGTGGTGTGTGTGTGTGTGTGTGTGTGGTGTGTGTGTGTGTGTGTGTGTGTGTGTGTGTGTGTGTGTACCACTATTAGCCTAGTGGTCAGAGCATAAGTCTAGTGCTCTGACCACTAGGCTAATAGAATTGACATAGAGCAACGAAGTGACATACAACAAATGAAGTGACATAGTAAAAAATAAAAAAATAAAAAAAATAAAAGAAGAAATGACACACACTCCAGACCAGCAACAAAGTAACATACAGTTCTGTTTTTGTTGTTGTTGTCGCAGTTGTTGTTGTTGTTTCTTTTTGTTTTTTTGACATACGGTTGTGAACCAGCGCAGAGGGAAACAGAGGATGGTGGCGAACCACGCACACCTCTCATGTTTCGTCTCGTGGGGCTGTAGCAAGGCTGCAAAACTACAACACTGTAATGTCAATTATCAGTTCAGCACACTATACCAATCATGTGGTCAGGGCGAAGGGTGCGCTGCGGCCTAGTGGTTAGAGCGTGGAACTTGTGATCTGACTGAAACTGAGAGGCGCGAGTTCAAGTCTTTCTTGAGGAGCTTAGGCGTTTGCATTTGTATTTTTTAAAAACATGTATACCACACAAAGACTGGACCGCCCAACCCCTGCAACACCTCCTACTAGCCACACAGGATCGTGAAGCATGGAAAAGATCTCTGTTGCGTCTTCTCTCATGTCCCCCCTACGTCCTTTGGGACATGGACTGAGTGAGTGAGATACCACACTAGGGACGGGATAGCTCAGTGGTCAGAGCACTGGCTTTCCCCAAGCTAAAGTTAAGCAGCATCGTGCGTAGTCACCAATTGTACAGGTGACCGTTTGCGCGCCTTGGCTTCAGTACAGTCCCCCAGTCCACCCAGCTGTAAATGGGTACCTGCATCCTTAAGTGACAGGGAAGGTAAAGCAGCGAGGGAGAGGAGATGGGCGCCGCCCTCAATATGCTGGCCCCTGGAGAAGCTGAGGTCTCTGATGCCTCGCTCACCTACGACCACATAGGTTATGGGACAACTTTACCTTTTACATTTTATACCCCTTTAAGTCACAGCAGATTTCTCTGCGTGAAATTCAGCGTGTCGCCACAAAAGCAGCGCCACCCATCATATTTTTTCTGTTCCTGTCTGCTTGTGTATTTTTTTTTCTATCAGAGTAGCAATCTTTCTCTACAGACTTTAGCCAGGAACAACTCTCTCGTTGCCGTGGGTCCTTTTACGTGCGCTGAAGTGTCTGTTAAAGTCAGTGTTTCCCCGCCCCTGGGATTAGCTTTAGGTCCTTCTCTGTCCCCTGTCAGATGAGACTGGAAACTGAGGTCCTGTGTGTGGATGGATTCAGAATGTCATGCCCATGACGACGGACACTATGGCCTAGTGGTTAAGACCGTTCGACTTCAATCCCATGGGTCCATGAAGTCGTGGGTTTGAATCTCAGCGGCGTCTGGTGTTAGCGTTAATAGGAAATCCGATGATTCAGTTTTTGTAGTATGGTAAAGTTATTATTAGTTATCTGACATTGTCCTTAGTTATCGTTTGCTTTTTTTATATGTTAGGACCTTTAGAGGGTCTACAATCACCAGAAGTGAATACTTAGACTGAAGGCATCACACACACACACACACACACACACACACACACCACACACACACACACACACACACACACACACACACACACACACACCAGCAATCAAACACACACACATACATATGCACACACACCACACCACAACACAACACAGCACAACACAACACACACACCACACTACTACCACACACACACACACAACACACCACAATACAACACACACACACACACACACACACACACACACACACACACACACACACACACACACACACACACACACACACAACCCCCCTACCTTAGATAATCTGGTTTTTATAGCTGCGGACAAGTAAATTGTGCTCTTCATGTGTATGTGGAAGCAGTGATGATTTTGATCGCTTTGAACTTCATCCTGCTCTTCTGCAGAATAAGGGAGAGACATACAACACATGTGTTATGGTTTAAACAGTATTATGTTTTATTGTCGGTACCAGTGTCATCAGAACTTTTTTGTGTGGTACTATTTTCTGTCCTAACTGTTTGACTGACCCCTCTGCTAAGATTGATAGCTAACCCTTGTTTGCATGAAGTGACTGGTGATGAGTATGATGGTTAGATTCTCGTTTGTTGTTGTTGTTCTTCTTCTTCTCCTCCTCCTCCTTCATCGTCCTTGTGTCGTCAACGAGCGCCCAGACAGTAACTATTGTGATTTGTCATATGAGCAAAAATGCGTTGCGCTGCTGTTAAGCTCCTGACAAGTCAGGCCCAGCGCATCCGACTTCGGCGTGGGAGAAATTGTCATCTTTTAAGTATTTCTTGAAAAAAAAAAAAGGCAGGAGAATGGACCAAGAAGGCAGAAAGTAGACAAGAAGGAGGTGACAGGAGAAAAGGAACAAGGCAGAAACAAAGAGAGGGGCAGAAAAGATGGAATTCCTAGCACAGAATTTCAAAACAGTGGAAACTTTATTCTTTCATTTTGACCCCCCCCTCTCCCCTCTCTCCCAGCATCTCCACAGGGGAAATGGTTGGATGCCACAAAAGTTGGTTTCTTTTCTCACGATAATTAATTGCTTTTGGTTACGAAATTAACTAATTAACAATGCTGGGAGTTCCTATTGTACGCTATCTTTCAAGTAAACGGCAAACTTCCGTCATGTTTTAAAGAGGTGGTGCATTGATTTGCTTTTCTAAAGAAAGGGGCATCAGACACTTTTGAATTTTCTGCTGCTGATAATTGTATGAACTTTTCGCACTGCATTGAATCAGACGACAATGGGTTTCTTGATGTTTTCTTAGGAGTGTTTTGCTTCACAGGAATATCAATGTTACATTGCTTGGTGTGTATCTGTTGTCTTCACTTAAGTGTTATTGCATCTCAAAGACGTAAATTTTTTTTTTTTAAGAATTGCAAACAAAGGACCGTCATTCTCTTAGAGTTCCAACCCTCGACAGTAGTCTTCAGGAAAGTAATGATTATTTCAGTGCTCTCACATAATTAAAGTTTTTATTGCCAATGTTGGTTGGTTTTTGTATTGAATTGTATTGTTGGGGACGGGACAACTCAGTGGTCAGAGCACTCGCTTTCCCCCAGCTAAGGTTAAGCAGCATCGAACATGGTTACCAAGTGGATGGGTGACCGTTTGCACGCCTTGGCTTCAGTGCAGTTCCCCCAGTTGTCAATGGGTACCTGCCCTTTTTAGGTCAGGGAAGGTAAAACACGAGGGAGAGGAGATGGGCGCCGCCCTCAACATATTAGCCCCTAGAGAAACTGAGGTCTCTGATGCTTCGCTCACTTACGACCACATAGATTATGGGGACACCTTTACCTTTTTACCTACATGCTTTCTGAAAGTATATAACCTGCTGCTTTCTTTTAAAGGAATTTTGTTTGTGGTTGTTAGTGGTATTTGTTGTTGTTTGTTTGTTTGTTTTTTTAAATCTTTGGTATTTTAGTTTCAATTTTCAGTACCTTGCATGGTCGTAGTGCTTGAAGCACACAAGTGTTTTGTACTTTACACACACACGCTCGCAACACAGAGAGAGAGAGAGAGAGAGAGAGAGAGAGAGAGAGAGAGAGAGAGAGAGAGAGAGAGAGAGAGAGAGAGAGAGAGAGAGAGAGAGAGAGAGAGAGAGAACAACAACAAAAAATCAGAACTACTTTCAAAATGCAAGATGTCATTTTATTTTGTTCCAATAACAATATCAGCATGATGGTGATGGTCAGCATGTTATCACATATCAAGACACAAAGAAAAAAATGAATTGTCAAAAACAAACCAACAACAACAACAAAAAAACCCAACAACAAAAATCCAATCATACACCCCTTCCCCCACTCACACACACACAACCTTCATACCAACTGCAAATCTCTCTCTCTCTCTCTCTCTCTCTCTCTCTCTCTCTCTCTCTCTCTCTCTCTCTCTCACACACACACACACACACACACAATCTTCAAATCACAATAATGTGACCTAGGCTGGGGTTGGGGGTGGGGGTGGGGGGGTGGAGCTCATGTATTAAAGCTCTTCTGACCACCAGTTGACTGTTGTTGCCCTTAAAGCTGATCATTGTATGAGACATATGATGAAAACACTTAACCTCAGCGTAAGGTTCCGTGTCTTCAGTAGATCATCTTTGCAGAATAGTTCATACATACACACACACACTACTCTGCTTTGACCAAACCACGCACACACGCACGCACGCACCACACGCACGCACGCACACACACAAACACATACACACACACGCAGAGCCAACAGAAGCATAATGAAACTACACATAATTATTTACGTTTTTGCTTTGCGAGAGATGTGAAACAAACGTACTTATGGTAACCCCCCCCCCTCCCCCCCATACAAAAAGTTTTCTTTTCTAAACATAAAGAGAACCCCCAAAATGTCAACCCCCCCCCTCCCCCTTAAAAGTTTCCTGTGCTTAACTATAAAAGAACCACAACATCACCACCCCCCCCCAAAAAAAAACAAAAAAAACAAATCAAAACAAAATAAAAACCCAACACTTTCATTTCAAAAAACTTCCTTTTTCGTTCTGGTAATGTACTTTATTTTAAACATTTTTTGTGTTGTTGTTTGGGTGAGGTGAGAGGGTGTGTTTGGGTTGTTGGGGTTGGGTGTTTTTGTTTTTTTGGGTTGGGGTGTGGGGGGGGGGGAACTTTGTCCAACAGCAGTGGAGAAGCAACTAACAGCGTGAGCGTGGAGTTGCTTTTTGCCTGTGTTGGAGAAGAAGAAATTATCTTGCTTGTGACAGCTCTCAGGGACAGGGCCTGGGGGAAAAAGTCGAGGAGCCCAATAAGGGCAAAATAGTGTTGCCTCTTGATTGTGATCTTGTCGTTAGCATTCCCCACCCCTCCACTTCTACACAAACACACATACATGCTCACGTGCACGTACACAATCGTATACACACACACACACTTCCCCTCCTACCCCACTTTCCATGCTCTCTCTCTCTCTCTCTCTCTCTCTCTCTCTCTCCTCTCTCAGTCACACAGATATGTATGCTCTACACACACACACACACACACACACACACACACACACACACACACACACACACCACACATCTTTTACATCCAAACATATGAAAAAAAGTCTATAGGATGTTATCTAAAGGAAGAAAAGAAAAAGACACCAGAATGATACAGAAGCAAATACAGACAAGTAAAAAAAAAAAGAATATCTTTGCTATCCGATATGGTTTGCCTCTACACACAACACACACACACACACAACACAAACACACACACACCACAACACACACACAAAACCACACACAATCATAAAACCAGTTCTGGTAAAAATCAACAGCCAAACTACCCAAACAAAAAACTGCCATTTCATCACATATGAGACAACAAATTCACAATAAAGCAGCCGCTGGTATTTATAGCCAAACACGTGGACCACCACAACACAGGACCTATGGACATGTCCATCATAAGACTATAATACATATGACAATCATGACAAGGGATAGAAAGATAGATATAAGTAACTGTTTAAGGTAAAAGGTAATGGTGTCCCGTTAACCTATGTGGTCGTAGGAGAGCAAGGCATCAGAGACCTCAGCTTCTCTAGGGGGACAGCATATTGAGGGTGGCGCCCATCTCCTCTCCCTCGCTGGTTTACCTTCCCTGACCCTAAAGAAGGCTGGTACCCATTTACAGCTGGGTGGACTGGGGGACTGCACTGAAGCCAAAGCGCGCAAACGGTCATCTATTCAACTGGTGAACATGCTCGATGCTGCTTAATATTGGCTAGGGGAAGTGAGTGCTCTGACCATTGAGCTATCCCGTCCCCATCCCCTGTATAAGATACTTTTTTTTTTTAATCCCCTTTCATCTACCTGAATTACTGAATGAACTATTATCACAGCTAGGATGCACTAAGAAAGTATAACAACTGAAGAAAACGGCTTTTTCTTTAGGCATCCTGACTAACTTGAGTGTTTAGACTGCGCTGCAGTTGCACTGCACTGTGCCGCATTGCACTGCATTGAAATACACTGCATTGCTTTGCACTATGCTGCACTGCTCTGCACTGCATTGCTTTGCACTATACTGCACTGCTTTGCACTACACTGCTTGCACAACACTGTACTGCTTTGCACGGAAAGGCATAGCACAGCACTGCTCTGCACTACACTACACTACACTACACTACATTATACTACACTACACTAACACGTTCTCAGGGGCATCCTTATAATATAATTACTACACCATATCATATATCATATTGATCACAGTGATCGGAGACAGATGCAGGTAATTAGAAAATTGATATACAAAACAACAATCTTCTCATCTTCATGTATTTTCTTCTTTTTTAAATAGAAAAATAGACCTTGACCAAAACCTGTTTGGTGCATGAACTGGTTTTTAAAATTTTATTGTATTTAAGAAAAAAAAAATTTTTGAGTAAAATCCACTATCCTAGTTAGAAAACAAAGTAAATCAGTGACACAGACTAAGCAGCTTTAAAAAAAAAAAAAAACCCATGCACTATGCCCCAAGCTAGCGCCCTCTTTATTCATGTCAATGTCCACTAAACTGGAATGCGGCTACCTTCAGGGTGGGCAAAAACAGATGCATACGCAAACTCTCACCAATGGTGAACCTCAGAGCTCTAGCAGAGGAACAATGATAGCAACAACAACAAAAAAAATCCATACAGTAAATTTAGGACATTGACAAGCTCCTGGTGTTCAACTATTCATCCTCATTCTCAACAGGAAATTTACAAAATTTCTGAATACAAACGATGATTAATCAAAACCGTTCATAAAAAAATACATTTATTGATCTGGACACCTGAGGAGAATATCTGTATTATACAACACACTTGTATGGAATCAATGAGAGAGAAAACAAGGGGAAAAATACAACGAACCCCTCCTCCCTTTCCCCCTCACTGAAATGAGAAAGAAATTGAAACATAATTAAAAATTTTCAAGAAGGTGGGTATCTATATCTATCTATCCATGCTGAAAAGATTCCTGCTAAATTCACAGAAACTTTTAAAAAGATATTTTTATACATCACATGTTAGCTGCAAAAACAGATTAGTGGCATTTCACAAGAGATGTACTCTCAGCAAATTCAGATCCACAGAGCATGATAGACGCTTCTTTATCACTTCACAAACAGAGCGACTTTGGTTTCTGTTTTTTTTTATAATATAAAGTATTCCTATATGTACGTTATAGTAGGGAGAAAAGACATCTTAGTTTTACCAACAAAGATGAAGGCTCACAAAACCAGAGAATTTTTCCTAATGCAAAAAGCAACAAAAACAGTCACAACAAGGATGGCTATAACCATAGGCTGCACATAAACAATGACAAACAACAATCCTTCAAAATGATATGACATAAACATAACTAAATTTCATTATTTAACATGAGCAAGGAAACCGAGTATTCATTATGTAAGACTTTCACATAAACGGTTTTGTAAAGTACATGGTTCAAATCTTTAAAACGGGCCCTTTTTCAGGAAAGAACTCTTCCCACCCTCTCCCTAAGTTAACTTGCCTGCAGACAAATGTCATAGGGGAAAAACTTAGGACTGGAAGGTCTCAAGGAAAACTACACACACACATATCTGGAATGCATTCATCTACGACTGCAGTGTAGTTACAGGAACAACTTGCGGGGAAGTAAGACATTCCCCTTGTGCGGTGAAACAAAACACGACTTTCTATTACACTTTCTCAGCTCAGAAGGCTAAAACCTCCTATTTTGTTATAATATACAATCCTTTCCCATCTTGTTCTTGCTGTTGTTATATTAAAGTCCAGCAGAGATTTCTGAATTAGGAGCTATAACTAAATATATTAGATGTGATGAAATGTTCTTTTTTATTTGGCTGCTTCTCTCTCTTTTCTGTACATCACATAGTATTTACTACCTCCTGTGACCAGGAACTACCTCCCTGTTCTAACAAATGATACATGTATTTTCAGAATAAAAAACTTTTTCCTGGAGTTAACAACAGAACTGACCCCACCCCCCAAATAAACCAAGGTCCCATGCGCAAACACACAGAGACCAACATTTTGCGCACACAAGTTAAAAACCATTCATCCTTTTGGAGGAAAAGATCATTGTATGCCGGTATGGTAGCAAGGATGACAATTTTTTTAAAAAAAACATGCACACTGGCGTCATGTTTGGACATCATCCCCGAAGTCAAAATGCGGCTACCTTAATGGTGGCTTAAAACCAGTCACAGATGGAAAATCTTACTATTGGTAAGCATCAGCGCTCTAGCCAACAAATCTCCCTCTAACCCCCCCCCCCCCCCCCCCCCCCCCCCAACCATTTAGTTACAGACCAATATCTCCATTAGGATGAGTGCCATGCTAGGCCTTAACTTGTCAGGTGTTTAACAGCAGCACAAGGCATTTTTGCTCATGTGACACACAACACTAGTTGCTGTCTGAGCATTTGATGGAGAAGAAGAAGAAGAAGAAGGAGTGCATGCATAGTGAGCAGCTTGGGCCTATGATGGTGATAGGGATATGTGTGTGCATGATGTTATGTATTTGTTATTTCCATTGTTGCAGTTAAACCTTAAAACCACTGCCGACAAAGTGATCCCCTTTCCCTGTATCCAGCTCACAAAATCCTCACTGATGTCTTCAGGCAAACACACCTTGAAGATATAGCCATCAGTCCCGCACCATATTTTCATATGTGTGTGTGTGTGTGTGTGTGTGTGTGTGTGTGTGTGTGTGTGTGTGTGTGTGTGTGTGTGTGTGTGTGTGTGTGTATGCGTGTGTGCGTGCATGCCTGTGTGTGTGTGTGTGTGTGTGTGTGTGTGTGTGTGTGTGTGTATGGTGTGTGCGTGCATGCCTCTGTGTGTGTGTGTGTGTGTGTGTGTGTGTGTGTGTGTGTGTGTGTGTGTGTGTGTGTGTGTGTGTGTTTAACAAAAACAGTACTCTACTGAGTTCTTAAAACAAAACAAAAAGCAAGACAACATATGTGTACAAAAAATAACGTCTGATTCATTCTCCACAAACGACAAAATGTTATAATACTCTCAAAGTCAATATTGACAAACAAAAATGTAACTTCACTAGAGATTCCACCACACTTGAACATGTTTGATGAACACCAAGATGACTAAAAATGAAAACTGAAACACAAAACCTTTTTATTTCATCTCCTATTTTCTTACTCTTTGAAGTTCATAATTAAAACAAAACAACAACTGTCATTCAACATAAAGATTTTGTCTGCATGGTATCATCATTTGATTATTATTATTATTTTCCAATTGTTTGATTAGATTGGGTTTTTTGTTTTTTTTTAGAGAGAGATGAGATCAAAATCTGAACTGTAGAAAATCTAGAAAAAAAAAATGGTGACAACCGCCACACATCACTAGACAACCCACTGCTATCTCTTGATATTGTAATACAGAATGCATACAAACATGGTTCTCCGTCTCTATTACAATACAGAATTCATATAAACATGGCTCTCTATTTCTTTCTCTCTTTAAACATATTGCTTATGCTTTGGTGTTTCTACTTTTTTTTCAATCTTTTGAGGGCTGGATGAAAAAAAAAAGGCATTGTCTTTAATCCACTACCCTCTGTTTATAAAACTTTGTATTTCCTCTCTCTCTCTGTAAAATGTTATAAACATTCATAAAAATTTCCAATTTTCCCCAGTTTTCCCCTCAGCTTGCTGTAAATACTACACGCACCCCATTTCTTCTCTTAGATTAGAGAGTCTGTGGTATATATATTCATTTCCCAAACTGAATGACTCAATGCCTTGATGAAGCCTTATAAGCTAGACATTGATGCGTGTTTCTGCCTCTACCCAGTGCACACATAAACAAAGCACAGGATAACAACAACAACAAATCATCTCACTGATGGATTGACCAGCAGTGGTCCAGCGGGTGTCAGTCACACTTGTCAGGAGAGCGAGAAGTTGAGGGTTTGATCCCCACTTGAACCCCAAGTTCTCCCCCTCTGCTCACTTGACTTGGTGTGGTGGTCTGGGTTGCTAAGTCATTTTGAATGAGATGATAAAACAAGGTTCCCCCCCCTCCCTTGCGCAACACACATATAATGCATGTAATAGATCCCATAACAGCAAGAGAGTTGCCCTGACAATAGTAGACAAGAGACACTCTCCCAAAGGAACCCAATACACATGCAGACAGGATATTAAAAAAAAAAGGGGGTGTGGCTGTAAAAAAAAAAAAACAACAACCAAAAAAGGAAAACCAAAAACAAGATAAATGAAAGTCAATAACCTTCACTTTTTATCTCCATGCTACTGACAACAGCTGAACTAAATTCCTGGTCCCATTCTATACCATATCCATACTTTTCTATTTGCTCCCCCCCCCACAAAACCAATACATGGTTAACTTTTGTACTACAAATACGTTGGTATCCGGGTAAAAATGATGACTTAAAAAACTTATGTAAAGCTGACGATGGTAATCTACCATCTCCCACAACGTAAAGGGGGATAACCGGCTTAAAAAGATGTGTTGCTAAAGTGGGACAATGACTGTAGCTTTGATTTTAAAACACCAAAAGTATGTTTTTAAAAAAAAGTAACACTGATGTAATTCTAAACAAAAAAAATTGACAACACAAACAATGATTTATCTGATACAGATTGTCTGTAACTTCATTGAAAAACAATGCACGTGACTTGCAATATAACAGTTTGAAAAAAAAAAAAAAAAGTCCTTTCAAACTAGGATGAGCAATATTGTTTTAATTTTTTTCATTCACTTTTCTTGCAGCTGTAAAATATTGTTGAAACAGTCCACACTCTATGTACATAAACATTCCACATGAATCTCCCTTAACACACACACACACGCACGCACGCACGCACGCACGCACACACACACACACACACAATCAATACCATGAACCATCATGAAAAATGTATGAGACTGCTCCAATATCAAAATGATGTCTTGCACAACGATGAACCGGTCATAGTACATAGTGTCTTCTTCTTTCTACCAATTTATCATTCTCTTGTCCAAAATCACATTCCTCAATAAATCTTTTTAGGAAACAGTGGCTAGGATAAAACCATTAAAAAAAACAACCCATACCTCTTTACATCATGCACGCGTGCATGCGCACACAGACACACAACACGCACGCACACACACACACACACGCACACACACACACACACACACACACATAGACAAAACACACACACACACAACCCCCCCCTCCCACCACCACCCCCACACACACGCATCTTTGTGACCCTTTTGAGCAAAACCCCAACTTCCATCTGGACCACAACATAACACAACACAACACAACACAACATTCATGGAATGTGTTTTTCTCCTACACCAATCTGTATAGATCCCATCAACAGTTTCATCACAGTCCTGACAACAGCAAAAAGATGTTGCTCTCGATGACATACATCTCTTCGCTTCTTTAACTCTGTTATATATATATATATATATATATATATATATATATATATATATATATATATATATATATATATATATATATATATATATATATGCAGACTCCACATAAAATACCAATAATTATGTACAGCAAGTGAAGGAAAAAAAAAGCCTTGTACCTATTCCTTCCTTCCCCCCTCCACCTTTAAAAAAATCAGGGAACAGGGAAAACTGTACACACACAAAATAGCTTCACATCACAGTTTTCAAAAATCCGCAATATCTAACAACAACAAAAATCACAACATAAAGGGAGCTTTCTGTTTGTCACAAATCTGCGTACACACGGGGACAGGATGTAAAAAAAAAAGCCCATAACTGCTTATTCCATTATCCTCAGAAATAAAAGAATAATAAAAAAAAAAATCTCATACTTTGAGGCTGCAGCACAGATACTAAATCTTGGACAATGGATGATCAAGCTACAATCAGAGATAGTTACTGGTGAGGTATTACCACAGCTTTTTCCTGCAGCCAGTTCAATAGGATAAACTTAGCTCTCACATTTTTGGTGTATCTTAATATATCTAGTGCTAAAGCTGGTCATCTTTGTGAGAAATGGAAAATTCTTGCTTACACACAGACATTATTGCTTGCACATCTTATGCAAGGCTAGTTGCCTGCACTACACCTTACGTCCATTAAAAACCAAAGCTGACAAAGAAGCAACAACAAACAGAGGGAACAAAAATTAAAAGGTTTGGTTGATGAGAGAGAGATCGCTTGTCAATCACGCGCGTGTGAACACACACACACACATACACACACACACACACACACACCAAGTACAAAATAGTCAGACTTGAAACATACTGAAATATCAAATGTAGTTTTAAAAAAAAAGAAAAAAAAAAAAAAGGTAATGGTACAGAACAAAATAAAATCTGCTCTTGAAAAAACAATACTTTTTTATGCCACTCAAAACTTAACCCCTACACTGCGCTGTTGACGAGCGGCGCTCGTCATAGAAACCGCCACCTGCAATGCTGTGTTGACGAGCGCCGCTCGTCATGAACCAACGCTCTCTCTGTTTCGCTCAGCATTGCTGAAAATCCTTATTATTATGATTTGTTTAGCTCCCTTGATGTATCTTCAACCCATGAGTCCCATTTGTTCAAGTTATTTGCATATTTTATGACGTTCAATCGGCAAGGTAAACAAGGTACTGCGAAGTTCGATTTTTGGGTTTTCGAAGCAATGGCTGTCCCTAAACTGACTTACACAGTTGCCGAAGTTATTGATGAAATTTATAGAGATCAAGATAGTGGAGATTAGGGTGTGTTTTTTTATTCAGTTCACATCGAACTTTGCGAAGTTGATGCAAACGACTCGGGTTTTGATCCGGAAGAAACTTTCTTCTGCGTACTCGTGGTCTGAATCGGAACATAAAGATCGTATTGTTGGAGATGCAGTTGGGTATATTTGAGGGCTTTATTCGTTTTTATAACATATTCATATTGCTTTTTTTCTCTGTTTATTCATAAACAGAACAACTAAATGTGTGTATCATATGGTTGCACCTTTGGTCAGGGCTTGGTCAGTGAGCGAGCGAGCCAGTCACAGAGTGGCCGATGTGTTTGATCTACTTTGAAGTGGTTGCGACCTCGTGTGTCACTTGTCACTTAGGCTACTCGTTAGCTGTCAGTTATCAGTGTGTGTGTCTGTTTGTTTTGTTGATGAGCTATTGTTCTTGCTGACATTTGCCCTGGCTCCCTGGCTGTGTGTTTGTGTGAGGAGTAGGGGTGTGTGTGTGTGCGCGCGCGTGCGTGCGTGCCTGCGCGCGCGCACACGTGTGTCTGTCCGTCTGATTATATATTTTTAAAATTGTCACAAATACAATCTTCATTCAATTTCCTTTCATTCAGTATATACTTTTATGTAGCTATCTTAGGAATTTCCTGAATTAATAGCAATTGAAAATCATATGCGTGATTTTTGTCTGTTTCTGAAAATTTCTTCAGCATAGGCCTGAGCAAAATAGGTCAGCAGCGAAAAGGTTAAAAAAAAAAAAAAAAAGCAGGGAGAAAAAATCTGACTAGACTAAGGCCACCTAACAATGAGTGTGACTCAGCATTTTTTCTTAGACAAGGCTCTACACCGGCGTTTTAAAGAAGATTTTTTACGGGAACTGCTAGGAACTAAGTGCAAATCCCCCTCTCCTCCTCGAGGTACCCTAACAGCCTTCACTGAATCTGTCATCATTCCTGTTGTGGGCAAAGTTGATACTAATACCACAGCTAGCCTCTTCTTTTTCCCCCAGCTCTCTAAATGAGGAGTTATATTATCACAGTTCTGATTAAACTTTCATGCCACAATGTCTGGGGCAAGCTGGCCATGGCACAGTGGAGCCTGTTCCTCTCTAAGCCACAGGCTGCATGCTGGGTATGTTTATATGATACACACCACCAGCTATAGTTAATCTAACATGGGATAAGATGTTCACATGTGTGCCAGATGCTGTCACTGTGTCAATATTGGCATGTTGTCCATTATTTCCAATCTTGGCTGAAGGGTTTACTGGGGAACAGACTTGAAACCAATGTTTAGTCCATGGGGAAAATAATCCCTTAAAACAGAGATTCAACCCCAGGCCCTCGGGATTCTCAGTGTTGAAAGTCCAAGGCTAATCTTCATCAACTGTATATGCTATTTCACCCAGATTGTCCCACACCTTCACAAAATTTCACTATTATAAAGCCTTATCTGGAGTTGTCAAATAAATGACTTTCTGTGTCATAAAGCTTTGGCACAATTCCACAGTTATAAAGCCTTATACATGAGAAACTATCCAATACATGGCTCTGTTTATCTGGTTTGAGAAAAGGATTAGAAATGGGTCGGCTCAGCAGTTTCACCTCTTCTATCACTAAGGTGGAATGGAGCTTTTACTGCAAGGTGCAACATAAATCTACGAAAGAGACTTCACTACCTGACAAAAAAAAAAAAGACAAACAAACTCATGGTGGAGATCATTACAACCGAAGCAGCAAAAACAGAAAAGCCCTGAATGACTTCAGAATTAAGGTGCAGGACTGGTTTTAAAATCACTGACGATTCATGACTGATGTGATGACAACAAAAACTTAGCATTCATGACCATGAAATCAAAGGCATAAAACAAAGAACCAAACAAAAACAAACAAAAACCCCCACAAAAAACTTGCTAATGAAAAAAAGAACAAAAAATACCTTTCTATATAACCAAACTTGCTAATAAAAAAAAAAGGAACAAGAAAATCCTTTTCTACATCATCAAACTTGCTCTCTAGAACACACCACTACCACATTTCAATATTATGCACTCTTTTTGGTTTCCTGCAGAAATGGTAGTAGCATCAACCAACGTATATTGCAACGAAGGAAAAGCAAGGCAAAATAACAACACACAAAAAAAAATGATAAGGTTCACTGGTTTCAACTCAACAGTATGATCAAAGCATTAAAACCTGACTATTTCCTGACTACTTCCAGGCTTGTAATTGCCGTTCTAACATACTAGCGAATTGGCGTGAGTCTATTGAACACAATTCATAGGACCAGAATAGCAGCGACATAGTTAATCAGTCTTGACGCCGTTACCTCCAAAAACTGCTGAAAAAAACGTTGCTCTGAATACTCAACCTGTTGTGTATAAATCTTGTAAAAATCAGCACATCAGTCAAGACATAACGGCACACACACACACACAAATATTAAGATGAAATTGCACAGTATGAAGACAACAAAGATATTCAATATGGAAACCTCCACACGCCAACTATGTAAGTAGAATGCACATACATATATATATATATATACACACTCACACATGCGCACGCACACACAGACACACACATGCATGCAAATGCACACACACACACATATTCAACACAGGATGCTAACACAAAGGAAACCTATCTGGTGTACCCATATATCAGCCTTTTTATCAGTTGTTTTCTGTTTAAAATAAATTTAAAAATTCATAAAATTAAAAAAAAAAGTAACTCCAAGTCTGAGTATTCCGAGTCTGTTGATATTCAAGATCTAATATGACTTCACTATTAAGCACTTTCCAACTTTAGCAAATACATATATCTTCTCCTAAAAAATATTTCTGAGTGCATAAGACAAACTAGATATGAGTCAGCAACTGTTTTGTTTCAGTTTGAGAGATCAAACAATCATTAACACACAAAAACATCTGGAACCTGCAGACATATGCGAACACTTATCTGGAATAACAAAATTTCAAAACAGGTTTGTTACACCTGGAAAGCTTAACGTAAACATGCATGTGTTTTTATAAGATACTTCACAGTGAACAAATCCAACATCACTCAGTAAAGATTCTGAATTTAGCGCGCCCCCTTCCTTTTACCTAGTCCAAGTGTGGTCAGCTCCTGCTATAATTAGCACCAGCTGGCCCCATCTGGACTGAGATGGGATGGAAATAACTAGCTGCTGAGAGGAGCTGAAAGTGGGACAAACTCACAGCTGTGACTTGCAGAAATTCTCCGGAAGGACATGAGGGCTTCAAAAAAGAAACAGACAACTGAAATGTTGGTGTTCTCTTAACAGTGGGTATGACTTGAACTTTTTTTTTTAACAATCCCTCAGTTCAGCTGATCTTTCAGGAGTGAGGGGACTAGGATGAGGAGGAAGAGAGCCAGGTGCCGATCAAAGCATCACACTGCTCACTTCAGCAGACTGCTGTTCTCTACATGCTGATCATGGCACACGGCCACTCTGCCATCCCTGCTCTATGAAAAAGAAGACCCCACTCCATACTGAACACTGCTGGGAGACTGCTTCACACTTGGTGTCAATGAACATTTTTTTAAACACAAGACTTGATGTTTACCAGTAGCAAAATGACATTATGTCACGCTTGGCATCAATGGGGCAAAGAACGTTTTTCTAAACACAAGACAAGATGCACCGTTTACCAGAAGCAAAATGACATGCTTCTGTCGCCTGGCCACAGCATGTTTTGTTGCTGGTTTCTGGTGTGCACGATTTTCCAGGCAGTGAAGGACTTAGCTGCTTCTTCCTGTAGTGAAGTGACAAAAATGTGTTGCTGCTTCAAGCAGTCAGTGCTTTGTTCCTTAGGACAAGATGGGTGACAAGCCATACCTGAGTAACCCACTGTCAGTGACAAACTGAACGGGGCACACTTAAAGTGAATCTCTATCAGAGTCCCCTCATATTCAGTACACACACACACTGCTACCTGCTAAAAGCTACAGGGATGAACCTGTTTAGACATGGGAAAAAAAGACTGATAATATGAAATTTTAGCTCCTGATTCACATTAAGCAATTTGGTATACCAGAGACTCAGATCTGACCCAGTGTAAAGCCAAACAAACAACGAGGCTGCTCAGGATTTGTCACAGGAGTGCATGCATTCCAACACTGGCAGCAAAAGCTTTTGAACACTGACTAGCACTTCATGGGTAAAAGTTTTCAGATATCAGGACCACTGGGTCATCTGTTATGAGTACATCATCAGCTGTTGTTTTTTTTATTCTGCATTTCCTGCATGAGACAATAGTTTTCCCTATCATAATCACTGTGGACATATCACATTAGTTTTGCAAAATAAAAGAAGCATTGTGAGAACTGGTGCCTCACTAATAAGAATTAAAAGTACTGCTAACAACAGATAACAAGAAAAAAACCCGAAACAAAAAAACCACACCTCACTCCTCCACTCCTCTCATACTCCACCTCCCCAATCCCCCCCTCCCCATATATTATAATATACTCTCTTTTCATTCCTATTTTTTCAGATAAGATGGAATGTCATGGGACTCAGACATTAACATAATTTCCACAGAATGTTGTATGCAGTCTTGCTTCAGCAAGCAACATCAAGAACAATTTAACAACACTCCAACTGTGTATTCAAGTCACCAGCTTTCTTTTTTCTACACAGATATATCTGTTAGAATCAGCAGATCAGAAACTATTTTATCAAAGATCCAGATCAAAAAGTATCAGCGCTAAATCTACTCTCTATCAAAAACTACTAAAAAATAAAAAGGAGACATAAAGAGAAAACACAAATGCTCTTGATCCTGAAAGACGAGTATGGAATAATTTCACTTGCGTAAATTCGAGACATAAAATATCCTGGTACAGTGAAGAAGATCTTCACTGCAGATATTCATTTCTCTGAGAGGAGTCAATAGTCATATTCATTTCTCCTACATGGAGACTGAAACAGCCAATCACATTCATGTGTTCCTTCTCAACCAAGCAGACTGATGTGACCCATCATGTATCTATATTCTTGTTACGTGAGTGAAGGTTCTCAAATCTTGAAATCACCCACAATCTCAGAATAAAATTCACAAGAATATAATGTAGGGAACTTGTTATCAAGTCTTTGGGGGTGCCCCCTTGGTGGGCAGACTATGAGACAGACAGACAGACAGATAATGTAAGGGGCTTTTTTTTGCCTGTGTGGCCATATTCCATCCAATCACAAAACCCCAACTTTTCGCTTTCAGGGAAAAAAAACCGTATAATTTACGTCCTCTCATCTTTATGAGGCAAGAAACAAACTGATCTTCTGTTTTGGCTGTCAGACTTTCAACAAGAGAACTGAGAGCTGATACATCAGCAGCCAACTATCATAATCGCAGGTGGCAGGATTTTCTTCAACATACTAGTAACACAACTCTTTTCCTTTAATCAATAACACCGTTTTCTGATCTTGAACAGTATGTACAAGGGGTTTCTATGTGGTCATGAAACCGGAAGAAAGCATCCTGAACCGTTACTCACTCTCAGCCCATCTTACTTCTCTTAGAGGGTTTTCATTTATCTATCCATGCTATTCATTTCTTAACCAAACTCAGTGATGCCGACAGTGTTTCAAACTCCCCCTTCACAATCCTTCTGCAGTTTTCTTTGTTTTGTTTTTTCTTCCTCCTCTTTGACAGAAATAATCTATAGCATGCGCACACATTTTCTTTTCTTCTTCTTTTTTTTCTGAACAGCAGCAAGACTAGAAAGAATAGAATTACAGATATAAAAGAAGAGAAAAAAACCCACAACAAACTATCAAAAAAATCACAAAACTCAATACAGCAGAAAGAAAATAAACAGGGAGAACCCCCCCCAAAACCAATCAATGTCAAAGAATGAAAAATAAAAATTTTTAAAAGAAAAAAATTAGAAAGGAGACACAGTGGAAAGAGTCATCACAGTCGCTTGCAAACCCTGCAGGGAAAGAGGGAGTGAGGGAGTTTGGGGGGGGGGGAGGGGGGGGAGGGAAGGGGGGAGGAGGCCTGAGAGGAGGTCACTTGGTGCCTGGGGGACATTCGGGCATGGCAGTGCTTGTGGCTGGACCCTCAAGACTCTTCAGAGACTGGTGCACCTGCAACCACACAACACATCACCTGAAGTTACCTGCAACCACACAACACATCACCTGAAGTTACCTGTAACTACACAACACACACACCACCTGAAGTTACCTGCAACCACACAAAACACACCACCTGAAGTTACCTGCAACCACACAACACACACCACCTGTACCTACTTGTAACCACACCACCTGTACACTTTACTATCTGCAACACCACAATACACCACCTGTGCACTTTACACCCTGTAGCCACACCCAAACACCAGCTGTGTATTTCACCTGCAACTATCCAGACACACCACTTGTATATTTTACTACATGCAGCCGCAACGCAACATCACCAGCACCTTTCACCTGCAACTAATCCACATACTACCTGCAGTTTATCCACAACCACAACTACCTGCAACCACACCACACACCACCTGTACATGGATTCTTCTACAACAAAAAAAGTTGGAAAGAGCAAGAATCTGTTGCCAAGATGGATCTTTTCCATGAGTGTATATATACATATACATGACAAAGATTGAGACACTGACAGATCTGCACAAAATATGATACACCACACTTCATCATATTCTTACCATTCAAGAAAGAAAAAAAATAAATAAATAAAAATAAAAGCCCAAACCCAACCAACAACCAAACCCCCCCACCCCCCAAAAACCCAGCCAAAAATGACACCCTATTTGACTGCACACAGGGGGACGGGATAGCCTAGTGGTCAGAACATTGCTCTGGCAATTTGATGACCCGAGTTCAATTCCCGTTGGAGGGGATTTTTACCCCTGGAGTTAACAGCAGTGCTGACTCCACTCTTTCCAAAAGTCTTTCGGATGAGACTGTAAACCGAGGCCCTGTGTGCGAAGTACACAGAACATCTTGCACACACGTTAAATCCTGTTCCGCTTTTCGCAAGAGTAGGCCATTGTGTGTCGGTGGGAACAGATGACAATATTTACACAACACACACGGAGACTGGATGAAAAAAAAAGCACACAAGTGCTTATCCCGTTATCCTCCATATAAAAGATTTTTTAAAAATATATTAAAATATTTATAAAAAAAAAAATTTTAATTAAAAAAAGATGAAAAAAAAACACATGAGTGCTTATCCCATTATCCTCGATATAAAAGAATAAAATAAAAATAAAAGCACAGCAAGGTAAAGGAAGGAGGCATGCAGCCAGGTGATGGAAGGCAGGCAGGACAGGTGAAGGCTTCACCTGTTCCAGGAGCTGGATGTTGGCCTTGAGGACGTCATGCAGCTGGTGGATGGTGGCCAGGTGAGTCTGAGACTGCAGCGAGTACAGGCTGCTCAGCGTCTGCTCCCTGCAACCACAGCAGCCACACCCAATGCTTTAATTAACCCCCTCTTTCTGTGTCACTGAGTCGTGTTGCTCAGTGAACTGATGAATTGTATGATTTTTTTTGTTGGAAAGCCATGAGAAAAAGGGAAGTGATGGGAAGGGGAGGAGGGAGGGAGGCAGAGAGAGAAAGGAGGGAGGAAGGGAGGGAAGGGGGGGGAGAGAGAGAGAGACAGACAGAGAGACAGAGAGAGACAGAGAGAGAGAAAAGAGAGAGAGAGAGAGAGAGAGAGAGAGAGAGAGAGAGAGAGAGAGAGAGAGAGAGAGAGAGAGAGAGAGAGAGAGAGAGAGAGAGAGAGACAGACAGACAGACAGACAGACAGACAGACAGACAGACAGACAGACAGACAGAGACAGAGAGAGAGAGAGACAGAGAGAGAGACAGAGAGAGAGACAGAGACAGACAGACAGACAGACAAAGACACAGAGAGAGAGAGAGACAGACAGACAAACAGAGAGACAGACAGACAGAGACAGAGACAGACAGAGAGTGGGGTAGAATCGAGGGAAAAATCAGTCAGCCAATACAACACCCTTTAATTCAGTCACTGAACAAACGATCCAGGTCCCTACAGACAGTAAATATTCCAGACTTGTAAGGACAGTGTATCTAACATTCTTGGCCATCATCCCAGTTAGTTTATTACAGGGCCAGTTACCTCAAGGTGTGCTGCCTGCCGGGGGTCCACAGGTGACTCATCTCCAGTCGTGTCTGCAGCAACAAGATCTTGTAGGCCAGGCCTGCCGCTGACATCATCAGGAACACCACCCTGACCACACATACACACACATATGAACACACACATACATACATAAGAACACACACACATACATATTAAAACACATACACATACATATGAACACGCACACATACATATGAAACACACACACACATACATATGAACACGCACACATACATATGAACACACACACACATACATATGAAAACGCACACATACATATGAACACACACACATACATATGAACACGCACACATACATATGAACACACACAAATACACATGAACACACAAGTTTTTTTCAAAATTTTCTTCACAAAGAAATAATTCTGAAGGAAGATGATGATATATCAATATGTTTGAGAGAAGAAGGAAAGCGATCTGTCATAATCAATTGAACTAATCAGGGATTCTCCATAAAAAAAAAGAAAAAGAAAAAAAGAGAAAAGAAAAAAAAAGCCACTCACAGAATGCCGCATATTGCCAGTAGTAAGTTGGTTCTGGGTATCCTGCCCACACATAATCACACCAAACTTTCCCATTACAATGGGTATAAACATAACAGTTATAAACATACAAAATATCCCATCACTGCAGTTATAAACGTACAAAATGTCCCATCACTGCTGTCATAAACATACAAAATGTTTCATCACTGCAGTTATAAACATACAAAATATGCCATCATTGCAGTTATAAATGTAACAAAATGTCTCATCACTGCAGTTATAAACATACAAAATGTTTCATCACTGCAGTTATAAAAATACAAAATGTCCCATCACTGCAGTTATAAACATACTAAAATACCCCATCACTGCAGTTATAAACATACTAAAATACCCCATCACTGCAGTTATAAACATACAAAAATATCCTATCACGGTGGTCATGAATAAACCCAAAACTTAGCAGTTTATATATACCTATGAACACACAAAAAAGTCTTTAGATATTTTTGTAAGTGTGTATGTGTGTATGCATGCACACACATTCTGTGTGCATTTGTGAGTGTTGACGGGTGCATGTGTGCTTGAGCACATGCATGTGTGAGGGGGTGTGTTTGAATGGGTTTGAATGAATGATGGTAGAAGAGATAAAAATGTTCAATGATAATGTGTTTGTCTTACATCCTTTTTGTACAATCAAGAGACAGATTTTCCGAGTTCCAGTGGACACTGCAGGTTGCTTCTTCAATTTTCCATGAAATGTTCTGATCATGCCAATGAGGTGAAGGGTTCCTTTTTTCTTTTTTTTCAAGCAGAATGCAAGCCATATATGTTGATTTATTTAGTGCTGCAGTTGTTAACATACACATACCAAAATATTCCAATACTGCAGTCATAAACACATCCCAATATTCTTCGAACACACTAAACTGTTCATACACTGAATTCATACACTTAAAACAATAATAAATGATTGCAAGTCTTTAACTTATTAGTAAAGGAATCATAAACCCAAACACACTGATATATCCTTCCTCTTCTTTGTCAGGTGCTCAAACAGCAACTATCATTGTCTGTCATAGGAGCAAAAGGGCATTGTGCTGCCATTAAATGCCTGACAATTCAAGCCTAGCATATCCGACCTCAGCATGGAGGAGAATTGTTATCTTTGAAGTCTTTCTGGGGAAAAGGCAGGAGAATGGACCAAGAAGATAGAAAATGGACTAGAAGGAGGTGATAAGTAGAAAAGGAACAATGCAGAAACAAAGAGAGGGATAGAAAAGAGAGTTCCTAGTACAGAATTTCCAGAAGGTGGGGATGCTATTCAGACTGACAGACCCCAAACATCCCCATAAGAGAAACTAAAATATCCCATAACAAGAATATTTAGCATGCCTCACTACACTTTTATTACAGTAACAAACAAGAACACACCAAATATCCAATAGTGGAAGTAAAGTGTTTGGTTGCCTGCAAACATGAACAAACCAAACTATCCCATAAAAACATTTCACATGAATTTTCCACATTTTCCTAATACTAACATGAATTTTCCACATTTTTCCTAATACTAACATGAATTTTCCACATTTCCTAATACTAACATGAACTTTCCACATTTTCCTAAAAGTAACTTGAATTTTCCACATTTTCCTAATATGGTACTAACATGAACTTTCCACATTTTCCTAAAAGTAACTTGAATTTTCCACATTTTCCTAATACATGAATTTTCCTAAATTTTCCTGATACTAATCATGAATTTTCTTTATTTTCCCAATACTTAAATGAATTTTCACTTTCTATCTTATACTCACACTTGTGACATCAACTTACTCCTCTTTGTCCCTCTCTCTCATACTCGCACACAAATTAATCGACAGACTCTCTCTCTCTATCTCTCTCTCTCTCTCTCTCTCTCTCACACACACACACACACACACACACACACACACACACACACACACACACACACACACACACACACACACACACACACATACACAATGTCTAACAGTAATCCTAACCATTTCTCTCCCAAACTCAAACCCTGATATATCCATTGGTTCATCATCCTCAAACTAAAAAGAAAAGGTAAAAAGAGCAGAAATATTCACTCACGTCTGAAGTCTGATGGTGAACCAGGAGAGTAGGTCAAACACTTTCCTGCAGTCTATACCTGAAAGCCACAGACAGATACACCAGAATCAACACAATATCCATCATCACGGGCATTGGAGCCATACCATCTGTCCTCCTAAAGCCAGATCGTAAAGCAACGCTAATTATTATAAACATGAACATGATTCTGATATGTAGTTCGTTTATCTTACACACACACACACACACACACACACACACACACACACACACACACACACACACATACACACACACCTCTCTCTCTCTCTCTCTCTCTCTCTCTCTCTCTCTCTCTCTCTCTCTCTCTCTCTCTCTCTCTCTCTCTCACACACACACACACACACACACTGCAAATCTGTACATCCACATAGCATATTCAAACAAAGAAATCTCAAGAACAAAAGACATGTATGTATGAGTGCGTAAAAAGTATGTGAACACCAATACTGTACTGACTGATTGCAAAGCAGATACAAACTAAGTCAAGTCAAAAACACTTTAATCACCCCATGAAGGACAGGTACAATACTGACAGGCAAACTGATAATCAAAAGACACAAGATAGCTACATTTCATATTTGTTCAAACATTCTTAGACACTGAACTCCTTCAACTGAGTATTGAACCAAAAGACATCCTTTCTCTTGCCACTGCCATGCACACAAAACCCCCTGCATCAAAGTAATCCTCACCCAGATACAGCACTATGGCGCAACATTGCGCATCTAACACTCCACAATTCAAGTCAACAACTCCTAGCAGGTTCTTTTGCTGTTGAGAAAAATCCCCTCGAATGAGAACATAAGACACATTTATTTCAAACCCAAGATTTTTGCCTTCTGTTTCCATCCCTTATCTGTCCCTGCCTTTATAATGTGAAATCCCGTTCATCCTTCTAAAGTGTATAACCTTCATAAGTGTGTGCGTGCAGGCGTGTGTGTGTGTGTGTGTGTGTGTGTGTGTGTGTGTGTGTGTGTGTGTGTGTGTGTGTGTGTGTGTGTGTGTGTATTATTTGTTATTGATTGCTTGTGTCTTGTATAGGTCAAAAGCAAGCACTCTCGATTTGTTTTTGCAAGATATTACGCTATATAAATTCCATGTATTATTATCATTATTATAAACAAATTTTTTTTTAAACCGAGAACTCACAGCGTAAGGAGAACATCCCATTGGACACCTTCTCCCCCTGGGCCCTGGTGGCGGGGTCCCCACAGCCGGCCTCCTCCGTGACGCGGGAGGGGGGGGAGGGGGAGGAGGACTGGGTGGAGGACTGGGCAGTCTCCAGCAGGGCGTCAGTCTCCTGCAGCTCGCTCTCGTTGTCCTCGGTGGTGTCGGAGTCCCCGCTGACGTCAGCGCTGTGCGTGATCTCGTCCTCCTCCTCCTGACGCCGGGCACCACTCACCAGCCCTGGCCGCCCTGCCTTGTTGGCCTGGGGAAGGATGGACACAGTGCGCAAATACAGCATAGCTCAGTTAAGGCTCCAGGCCCCAGTGCTACAATTACCCCTTTCCTTTTACCAAGTCCAAGTGTTGTCAGTTTCTGCTATAATTAGTACCAGCTGGGACGGAATGAACAGCAGCTAAGAGTAGCTGAAAGTGGTGAAAACTGACAGTTGTGGATGTAGTGTACACACTGGTGGAGGGTGGGGGTGGGGGGGTTATGGTGTGTTTGGAGGGTTTGGGTTTTGTGGGGGGAGGTTTGTTTGTATTTTTTTTATTTCCTTCTTTTTTTTCCTTGTCTGTCTTTCTTTCTTTCTCTCTCTCTTTCTGTCAGGATTTCTTTAATCTTCGTCTTCTCCTTCCTGTCTCTCTTTTTCTTCTTTCTTTCTTTCTTTCATTCATTCATTCCTTCCTTCCTTCATTCATTCATTCATTCATTCATTCTTTCTTTCTTCCCTCCCCCCCCCCCCCCCCTCTCCTCTCTCTCCCTAATAAGGGCAAGGGCCGGATGAAAAAAAGTATGTAAATGCTTACTCTGTTACCCTTGAAAAATAAAGATTATTCAATTCAATTCTCTCTCTCTCAGTTTTTTTTTGGTATCTTCTTCTTTCTCCTCCTCTCTGTCTCTCATTGTCTTTCAAGATTATGATTGCTATCAATAGGCCTGTCAGTATTGTAATTGTCTTTATGAGATGATTCAACTGTTTTTGAAGACTTGACTCTCACTCTCTCTCTCTCTCTCTCTCTCTCTCTCTCTCTCTCTCTCTCTCTCTCTCTCCCCCCCCTTTCCCTCCCTCTTTCCCTCTCTCCCTCTGTTTTCTTATTCATGGATTTTCAGAGGTGCAGCTGTGGCATGTCAAACTATTCCAAATTCAGTATACCACATACTGCTACATATTTTTAAAGTAGAGACAGTGAGGAGGGGAACAGAAAGAGAGAGAAGTCAGATGTAGGTAGACTAGGGGGATAAATTCTTTCTTGAAATCCATGCTGCAGATGGCTGCTAATCCCATCATTCTTTGGTTGCTTGTTTTATTCATTTTTTTCAAGATTTAGATTCAAGATTTTCTTTCAAAAGGAGTACATGAAATTTTACAATACCAACGCTTGCAGATGTGGGCATGTGAAAAATGCTCACAACAACAATCATAACACAATGGATAGCACAAAAATCAAGAATGAATAATGAATTAATAAGAATGAATTCACACTACAGTTGTTGTCAAGCATGAGACACATCCTTCTGCTCAAGATCCTGTTCCCCAATGTCTGCGTATCAGCTAACATCACAGTCATCAAGTCTTCAATTCTCAGATTTTCTGTATATCAACTAAAATTTAAAAAAATCTGTATATCAACTAAAATCACAGACACGTTTTCATTTCTCAGATTTTCTGTTTCACAACTATAAGTCACAGTTTAGTAACAGACAGTCTTTTGTCCTTTTTTCTTTGTTTTTTTTTCTTTCTTTCTGCTATTTTGATTGAAAAACAGATAAGTTTATGACATGAAAAAAGAGCTCATACTTCTCTAAAAAAAGCAACAAACTTTTACGAATGTGGTGCAAAAATAAACAAAATAATACTAAAGCAATACCTCCACTATACAATTTCTGTTTACTGTGAAAACCTGTAAATGTTGTCATCAGTAGAATACAACTTTTTTTGTTTATCTAAGATCAGAAAAACACACTGTTGCAGTGCTGATCATGTATTTTTTCTTTTTATCCAGTGTACAGATCTCATCAAAGGTGAAACAGGCAAGACAAAAACACTGATGACTCACATGCATTATAACTATTTTCTTGAAGACTAGACACAATCAGTACCATCTAAATCACAGGTTAAGTCTAAACATTTCAAGAAAAAAAACTCATACAACTGATCAATTTTCCCCCCACATCTACAAATTCAACACTGACAAAAATGTACAAGTAACAACAGAAGCAATATTGAAGTACATATTATTTAACAACTACAGATTTTTGAAGATGAAATATAATGGAGAAAAACAAACAAAAAGCCCATCCTACTCTCATCCCCCCAATCCCTTTTTCCCCCCAAAGAGAGTCATGCTCTTAAAAAAGAGCACATTCTAGGGCTCTTGCTTTCATCTTTGTAACACCAGCCACTGGAATCAAGTCACAGCTTAAGTACAGCTATCACAGTTGGTAGTAAGAGTATGTGAAGTCTGACAATGAAGATGTGCAAAAAGCAACAGCCCCCGAGTAACTGAACACTGTCTTTTCAGCTGACAGGTAGTTGCCTTTTCTCTCTGATCAGCACAGTTCGTCAGGGAGACAGTGCAGAACATAGAGCATGTCAACATGATTGGCCCATCCACACGCACTTCCTTTTCTTTCCATTCTAGTTTATTTCAGTTTACTTATCTTGTTACTTTGTTCTTTTTTGGGGTGGGGGGTGGGCAAACAATGGGAACAGAAGTCACATGGCAGCATAAATGTCATGTGAATGACTTTCAAAAAGAATTACTACCTGTGTACCTGTTATGCATACTTTGTACCAAAAAAAGTTTGTATGTGGATAAGCTAACACATTTAAAAACTTTTTTTTTTTTAATGTTTAAACTTGTTTCCATACATGTGTACGATGCATACAAAGTGCTTGTACATCTATATTCTGTTTAAATGCTCCCTTATCTGACATACGCTGCCTGCCCTAAGTTTTAATGACCAGGAAGGAAAATCCCTCCCCAATTAAACACACACCTTGGTTTTAAGGGACATAACAAGAAACAGGTTTTTTTGGGGGAGAGAAGGGAAGGGGAAGTTGGGGAGGGGGGGGGCAGATGGGGCAGGTTAGGGGGGGTAAGTTACAAGGTGGGTGTTGGTTCTCCTCTGGCAAGTGCCGAACTTGTCTATGGCAGACCAAAAGTGTCAAAATAGCCCAGTTCCAAGACTGTTGCTTTAGTTAACTGTTTGCCACTTTTCTCAGAATATATACATATATGTATGCATACCAGCTTGCTTTAATTATTCATGCCAGAACTTAATCCTTGATGGCTGTACAATAACACACAGACAGACAGACAGACACAAATATAATATATATAATATATATATTAATTAATTATTTATTCATTAATGTCATGGTGTCCATGTCTAACTACGCATGCAAAGACATGGGATGGCTATTTGTGCATGCACATTTAATAATGGAAAATATGAAATATTAAGAAATGGTAAGAAGAAAAAAGAAATTCATGTAAGTACACATACACACACCCACAATGATGAATATGAAAAAACTTATTTTCTACAAGGGTTTTATTCACTGTGACTCCATACAGAATGTTTTTGTTATTGCTGAACAATGAAGACAATTGTGACACTCCACCATGAAATAAGTCACTTTGCACCTGACCCACTTTTGCACTAGGAGTCATTTAAGGCAGGTTAGGGTCAGGATTTCGATTCTGAGATTTTGACTGATTATAAAACTATAGTCATTATTCTACCTTGTGATGAAATATTAACATGTAACTTTGATTCTCCTTTGCTTTAAAACATGTTTTAAAAATACCCAAGCCCTCATTCTCACCATCTGTCATGGCGCTAAACTTGTCACTTTCTCCATTTGTCACATCCTGCGGTGTATCATTTCAATTTGTCATAACTTCTCATAAAATTATCCGATTTTCAATCTGTGTTTTGTATTGAATAGCCTTTTTATTGCAGATTAATAACATGTCAATAACTAAAAATTGACCTCAGATGCGTTGCGACTCGTTATGTGGTTGAGCATCACAATCGTTAATGTTATGCTTTGAAGGCGAGAGCTATGGGGGGTTTTCTTAGCTTTACAAGATTCTGAGCTACAAAAATCTTGTATTATTATTATCATTACTATTATTATTATTATCATAGTTAAATGCCGCTTATGAAGCATGTCTTTTTTTCCAGTATGTTCAGAATAATTTCAGAATCAGACAATGCACCATCCTGTCTTTGACTTGGAATGTTTTTTCACTTTGTTGTAGAGTGTTTCCCAGCAGGTGTTATTTAGACACTCTCCCTGAAGTCAGAATGTGGCTACCTAAATGGTGGGTGGATGGGGGGGGGAACTTGTATACACATAAATCTCACTTTTGGTGAACCTTAGAGCTCTAGCCAAGGAATGAAAAAAGAAAGGTTTTAAAGCACAACAGTTTTAATGTAGGTCTTGTCACTTTGCTTACATCAATAACTGACAAAGCTTTTTGTCTGGATCAACTTCCAGTTTATTTGACCAAGCTGTCAATACACATTAGTGTGCAGCTGACGCATGTAGTGTATGTAAATTATGTTTTGTGCTAGGTCATGGATAACCTAATAGTAATTTCATTTTTACAGTGCTGTGCACAAATACAAGTTGACATACACTTAACACATCCTTGAAAATTCGTTTGAATCATGTCATATGCTTTTTATTTTGGTTATCACAAACTAGTCCTTAATAACAACAATTTTCTTTTACTGTGCACACGAAAATCAAAACGATACTCTTGATGACTTTGTTTTCAGTGATGAATATTAAAAAAAACAACCCACACCAACAATGAATAAAGACAAAAGCCGTTACAGCATACCTAAGGAACTAAATATGAACACAAACGTGTAGCAATGTAATTAAAAATGCAGTAAATAGAACAGAAACACGGTGTTTCATCTTTCAATTGTCTGATATAAACAGAACAATACATAAATAAATAGTAATACATAAATAGTAGAAAATAAATAAACAAAATAAATCCATATAAACAGACCGACCAGTTGCAAAAGACAAAGGAGGTATCAATATTTTTTTTTTTTTTTTTAAATGGTAAAGAGATGGGAAGTCCAGCTGTTTCCTCAGGGAAAACATCACTATACAAACATCACAATACAAACATACGCTCAACATGTCACTAACATGGGAGAAAGTGCATAGATGGGGCGAGGGTGGGGGGATGGGGAGGGAAGGAGACCGCTTGGATGTGGATGGAAAAAAAAAAACATCCAAGAACTCTTCCCACCAACTTTGCTCACAAAGACTTTCACAAACATTCCTCTTACAGTGAAAGTCCGCGGCTTCGTTTATGAATCAGCATTCTTAGCCAAAATGAATGATTTACGGGCAAGTTTCGTGCCATCATTTATGAACCACAGCATTCATAACCATGATAAAATGATCCTACACTCAACATTCTCAGCATGGTTTGATCCACACAGCAAAAGGGCAAGACTTTATTCTTCAATATTTTTGTGTACTTTGTGAGATATATGTTGCATGCACTAAATATCAGTCTAGATAAGGTACACAGATCTACATGGGAGATGCAGCAGAAATGGACGCTTACTACTTCACATGCTGTTTCAAGTGCTGTTGCGAGTCTTCCCTTTAATTCCATATAATACTTGTAACATTTTTAAAACTACTCATGTGACTCCAATGTAAAGTGAATAACGCATGCTTTTAGAGTGTCACTGTGTGCTTTCTTTTTTTTTCTTTTTATCTCCCAACATGCACTAACGGACTCAGCATGCATGCAGAGATTCTATTTCTCATACAGGTGTACCAATTCTCACTTGTCTAAGTATACATGTATGTGAACATAAAAGCACATGGTTCCCGTAAGCACATGCATACACACGCGCGAATGCATCTGTGCATGTGCGCACACACGCACACACACACATACCCACTCAAACACAGACATACACATAATCACTCATATTTATAACACACACACACACACACACACACACACACACACACACACACACACACACACACACACACACACACACACACACACACACATACACAAAACAACACACACATACACACAACACTAAAACAATAAACCACAAAATACACACAACAGCAGAATGACTTCAGCATGCAATGTTAAAGTGTATCTACCACACACACACACATACACACAAACATCTACAAAAAAACACAAACAAAAACAACCCACAAAAAACAAACCCCTCTCCTGCAACCTTTCTAACCATAAAAATTCCCTCAACAATGCATGCTGTTAGCAATATACACATCACTTTCCATGCAAGAGCGAAAAAATTCACCACAGCGCTGGTCACTCTCGATAGAGAGACGAGACAGCTCTGCAACTAAGCGGTGATGGGGAGGGAGGGGAGGGAGGAAGGGGGATGGGGGGGACAAGGGGGCATGGGGGGGGGGGGGGAGGAGGGGGGAGGCCAAGACTAGGGCTGGAGGGACGCACCAGGCAAAAAAGGTGGGGGTTGTTTGAACACTTACAAACTCATCATAGCAGGACAGTTCATTTTCTTTTGTATTGGTGGAGTCAGTCTGAAGACGGAAAGAACAGAAAACCAAAACAAAACATGTTCAGCATAAAAGACAGAAAAAGGAAAAAAAAAAAAAAAAATCTTTTGCTCAGCTTACAAAAAAAAAAAAGAAAAAAAAAAAAGAAACCCACCTTGATGCTTACATCAACAATGAAATATGAATGGAAAATTGTAAAAAAAACAAAAAAACAATCAAAGAATAATAAACAAACAACAAAAAATATTCAATGCAATAACGGCACACTGTTCTCAATCACATTGAAAAGAAAGACAAGAGAGATGGGAGAAGAGTTTGCGAAAGTTATGTGCATTTATAGGTAAGGATGTGTGTGTGTGTTGAGTGTGTGTGTGTGTGTGTGTGTGTGTGTGTGTGTGTGTGTGTGTGTGTGTGTGTGTGTGTGCGTGCGCGCGTGTGCGTGCGTGCGCGTGTGTGTGCATGCGCGCGCGCGTGTGTGCATGCATGTGTGTGTGCGTGCACACGCACAGAGTTCCGTTTTCACAAGGAACATCAGAGCACGTGAAACTTTTCTATGAAAAGTGCTTCACAATCTTTGTAGCAATGCACTAAAAAATGATGCTGGCACTTCAGTGTTTGTCATTCCTGCAAACATGAATTACAGGATCCTGACATGAGCATGATTGTCTGATGATCTGCTTGTCAGAAGTCTGTACATTTCCCATCTTCCCATAACATGCAAATGCATGCATATGGGTACATACATGGATGTTTGTGTGTCTGATTGTATGCATGCATACACAGACATATGCATGCACATATGCATGCATATAAGCATGCATGGATGCATATGTCTGAAGTATGTGTGCACACATGCAAAAAACACATAAGAATGCTTTTTTGTATGAATTTATTAAAGATGTGAATATATTGAAAGCATGTTGGAATGAGCAAATGTCTGATTTTTGTGTGTGTGCTTGTAGTCTCATGACAAAAAAGGAAAAAAACAAATATCAAACAAACTGGAATACAAAAAAAAAGAAAAAAAGTTTCAGAACAAATGTTAACACTGACACCCACCCAATACATAAAAAAAGTATACTGACAGTCAATGTCTACCATGAACAAATCATACTGAAAACTAACCAGATCTATTCCAAGGCAATGTTATGCTTTAGCAGAGGCATATCAAGCACATTTTTCTTATGATTATGATACCTTATCATTACTGGCCTTTCACACTGTTTAACACACATG
Organism: Stramonita haemastoma; assembly: GCA_030674155.1. Lineage (NCBI taxonomy): Eukaryota > Metazoa > Mollusca > Gastropoda > Neogastropoda > Muricidae > Stramonita > Stramonita haemastoma. The sequence continues at coordinate 13,349,287 of CM060328.1, forward strand.
AATATCAACAATTTATCAACAGACAAAAAAGAAAAGCTTTTAGGAATGTTTAAGACATATCACCCCACAATCCACTCACACTGTTAACACACATGAATATAGACGATTTACAAAAAAAAAAGAAAGGAAAAAAAACTTGTAGGCATGTCTAGATATGAACAGTATACTCTTTCTGGTTAAGGACGGCATTAAAACGAGCAATCCGTCTTCCTGATTCTAACCAGATTAAAAGATAAAATATGGCCAAAACTCTTACCGAATCTTGAGAAAGCTTCCACAAGGTCACCAGCAGCTTGTACGTGTTGTCTCTGGATATGAAGGATCCAAACACATACTGCAACAACAAGCAAAAGGATTACAGTCCACTCACGCTTTTTTTTTCTTCTTCTTTCATTTGAAATTTAAATAAATGTCAATACATGGAAGAGAATAGTAAGTATTTCAGTCTAGATGGGTTGATACGCCTGTACAAAAACATGTTAAAACAAACAATTTCAAGCCATACACATGTTAATAACACTACACAGAAAGACACAGATAGATAGACAGACAGACAGACAGACAGACAAACTGACAGAAAGACAGACAGACAGAGATACGCACATGTACACACCCACACACACATGCACACACACACTCACACACAGCTCATTCTTAATTCCAATAATCCACTAGCCAATAAGCAGACCATACAAGCAACATGTGGACAAGACTGCAGTAATAATACAACAATCTACAGCGATACACAGCGCACTGATAACCCATTGCCCCAACAGACCTGCACTCTCTCTGAACCACTACTTCAGCAGGCATGTCAGCCCTGTGATAAAATAAAGGGGAAGAACAGATAAGCATGGTAGAGCTTACCCCCATGTGTTTGTGGGTCTGCATTTCTTTCATCGCCAGAAACTGATATGGAATGAATGAAGTCAATGTTGAATCTTTAGGTAGCTGTTTTTTGGTGTGCATTTTTTTTTTTTTAAACAAGACATTTTATCTTAGAAGGTAAAGCAACAGCTATGATATATTTTACTGGTTAAAAACAAAACAACCCCAGAGTAATGGAAAAACTGTAAAGCAACAATTTAATCATGATGCAAGAAGCGCAAACATCAGGCAAAGCAAGCACTTTGGGGACAAGTTTGACCATTTTTTGTCTTGTTTTGGAGACACGTGATGTTGGTGAAATCAATAATTTTCTCATTTATCTAAGTGTAGATGGCATCATCTGAGGAGACCCTGGTGACTAAAACCAACCTCTGAAATGTGACAAACAGGTAAAGGAAGGAATTCTGGTCCTACCGTTTTCTTTCTACTTCAGCTACTAAATGCCTCCGAATGGATTGCAATCCAAACTTATTTCCCAGACATGCACAACAATCTCATTCACTTATGATTCTGAAGGTCTGGAGATACGTCCAAAGTTTTAAGTCTATATCAGTCTGTGGATAACCAAAACTTTCAGCCATTAAGAACAACTAAAGGTATCCTGCAATCCCCAGAATCACAAATGAGATGATTCAGCTTTGTCAGTGTAAAGTCCATTCCATTAAAAAGGGCGTTAGGTAATCTTTAGCCTGCCAGGGAAGTTTTCACCGAAATAGATGGGTGTTGAAAAACAACAACAAAAGCCCATCCAAATTAAAATCTATTCTATGCAGCTATGTTAATCCTTTCACTGCTATCATATTTTGCTCAGGCACATGCTGGACGAAACAGACAGAGCGTTGAATCATGACGAACAGCAATTGTCAACTTGAGCACATTTTACGATGAGCTCTGTTTGTCACCAGTGCAGTAAAGAGGTTAATGGTGGGGGCAAAATGGTCACATACGCAAAAAAAATCCCACCACTAGTGAACCTCAGAGCTCTAGCCTAGGAATAAGAACACCCCTCCCCCAACTGTTAACAGAGGTAAAAATATATGCTTTTTTAATGGAGAGTAAATAAACAACACGTATAAACATACACATCTTTTACTGTTTACAACCATTGTATGATTTCCAACAAAGAAAACATGTTTGCATGGTGTGAAACATGTTACCCATGTTCCAGAAAGGTGCACATCGCGGCCTAAAGCTTGAAACAATTTTTTTAAGGAAAGTAAATAAACAACACACATAAACATACATATTTTATTCTGCTTTCAACAATCGTATGATTCTAACAAAGAAAACATGTCTGCATGGTGTGAAACATGTTGCCCATGTTCCAGAAAGGTGCACATGGGGGCCTAAAGCCTAAACCACCTGCCTTGAGAGCACAGGTACTCCCTCCTCACCTTCTGGTCAGCCACCTGGATGCCGATGGCGTTGGGGATGATGAGGGCCAGCTTCTCCCGCGTGATGCTGATCACCTTCTCCAGGGGGATCTCCAGCTGAACACCAGACAGTCAATACTTCATTCCAAATATACACCACTCTCTGTAACTTTTCTATCTTGTTATAAATATCTCTTACAACAAAATATACACCCCACTCTAAAACTTTTCCATCTTGTTTACATCTCCTACAACAAAATATACATCCCACTCTAAAACTTTTCCATCTTGTTTACATCTCCTACAATCAAAAATATACATCCCACTCTAAAACTTTTCTCTCTTGTATATATGTATCTCTTACAATCAAACTATATATCACACTCTAAAACTTTTCTATCTTGTATATATATATTTCTCTTACCATCAAAAATATACATTCACCTTCTATAACTTTTCCATCTTTTATATGTCTCTTACAACCAAAATATACATCACACTCTAAAACTCATATATATATATATATATATATATATATATATATATATATAATATATATATATATATATATATAACACAATGTATCAACCATTCTTTACCGATTGAAACAGGACGAGTCAATGGCATTCCGCATGAAAATCGTCTTTGTAAACAATGTAACGTAAAAACAATAGGAGATGACTTTCACATTATAATGGAATGTTCAAAGTTTTCTGAGCTTCGGAAGAATGTCCTACCTCATGAATACTTGTATCCAAGATCCATGTTCACATTTTGTAATTTGTTTTCTTCTAATGAAAATATGTTATTAAAACATGGCAAATTCATAGTTATGAGTAAAGTTGCATGACATTAATTAAAAGGTTGACTATATTTTTATTTCTTTATTTCTGTGAAATTCTGTGTATGAACATATTCTATTAATGCAAATTGTATATGTTACAGTAGATTTTGTTTTCTGAAATCCTCCAT
>CM060328.1:13360019-13365019 GCA_030674155.1 Stramonita haemastoma
TGTTTCATTGTGAACAGCCTCTGCTGAAATCTTTTCTTCTTGGACTGTATACTTCTTATGGTAAATAAAGGAGAGGTTATTTCTATCAGGTTACAACGATGAGGAGAGGTGGGGGTGGGGGTGATTTGGGAAGCAGTGAGGACGATATGGGGAACACATTGGAAACTGTTTTATTGGTATACATATGGAATCTCTGGTAAACTATAATGCTGGATTACAGGCATAAAAAAGTATTATTTTAAATTCTACAAACTGAACTTTGATCTGGACTTAAAACTTTAAAGTTAAAGGAAAAAAACTGGAACCACTAAAGTCCAACAGATATTTACTTTATGGAGCTAATTTTGAGAGTGATGCTAAAATTATTTGACATTGATGCTGACTGTAAGTCTCAGACCTGGTTGACGTGTATACTGTAGATCATGAATACAAGTTTAGAAAAAGCAACTGCAGGATGCAACCCTGGCATGTGGTTTCAAACCATGATGAATGATCACAGCATTATCAGCATAATCACCATCCTCATCACTGTGTATCATCATGCAGTAATTAAACTCTGAATCTGACTCAAGGGTCCATGGCTTTGTTACCCTTGTCTAGGTGACCTAACTTGAACTTTCTCCTCCAATTGCCAGCGATGAAATCATGTCAGTTCTTCATGTGAGTTAATTTTTACAGACTTTTAATGATGACTTTTTGCATGAATTTTTTTAAAGCATTATGTTTGCTTATGAATTCAGTGTACCATAAGAAAATGAAAATCAGACTTTTGACTTGGCTAGGATGTAATGGCTTTTTGTATGAATTTTTTTAAGCATTATGTTTGCTTATTAAATAAATTCATTTTACTATAAGAAAATGAAAATTAGACTTTTGACTTTTGGCTAGGATGTGAGGACAGCTGCCACCTGAGAAAAGGTGTGTCTGTCTGATTTCATGACCAAGTTATAACCGTTGTCCATGGAAGACTAGAAAATGTGTGGTTTCCTCACTCTGCATGCTGAACCAGAAGACACCAGTGAACACCACTGAAGTGACCTAGCTGCAGTGCTGAGAATCTTCTGGCTGGTGGCCTCACAGCGGCCTGACACTGACAGATTCCCATGAACACCTATTGATCTGCTGCTTTGAACAGCAAAGACAAGGATCCCCCATGTCAAACTTGTGTGAACATGTTCACACCCAGACTGTTTACCACTGTGATTTATAAGCTACTGTGTTCAAACAGCTAAGGGAAGGATCCCCAAACCCTAAGCAATTAGGCCAAAAAAAAAGTGCTGATGCTAGGCTGTGAGCTATCATGTGTGCTGTATCAGTTAAATTGTTCATGATACTGAGAGATGTTTTTATTCATGAGCAGTCAAACAATCATCTCCGCTGCTCCAATCCCATGCAGGTTTATGTTTATATAGTCATCTTTTGTGAGGTCCTACGTCACACATATCAGCAACATCTGTTCTTTGGTAACATCTGCTGTTACTGGCAAATTCAACTTGGGCTGTGTGGTCCACTGATAATTCAGTAGTGTGTGTATGTATGGTGGCAACGCTGATCACTGAATACGCTCAATGAAGCAACTGATTTGTCATGGATTATTGCAAGAATAGAATCAATATTGACCATACTCACATCTCATTATCTCCAGAAATGTTCTTCCAGATTGCTTATTTCTGGCAATAAAGTTCTTTACATGTTGAATCAGAGTTAAAACTTGTACCAATCATCATAAAATCACTACTGACAATAAAGTAAGTTCTTTACATTTTGAATCAGAGTAAGTATTTATCATTTGTTTACAAGAACAGTATAAGTTCTGTTTTCTCCCATTTACATAATTATCATCCGTTTATTGGTTTTCAAAGAGTTTTTGTCCCTTTGCTAGAGCTTCAAGGTTCACCAATGGTGAGATGTTGTGTATGTGACCATTTTTGCCTATTATATGAATATTTTATGGCATTAAGACAGCACCATTTCTACTTTAGGAAAATCCCCATAAATATCAACCAGTTCGCTGCCAGGAGAAATCTGATTTAAGGTCCCTGCCATTGCCAGGTTTTTACAAAAAATTCTGGCGTGAAAACTATTTGAGATGAAAAAAAAGTGTTACATGTTTTTTTTTAATGGAAAATGAATGAGGAATCTGGAGGTCAATTCGGATTGTAAGAATTTCAATTACTTAACGTTACCTAACATGCCTTATTAGAAATTATAATTCATGCAAAATTTTGCCTCATGCTAAAGGAAATTTCTTGCCCAAGATAAACAAGACAAACCCCAAAAAGAGCAAAAATACACTCGTCGGGTTCATCTTTTCCAATTTGATCAAATCCATACACACATATAATATTTCACTATAATGCATCAATTCAACTTTTCTGGCCCTGCTGACTTGGCCACACTCCCTTCAGCCCTCTCCTTTCTCTTCTCTTCACCACCCCCCTCCCCTCACCCACACCACCCTTCCCCCTTTTTGCCTGGTGCCTCAGGCCTTGACCGACTTTTGCCATCACTAGAAGTGTGAGTGGACTCAGTATCACTATACAGATCACAGCTTTGCTGAATGAAAAGTTTGTCTGCTGAATAGCTTCCAACAAGAGTAGCACATCTCTGTTACTGTCATAATTATTGTCATCTTCAGGTGAATATTTCTAGACAAAAGATTATTTCCTTCTTATCACTATTTTTTTAATCAAAAGATCATCTGATGTGCTGGCAAAGTAGTGTCAATTTTCTGTGAAGTGGATGGCTGACTGACTGACTGACGAACACTTAAGTGGAGACTTCATCTGGCCACGTGGCACAAGGCTTATACCCTGTGAACTTCGCCAGTCACTGACTACGTGAAGAAAAAAAAATTATGTTCACTGTGATGTAGGGATTCTAGGGATTCCATTCCTACTTTAGTGTAGCTAAAACATTTTCTAGCCATGTGAGAAGAAATTTTCACATTTGCACCAGAAAAGACTTGTGAAAAATCAGAAAAAAACAAGGACGTCAACTGACGCCCTATAAGCACCGGAGAAGCACTTTGCCAAGGACAACAGCCGATATCCTATAGGCAAAAAACTGATTAAAAAAATGCTGGATTCTTCAATGATTGACCTGATAGTGATAACAAAGCTATTTCAAAAGATTCCAAACAATGAAACATTACTGAAGTAAGTTTATGTCATCACTACTGGGACTGTTCATAAGATTTGTCCAATTTTTTATAACTGTGGCCACACACTGAACAGAAAGGAAGCTAAACACAAAACCTCCCTGGAAAGTACAAATATCTTCCTAGCCACTGAAAACAACTCCACTGCAAAAATAAAACTTAATAAAAGAAGCAATGGAAAACACTCTGGTCTTGAAAAGTAGTTATGAATTCCCAAATATCTTCCAGTTGAAAAGTGTGTTCATGTATGCAGGATACAGACTTATCTAAAGTAAACACTTTAAGTTCACTTTTCTCAACTTGTTTCTTGAACAAGATTGTTAAGTACTATGTAAGCATATAGATGTACAATGCATGTATGTGGGATCAAAATCTCATGACCAGAACTTGTTCACAGACACTGACAGGTAAAAAAAACAGCAACAACACCAAACAAACAAATGATAATTGAATAATTAAAATCCCCCCCCCCCCCTCCAAAAAAAAAAAAAGGAGCCCCTTACCTGTTCTCCAGCTGTGTGGTGATATTCTCTCCGCCATTAGAACTGGAGATGCTGGCACCGGAGCCCCCGGACTTGCGCACTTCTCGCGGACTCTCCGTGGGTCTGGTGCTCTGGTCAGCCTCCTGGACCATCTGCTGGTCAAACCCCACAGACAGCGAGGGCATGGACTTCCTGCAACACAGTCACCACAGTCCTTCATCCTTTCAGAACGGCAAGCCTGTTTTCCCGCTCAGATTTCTGCTAAAGAAAATCGGCGCAACCAAATTTTCCTTCAATTCCTGAGTTTCTGAGGTGCTGAAGAGTGCAAAACGGGTACCTAGGTAAATTTTATATACACGCGAAGCTTTATAAACATTCTCGTGGGAAAGGAGAAGCAGTGTTTGCCGTATCAAAACTATTTTCCTGAATGTGTTGATGCCAGTAAGCCGCATGACAGATCCCTTTAAACAAACCCTCCTCTGGCACCGTTATCGCCGGGAAATCGGCTGACAGGACTGAAGGGGAGGGCACCGGGCAAAAAATCAGGATAGGGGAAGTAATTGTCAGCAGATATTAAGTAAGTACTGTAAGAGTTAAAACCATAAATCACAGGATTACTTGAACACAGCCTGGGTGAGAATAGGCCCTACAGGGCAACGAGCATTGCACTGTATGCTTCCTTATCAGGGGAATGCTCACTCTGTGCAAGCCAAGTTATATCACTCATTAGGACTTTTGTTGTCACCTCTACACCACATAGGAATAACTGACTGAGGTATAATCAGTAGAGTTGACAGGTGCTATTATATCTCAGTTATCTGAGTGATAAAGACAATTTAACTTGAATTTTAATCAGTAGAGTTGACAGGTGCTATTATATCAGAGTGGTAAAGACAATTTAACTTCAATATCATGGGTCCATGAAGTCATAAGTTCAAATCTTGGTGACTGTGTCTGGTGAAGAAGTGTGGGGATTTTTAAAATCTCCAAGGTTAACTTTAAGTGTAGACCTGCAAGTGCCTTAATTCCCTTAAGTTTGTCAGTTCATGCTATACTTATGGAAAGAAGATAAATTTTATACACATTAAAGATCCCGTATTTCATGTCAGTGTTCAGAAGAAACATTTATTTATTTATTTATTTTATTCTTTTATATCAAAGATAATAGAATAAGCACTCATGTGCTTTTTTTTCATCCAGTCCCTGTGTGTATGCAGTTGTGTAAATATTGTCATCTATTCCCACCGGCACACAATGGCCTTCTTTTACGAAAAGCGAACAGGAATATTAATTAAATATATAAATAAATAAATATGTATGTAAAATAATAATGTTATATTTATCTAATTCTACTGATG
>CM060328.1:13372519-13382519 GCA_030674155.1 Stramonita haemastoma
GATCTTACACATGCGCATATACACAAGAAAGGAATAAAGGTACTGGCAGGTCTGCACTTTCAGTTGACCCAGAAAATCGTAATAATCCCCACTTTGAGTGCACTACTCCCCGCTGCCGAAATTTGAATCAGAATTAGAATCAGAATCAGAATCATCAGAACCAGAATCAGAATCAGAATCCCCCACATGGTGACAATCAAGGGCTCTGGTTACTAAGCTCTCGTGTCCGCCTAGTGTCTCCTTCACTAAGAGGAAATCTATGCAGATTGAAGCAGGGAGCGGTTACATCGCGGCTGCAGCTTACTACTACTACTACTACTACTACTACTACTACTACTACACTACATACTACTACTACTACTACTACTCCTACTACTGCTACTAACTACTACTCTACTACTACTACGACTACACACCCCCCGCTGCCTCCACACACCCCCATTAATCCTGATTATCATCACGACAAGTGTCAGTCAGTCAGTCAGAATCTGCCAAGGGGGACATCTGTCAGCAGGGTAACAGAGGACGGAAGCAAGGTGTGGATATCAGATCAGAGGACCAGCTTCCTGGGAAAACAGCCAAGAGCCTGGTTCCTCTGGCCTCCAGCCACACGTGGAGCACGCGAGGCAATGGAAGAAACATGGGCAACAAGAAAGTTGTCCTGGGGGAAAATCTATACCATAGAAGCTACTCGCTCCCAAAAGGAGACAACTACACAAACTGGAACAAACACCCCTCCCCAACCAACCAAACAAAAAAACCCCTCCCAAACAGGTAAGGATGGTTTCCTGGTGACATACTCCCTTGCTAACGATACAATCATGACAATGAGCACCCTGTAATCTACTAATGAAACAGAGGCTAAAAGGACAATAGACTGACACTGGTCTATAATTTAAGGACCCATATACAGGATAGCTCAGTGGTCAGAGCACCTGCTTTCCCCAAGCAACGGTTAAGTAGGTTGAGTGTGGTTACCAAGTGTAGGGTGACAGTTTGCTGCGCCTTGGCTTCAGTACAGTCCCCACCAAGTTCAACCAGTTGTAAATGGGGTACCTGCCCTCTTTAGGGTCAGGGAAGGTAAACTGGTAAGGGCGAGGAGATGGGCGCCGCCCTCAATATACTGTCCCCTGGAGAAGCTGAGGTCTCTGATATCTAGCTATCCAACGACCACATAGGTTATGGGGACACTTGTACCTTTCATGCGTAGCTGCATTTCCCCTAAACCGGAAGATTGGGATGTAAAGATAGGGCCTACTAATAAAAGCATTAATTGTTGTTGTTGTTTTTGCTGCTGCTACTGCAGCAGTTGTAGTTCCCAAGCTTTAACACCCCTGAGGTTACCAAGAATATGTGTTCTGTCTAAACATTCAGACGACAAAGTTTGCTCCAATGACTTTTTTTTCTTCAAGTACCACTGCATAAACAGACACACTCCCACTCCAGAGTTTTTTCCTTTAAAGGAAAAGTGCTGCATGTTATGCTAAGAGCTTGTCATGGCTGAAGATCATAGGGACATAACATTTCAAAATATAACAGCAGTTTTAGTGTAGGCCTTGGGCACTTAGCTTACACTAGTAACTTACAAAGCTTTTGGTTGGGGCCAAGCAATAGCTTTCAAAATGGCTCCATAAATGTTGACGTGGTTGTGGTGCTGGACACAGAAAGTTTTCGTGGGAGGAATCGCTGAATAATGTAAGTGATGTCAAATGTGTGATGGTTTGGTGGTCCATAGTAACGGGCCCACCTGGAAAGCGAGAAATCGCAGGTTCAATCCTTGTTTTAGATGCGAACATTTCCTCATCCACTAGACCTTGAGTTGATGGTCTAGATGCTAGTCTTCCGAAGGAGACGAAACCCTAAGGTCCTGAGTGCAACACACATTTTCAGCAATGACAAAGAAACGTTGGCAACAAGAAAAATTATTCCCAGGAAAAATCTGTAGGATATTCCCAAAGGTAGACAATTACACAAACTGGAACAACTCCTCCCCCAACCCCAACCAAACAAAACCCCGTCCCAAACAGGTGGCGATTGTTTCATGGTGACATACTCCCCTCGCTAACAATACAATTATGACAATGAGCACCCTGTAATCTACTAATGAAACAGAGGCTAAAAGGACAATAGACTGACACTGGTCTATAATTTAATGGACCCACAGACGGGATAACTCAGTGGTCAGAGCACTCCCTTTCCCCAAGCAATGGTTAAGCAGCATCGGCGTGGTTACCAAGTGGATGAGTGATCGTTTGCACGCCTTGGCTTCAGTACAATCCCCTAGTTCACCCAGCTGTAAATGGGTACATACCCTCTTGAGGGTCAGGGAAGGTAAAGCGGGGAAGAAGAGCGAAGCTTGAAGGTCTCTTAACGCCTCGCTCCCCTATGACCACATCAGTTATGGGACATCTTTACTTTTTACCTTACCTGAAAACCAGCTGCTTTTCTTTGCATCATGCACCCCCCCTTCCCCACCAGTCCCCCCCCCCCCAGTCTGAAAACTAAAGGTTTTTGTTTGCATCACATTCCTCCCCCCACCCCCTATCCCACCCCTCCAACACACACACACACACACACACACACACACACACACACACACACGCACGCACGCACGCACGCACGCACACACACACACACACACACACACACACACACACACACACACACACACACACACACACACACACACACACACACACACACACACACACACACACACACGAGCGTGTGTGCATCCACCAACACCAAAACTTTGTTCATCAATCTGAAGACTAATAGTCTTTCAAGTGAGGCAATAAGCCAAAGTCCAGTGTACTGAACTATGATGGATGATGGTAAGGTAAAGCCATGCGATAATTGTCCATGGCACAAGTCCCAACAGAACCACCTGTTTTGAAGGGTGAATACAAGAACAGCGATGACCGTGTATTTTATGTAATCAACTCTCTCTCTCTCTCTCTCTCTCTCTCTCTCTCTCTCTCTCTCTCTCTCTCTCTCTCTCTCTCTCTCTCTCTCTCTCTCTCTCTCTCTCACCCACACACACACACACACACACACACACACACACACACACACACACACACACACACACAAAACAAGGTTTGATGCTGATCTGAAAACAACAACAACAAAACAAAAACAACAACACCCAAAACAAATAAATAGTACACTTTTACTAGCATCCTTTTTTTAACGAATGAGCCAAAAGAAAAAAAAGAAAAAAAAAGAAAAAAAGGAACTTAAAGAAAGGAAAGAAAAAAAAAGAAAAGGAAAACAGACAAAAATGCCTGTTTTGATGCTGTTTACAGAAAATTACCCGCACTATCTGAACGTGAACACGTTTCGCTGCCACGTAATTCAGTTTCTTACGTCAGAAAGGAGAGTGAATGCTCTCACTCACACAGGCGTTACGTTCGCTACGGTTACGAAGCCTGTTCATGCAGCCAGATGGGGGTTAGGCTCAAAGTCTGCCTCAGTCATTGGCAAGCCTGGTATGATAAAACCGTAGTTTTGTAACGTTTTCTCTATCAGCAACCAACGCTTGTTTTCTACTGAAAGCATCAATGCACGTTAAGAATCCGGGAATTTTTTTCGGATTTGTTTGAGTTTTTTTGTTTTTGTTTGTTTGGGTTTTTTTTTTTTAGTTATGGAGAAAGGCTATGTATAATTCTTTTCCGTCATTGTCAAACGCTGAGAGACCAACCATTGTTGTTTGTCATATGAGTGAAAATTCAATGCGTCGCGCTGCCGTTTTAAACACCTGACAAGTCAGACCAGCGCATTCAACTTCAGCATGGGAGAGAATCGTTATCTTTTCAGTCTTTCTGGGGGAAAAAAAGGGCAGGAGAATGGACCAAGAAGACAGAAATAGTCAAGAAGAAGGTGACGGGAAAGAAAGGAACCAGACAGAAAGGAAGAGAAGGGATAGAAAAGAGGGAATTCCCAGCACAGAATTAAAAAAAAAATGGGGATGTTATTTATACTGACAGGTCCCCGGTATTCCCATGGGAGAGAACTTGGCATAATCATAAGATATACCTTTGCCCAGGCCAACAAACTTTGTCAGTTATTGACGTAAGCTAAGCTCCAAGGCCTTAAGTAACATGTTGCTATGCTGTGAAATGTTATGCCAATATTGCCCTCAGCCACGACAACTTTTTAGTATTGCAAACCTGGTGGATCAGTTTTTAGAGGTAACACACCTGTCTAGAAAGTAAATCGGATCATCCCCGTTTGTGCCCGAAACTTTACCCCATCTATTAGATCCTGGGTGGTGGTCTGGGTGCTAGTCTTTAGGATGAAACGATAAACCGAACACGCATGCAGCGCACTTACCCCCCTCCCCCCCACACACATCACGGCAACAAGAATAGTCATCCCTTGCAAAATTCTGTACACGGAAAAAACAGCCACCTTGACAGGGAAATAAAACATGCAGATAGAAAAGTAAAAAAAAAAAAAAAATGTGGCGACGTGTTCTCTCATGCAGAGAAATCTTCCTTGACTTTAAGGTGGAACACAGATCAATACAAGCGTGCACTCTCTTTTAAAGTCACCGCTGTAGTCTAGTGGTTAGGGCGTTGGATTCGTAATCTAAAGGTTGCGGGCTCGATCCCAGCTTTCGGCTATGGCGTTGTGCCCTTGGAAAAGGCACTTTACGGCTATTTTCTCACCCCACCCAGGTGTAAAAGGGGTACCAACCTTGTGTTGGGGGTTAACCCTGCGATAGACTGGCGTCCTATCCAGGGGGGGGGGGGGGAGTCTATGACTCTCAGTCGCTTAACGCCACAGAAACCGGATAAGCACCGGCCTAGTGAGCCTTAGTCAGACTTTTAACTCTCTTTTAAAGGGAAGAGAAAAAATTAATAAACTTATCTAAAGTATGGCAGCGTAGGAGGATTATACAGCATAGCGATGTAGGCTAAGGCCTACTTGGAAAGCAAGCAGTCATGCACATCCACTTCTCAGTCAGCTAGCCTGTAGGCTGCTGCTTAAACATCTCTCAAAGATTCTGAGGTGGGATTTTATTTATATTTTATTCTTTTATATCGAGGATAATGGGATAAGCACTCGTGTGATTTTTTTTCATCCAGTCCCCGTGTGTATGCAGTTGTGTAAATATTGTCATATGTTCCCACCGGCACACAATGGCCTACTCTTACGAAAAGCGGTACAGGATTTAACGTGTGCGCAAGATGTTTGTGTGTGCGTTCGCACACGGGGCCTCATGGGATGAGTGAGTCAGTGCAGTTCTGCATCATTCCTAGGACGCTATGCCGGAGAGACACAATGACAGCACCAAAACGCAAGATTACGCACTCAAGTGGGACCGGGGCTTTTTGGTTGATCTGTAACTGGAATAGTGGGGTTAAAGCCGAGTTCAAACCAGCGGGAGAGGCTCAGTGACTACAACAACGATTTTTGGTGATTTCACGCTCGTTAAGGGCATGGGTTCCTCTCCACTGAGGTGTCTGTTTGTGGGGATTTTTTGCCTAGGAGTAGACACTGGTACAATCCTCATTTCGTGTCAAAGTCTCTCGGTTGATTGCTACAAACTCGTTTCCTTTCAGATGTCATTTGGGAGGGACAATAAACCGAGCTAAATGCACACGCAGCATATAGCCTAGCGCACAGGTTAAAACCCCATTCAATTTTTCGTTACATGGAAGATCAGCTTAAGATCAGTGGTATCTATAGATAGCACGAACATAGGCTACATGACTTTGAGACTGCGACGAAATTTAGAGGGCGCTTTCATCCTGGATAAAATGTGAGAAGAAGGACAACAACAACAACAACAACAACAACAACAACAACTACAAACTACATCTACAGACTCCAAAAATGACAAACAACCATGCCGTCAAAGAGAGTAAAATAGCTAACAGTCCATAATATTTTCGTCAGCTGTTATACAAAAATCGATCTCAATATTTGTGTTTAAAAAATCGTACACCAACAAATCAGGCAGCGCACATTGATTCATTGTATGATAGACAAAGTCTTTCTCACACCAAGGTTTAACTTTAAGGAAGCAACTTCGGTTGGTTCATGGTTGGCTCTTAGCAAAAATCCCATTTTCTGATGTAACAGCGACGTTTCATTTTCCCTGTAAACTGGGTAAGCTTAGTCATCCTACGTGCGTCTATTCAGGACATATACTTGATTGACAGTTTGTTGTTGTTGTGCGTAAAAAGGGCAAAGGTAAAGGTGTCCCATAACCTGTGTGGTCGTATGGGAGCGAGGCATCAGAGACCTCACTTCTCTAGGGGCCAGCATGTTGAGGGCGGCGCCCATCTCTCTCTCACTCACTTACCTTCCTGACCCTAAAGAGGGCAGGTACCCATTTACAGCTGGGTGAACTGGGGGAGGGGGGGGACTGTACTGAAGCAAAAGCGCGCAAACGGTTACCCATCCACTTGGTAACCACGCTTAGTGTTGTTTAACCTTAACTGGGGAAAAGCGAGTGCTCTGACCACTGAGCTATTCCCTGCATACCCCAGCTTAAAACCATGAAAATGATTCTGCACTATCACTCACCCCTACCAGAGAGAATCACTGTGAGGTTGAAAATACAGGCTGGATGAGAAGTTTGCGCGTGTTCTTGCTACACTCACAGGCATCCATACTCCGATTTCAGAGGATTTTTGCTTTCCTTTTTAAAGAAGAATGCAGGTCGTCATGCTAAGAGCTGGTCCTGGCTGAGGGGAATCTTAAATCTTGCAACATTCTTATTCTTTTTTATTATTATTATTCTGTTGTTTTGAGGATTTATTTATTTATTTATTCTTTTATATCAAAGATAATGGAATAAGCACTCATGCACTTTTTTTTTACACCCAGTCCTCGTGTGCATGCAAGTTTTGTCAATTTTGTCATCCGTTCCAAGCGGTACACAATGGCCCACACTTCCGGAAAGCGGAACGGGTTTTAACGTGCACATAAGATGTTCTGCGTGCGACAACCACAACAGCAAACACCAGAGTCCTAGAAAGGAGAGTGAAAACTATATCGCCGCTTACCTGGATTCAAACTGAAAATTGTGTTGCAGACTCTCTGAGCCCTATACTACATCCAGTAAAACAAATAAGATACAAATAAGAGAGAGAGAGAGAGAGAGAGAGAGAGAGAGAGAGAGAGAGAGAGAGAGAGAGAGAGAGAGAGAGAGAGAGAGAGAGAGAGAGAGAGAGAGAGAGAGAGAGAGAGAGAGGCAAGGCAAGGCAAGGCAAGGCAAAGTCTTTTATTCGAGGATAATAGATAAGCACTCGTGTGCTTTTTTACATCCAGTCCCCGCCCTTTTCAGGGATACATCAAGTTGAAAATATACTAAACAATAAGACTTTACGCAGTACCAAACAACACACAAGAATAAAGGACACTATATATGATAAGGTATTAAAATGCACTCTTTCAGAAGACAAAAATCAGAAGTCACAATAAAAAAAATTTTGATTATGGAAAAAAAAGAAAAGCGTTAGTAGATAAGGAGCAAACAAGAGAACAAAATGAATTAGACAACCGAAAACATCAATCCACCACTATCTATCAAAAATTGTACATGTAAGAGAGAGGAAGAGAGAGAGAGAGAGAGAGAGAGAGAGAGAGAGAGGAGAGAGAGAGAGAGAGAGAGAGAGAGAGAGAGAGAGAGAGAGAGGAGAGAGAGAGAGAGGAAGAAGAGAGAAGACAGACAGACAGAAGACAGACAGACACAACACACACACACACACACACACACACACAACACACACACACACACACACACACACACACACACACACAGAGGCAAGAAAACAATTAAAGCGATTATTTGTGTCTAAGCAGTAGCAACACATACAGATTGTGAGTGTCGAATTTCAAAAGCCAAATCAATACAATGATTAAAGATGACGAAATATTTAAAAGGAAAAAAAAGTAAACAGTATGTATTGTTCTGAAGTAATACTCTCTCTCTCTCTCTCTCTCTCTCTCTCTCTCTCTCTCTCTCTCTCTCTCTCTCTCTCTCTCTCTCTTCTCTCTCTCTCTCTCTCTGCTCATTAATTAAAAAAAGAAAAGAAACAAGAACAAAACCAGGACAAAAAGGACGTCAACATTACCGACTACAAACGAAAACAATAGCAAATTTTATTTCAGGACGGAAGGATACTTACCGCATTGAAAAATGTCATGAACCTTTCACATAATTATTTGTTGTTCCATCTATCCTGACATTCGGTGAATTGTGGGGGGGGGGGGGGGGGGGGGGACCTCGGTTTACAGTTTCATCTACAGGACTTTCGATGGATCAGAGTCAGTATTGATGTTAACTTCAGGGAAAACATCCCATCGAAACAGACTATTCAGCGGAGATTTGACCCCGTGAATCAGAATTGTCAGATCACGAGTCACACAGTCTAACAACCACGCAGCCACCCCCGCCCCCATTTAAAAATATGCCTGCTATTCACCTTCATCTCACCTATCCCGTCGTCTTGTAGACCGTGGGGCACCACTGATGATTCTGCCTGCTATGTACAACTTTGAATAACTTTAGGCTTTATGTTCATGTAAGGCCTTAAATGTAATGAGTACAAAAGTTCTATTGCTGCTCAAATTTTCGAAGATGTGTTAGTTTCAGTCTTTGCAATTCGAAGTCAAAGAATTGCTTACGGAAAGCATGCATTTTTTTTCTCTCTTTTTTCCTCGGCTAGATCTCTGAGGTTCACCAAAATGGTGTGATTTTGTGTATGCCGCTGATTTTTACAACCGTGAAGATAGCTGCATTCTGACTATGGAGATTCATAAATCAATTTGAATGCAAAACACTTAGATATAATCGTAGTAAAGGTAAAGGTGTCCCATAACCTAAGTGGCCTTAGGGGAGCAAGATGTCAAAGACCTCCGCTTCTCTAGGGGCCAGCATGTTGAGGGCGGCGCCCATCTCCTCTCCTTCGCTGCTTTACCTTCCGTCAGGGACCTAGAGAGGACAGGTACCGATTTACAGCTGGTTAAACTGGGAAACTGTGCTGAAGCCAAGGCGCGCAAACGGTCACCCATCCACTAGGTAAACACACTCGATACTGCTTTAACCTTAGCTTGGGGAAAGCGAGTGCTCTGACCACTGAGCTATTCCGTCCCCCGATCTCATCACACTACAGCCAAATTTACATTCAAACTGTCTTACAAGACATGCACAAAAAATGTACTTTTCAAACTTTCCTGAAACACAGGCATCTATGTCATAACATACGTGTAGACTTCTCTCGTGGGATCCTACCTTTTCCCCATAAATCTGTACCGACAACGAATGTCTCTTTTACATACAGCGAACTTTACATGTACTGGCTTACGAATTATTTTTTTCGCTGGGTGTAACAGAACAAGGTCGTTTTCTGGGACAGGCCTGTGTGTATTGGTGTCCTTACTCCCACAGAGAGGGATAGGCTCTGTCAGGTTCATCTTACCCAAGAGACTCGGCCTGAACAATTCAGTGCAGTACCCCAACCACTCCACTGCCAGTTGAAGAGAGAAAGGATTATTTTATTTATTTGTTTATTTATTTTATTTATTTATTCATTCATTTATTCATTTTATTTTATTTTATTCTTTTATATCGAGGATAATGGAATAAGCACTCATGTGCTTTTTACATCTAGTCCCCGTGTGTATGCAGTTTTTGTATATCTTGTTATCTGTTCCCACCGGCACACGATGGCCTACTCTTACGAAAAGTGGAACATAATTTAACTTGTGCGGAAGACGTTCTGCGTGCGTTCGCATAAGGGGCCTCGCTTTATAGTCTCATCCAAAGGACTTTTTGGGGGGAGTGGAGTCAGCACTGATGTTAACTCCGGGAGAACGGGAATCGAACCCGAGTCGTCAAATTACGAGCGCAATGTTCTGACCACAAGGCTATCCCGTCCCCCCCCCCCTCTCTCTCCCAGCAAGGAATTTAAGGGTGGATTGGTGGTCTAGAGGTAACGCGCCTGCCTAGAAAGCAAAATTTCCGAGTTGGAGTGTGCGG
>CM060328.1:13397519-13400019 GCA_030674155.1 Stramonita haemastoma
TTGCGGAAAGCCAACAGTGTAAAAATAGATCCTGTGTCCAGCCCAGTGTTCATGGTTTCACTACCTGGCCACCAGAACAAAATGCAGGCAAAATGGCAGTTAACTTAACTCTGATAAAAAAAAGGGGGGGGGGGGGTAAGAGAGATAGATGGTCCACACACACACACACACACACACACACACACACACACACACACACACACACACACACACATATATTATATATATATATATATATATATATATATATATATATATATATATATATATATATATATATATATATATATATATATATATCGTAAAATCCCTAGCATAAGCCCACCATCTAGCAAACGCCCACCCCCCACTTTGGGCCAAAAGTTGTGCACAGGGGTAACTACCTAGCAAACGCCCACCCTGCTTTTTTCAAAGAGACTGCTCACTTTCACTAGGATTAATTTGTGCAGACTGTTCTAAAAGTCATCTTTTCCCCCTTCTTTACCTTTTCGTGTTTCTTTCCTTTTTTCTTATTCTTTGTCCCCTCTCCTCACTTGGTCTAGTCAATATTTGCAAAAAAAAAGTGCCGAGAAAAGAATTAATTGTAATAGTAATGCTTTTGCGATGATTGGATAGAAAAGTAGCTAGCTATTAATATATTCAAAAAGTAGGGCGATCTAAGTGTCGGAAGGTCACTTTTTTTGAAAGATTTTATGACGTCATAAAATTTGGATTTTACCATATTTTTAAACAGTTTGTAATATGTCTTGTGGCATATCGTTGGAAAGCTTCGACATACTGATTACGAATTTGACAATAGAATCACCATTAAACGCAAGATAAAGCAAAAAGCAATGAAATTATACTGCACATAATGCTAAATTAAGCATTTGCAGCCCATAAGCATGCAAAATCATACATGCTTTTCTGCATTTTACCAGGATTAAACCGAGTTTACGACCACTGTATAGTCCCCACGGCTAAGTAAAGTGCTAGTCTCTCCTTGAAGTTCAGACCTTTACAATGAGTATAAAATAAAACAGCAGGTACAGGAAAACAGCATCAGAGTTAGTTCAAATAATCACTGTGGCAAGCACTTCAGTCGGC
The DNA here is from genome assembly GCA_030674155.1 of Stramonita haemastoma. Taxonomy (NCBI): domain Eukaryota; kingdom Metazoa; phylum Mollusca; class Gastropoda; order Neogastropoda; family Muricidae; genus Stramonita; species Stramonita haemastoma. Next base: position 13,398,606 of record CM060328.1, read on the forward strand.
ATAATCAGAACATAGTTCCCAACGAAGAATCAGTACACATCTGATATATTGAAAGCTCAGTTTATCTGGCCTACTCTTGCTGGGATGAAATGAAGCAGCAGAATCAATCAAAATCAGGCACACCGGTGAGTCAAATTCATTCACTTCCTGAAGCTTTAAAGAAAAAACACATACAGAGAAAGAAAGAAAAAGAGAGAAAGAGAAAGGGATGATGTGACACTCACATATACACTGATACACATAAAAGAATAAAATAAAAATAAATAATAATATAATAAAATAAAACAGTCTCTTCACTTGACTGCCCTCCTCCAATCTCTTCACTTGACTGCCCTCCTCCAATCTCTTCACTTGACTGCCCTCCCTCCAATCTCTTCACTTGACTGCCCTCCCTCCAATCTCTTCACTTGACTGCCCTCCTTCCAATCTCTTCACTTGACTGCCCTCCTCCAATCTCTTCACTTGACTGCCCTCCTCCATTCTCTTCACTTGACTGCCCTCCCCAATCTCTTCACTTGACTGCCCTCCTCCTTTCTTCTCTTCACTTGACTGCCCTCCTCCTTCTTCTCTTCACTTGACTGCCCTCCTCCAATCTCTTCACTTGACTGCCCTCCTCCAATCTCTTCACTTGACTGCCCTCCCTCCAATCTCTTCACTTGACTGCCCTCCTCCAATCTCTTCACTTGACTGCCCTCCTCCAATCTCTTCTTTGACTGCCCTCCTCCAATCTCTTCACTTGACTGCCCTCCTCCAATCTCTTCACTTGACTGCCCTCCTCCAATCTCTTCACTTGACTGCCCTCCTCCAATCTCTTCACTTGACTGCCCTCCTCCAATCTCTTCACTTGACTGCCCCTCCTCCAATCTCTTCACTTGACTGCCCTCCTCCTCTCTTCTCTTCACTGACTGCCCTCCTCCAATCTCTTCACTTGACTGCCCTCCTCCTTCTCCTTCACTTGACTGCCCTCCTCCTTCTCTTCACTTGACTGCCCTCCTCCAATCTCTTCACTTGACTGCCCTCCTCCATCTCTTCTCTCTTTGACTGCCCTCCTCCAATCTCTTCACTTGACTGCCCTCCTCCAATCCTTCACTTGACTGCCCTCCTCCAATCTCTTCTTTTGACTGCCCTCCTCCATCTCTTCACTTGACTGCCCTCCTCCATCTCTTCACTTGACTGCCCTGCTCCTTTCTCCTCACTACACTGCCCTCTCACTTTATTCTCTTCCTCCTTTCTCCTCTCTCTACATTCCCCTTCCCTCTCTACATTCTCCTGAAGGGTATCATATGATGCCCATCTTCAGTTTGCTCACTTCTCTGACAGGAGCATCATTTACCTTTAGCAGGTCACCAGGAAAGAAGGCCTGGAGTTGATTTTTTTCAGGATAAACCCCCAGCGGGGCCCAGCTTAAGACAGG
>CM060328.1:13407519-13412519 GCA_030674155.1 Stramonita haemastoma
GTACATGACACTGTTGATTTATGCAATCAACCTTCCCCAGCTGAGCCACATTAGTTTACCGAGCCCACCCCGATTTGTCATGCAAGGCATGTGCAATAACATCAATATTTGTATGGGGCAAAAATTGCGTTTAAAAAAAAAAGCCCCATCCCTCACGAAATTATAAAAACAACAACAACAACAACAAATGAAGAATATTCAGAATGATGATGTATGATAGAGGTAAAAAAAAAAAAAAAATCCGAATCTCTCTCTCTCTCTCTTCTCTCTCTCTCTCTCTCTCTCTCTCTCTCTCTCTCTCTCTCTCTCTCTCTCTCTCTCACACACACACACACACACACACACACACACACACACACACACACACACACACACACATACACACACACTCGCGCGCGCGGGCGCGCGGGCGCGCACTTGTGCTCTCGCTTGCAATCATGCACACAGAGAGAGAGAGAGAGAGAGAGAGAGAGAGAGACAGAGACAGAGAGACAGAGAGACAGAGACAGACAGAGACAGACAGAGACAGACAGACAGACAGATACGAGACACAGAGAGATAGGAGAATAACAGGGAGGGAATACTGACAGGAAAAGACACCGTACACATCATGTTACCAAGTAAATAAACACACACACACACACACAACACACACGACACGCACGCACAGCACACACACACACACACGCACGCATGCACGCACGCACACGCACACCTATTACCCCACCTGCTCCAGTGACCCTTAAAACCGCCACCTGAATAGCTAGGCTAATCACATTGCGACATAACATCTGACATTTCCAAATACACAGCCAGCATTTCACAAAACCTCGGTGTCTGTTGCGCGATTTTGGAAATGTATTGCAGGTCATCATCAATAATACTTGAAAACATAATTTATAGCCAACATAAGACTGTTCACATTATGAAACATGTCCAGTTACAAAATTACCAAATCTACAACCGATATTACAAAATATAGACCCTGGTTTAAAAAAAAAATCGACATAAAAATTACACATGACAAACTCTACACTAAGAGATTATTTATAATCGATATTATGCTTTTTTTCTTTCCTCAGCTAGAGTTCTAAGGTGCACTCAGCAGTGGAGAGATGCTTTGTGTATGCAATCGGGGGTTTTTGCCTATTTATTTATTTATTCTTTTATATCGATGATAACAGAATAAGCAATCATGTGCTTTTTTTTCATGCGGTCCCCGTGTGTATGCAGTTTTGTAAATCTTGTCATCTGTTCCCACCGGCACACGATGGCCTACTCTTACGAAAAGCGGAACAGGATTTAACGTGTGCGCAAGATGTTCTGCGTGCGTTCGCACACGGGGCCTCGGTTTAAAGTCTCATCCGAAGGACTTTTTGGGGGAGAGTGGAGTCAGCACTGATGTTAACTCCAGGAGAAAAATCTCCTCAACCGGACTCGAACCCGGGTCGTCAAATTGCCAGCGCAATGTTCTGACCACTAGGCTATCCGTCCCCCCGCCTACAATCAAGGTAGCTGCATTCCGACTTTGGAGAAACCAATATACTGCAGAATTTACAATAGACATCAAAAACTGTGCAGTCAAAAGAAGAAAATAAATATCCAACAATAAAAAAGCCACACAATTTACATAGAACATGACAACAAAATTACAACAGAAAGTATACAACTTTGCAAAATATACAGCTAGCATACAATATACATTTGCGTTAAGAAAATATACATCTAACATAAAGTATACATTACAGAAATATAATCCAACATAAAATGTATATTACATTACAGAAAAATAATCTATCATAAAATATGCATGACATAATATACATATAACGTAGTATATGTATTACAAACTATACAATTAACAGAAGTTGTACAACATAACAAAAAATGTACAACGAACACAAGGTATAAATTACAGACTCTACAACTAATACGAAAGATACATTACAAAATATACAACTATTCTACTGTACTGTATGGTATTGTACTGTACTGTTTGGTGTTATATTTATATTATATTATATTATATTATATTATATTATATTATATTATATTATATTATATTATATTATATTATATTATATTATATTATATTATATTATATTATATGGTATCGTATCGTATCGTATCGTATCGTATCGTATCGTATCGTATCACATGACATGACATCACATGACATGACATCGTATCGTATCGTATCGTACCGTACCGTACCGTACCGTACCGTATATTATATTATATTATATTTATTATATTATATTATATTATATTATATTATATTATATTATATTATTATATTGCATACTACTTTCGATCACGGCAGATTTCTCGGTGTCAAAATTCGGGCTGCTCTCTCCCTGGGGAGAAAGTGTCACCTCAACAGTAGCGCTGCCCCTTTGATTTAAAAATTAAAAACCAAACAAATCCTGCCTGTAAGTGCCATAACTATTTCCCTATCAGAAAGACTGTTTTCACAGAACGGCGGGTTCTTTAACGTGCTCTAAATCTACAAACAACAGCATAAAATCTTCAACTAACATTACAGCCCCTCCTCCCCCCCAAAAAACAACAACAACTAACAACCGAAACCCCCCCAAACCAAACGTAACAAAAATATTTTTAAAAAAACTCCACAACAAACAAAACAACAAAAACCGACCCCCCCCCCCCCCCAAAAAAAAAAAGAAAAAAAAGAAGAAAAGTCAAACAAAAAAATCTCAAAACAACCAACAATTCCTTAAAAAAAGAGAGAACAAATCGCATAAACAACGAACTTACGTGATAAAACCCAAGACAACTAACTCCCTCCCACACAAATTCATTAACCGGAGAAAAACCAAACGATCATCATATAACACGAGCTGCCAGGGGTGGATTATTCCAAATTTAATCCTGCAATTAAGCGGGTGTAACAGTAGCTAATTGGAAGACCAAGCAAAAGAAAAGACGTGGATTTAATTTTCCAATTAAAGGGGACAGCACGCTGAAAGGAAACATGACTTGTATCGATATTATAGAAGTAAGCGCCCATGCTGCTAAACCGGAAACCACGTCCGTAAGTGGGGATTGTGGGTAATCTACAACGTACGTAAAACGTGGTAGCATATCTAATACTTATAGACGCTTCTTAAACGTTAAACAATCGAGAGATAGTAGGCCTATGTTGTTCTACAAATATCGAAAATGTACATCATATATATATATATAATTTTAAAAAAATCAAGACGTGATTACTGTATAGCGCAAGTGTTCTTTTCTACATCTTTTTGTGTTCTTATTCTTTTTTATAGCCAAACACCTGTAAATCTTTATATTAGGTAAAATGCATGGCTTATATAGAATGTTGTCACCGAAAACATCAGTGGCGCGTAAGTAGCGAGCCTCAGATCGCCAGAAGACGAAGCAAGCCAGGACCTTGTAGGCGGAATTTGTGGTGTGTTGTATTAATAGCCGCTAATGTATTGTATTGTATTAATAGCCACTAATGTATTGAATTGTATTTCGAGTGGTTGTGATTTGTCCAGTTATGTAAGTTGTGTGTATTGTAGGTCCTTAAATCGTTCGTCCATATGTATTGTATTGTATTCCGAGTGGTCCATGGTTGTTGCTCTCTCTGAGCTGTATCGGGGGATAGGAAAGTAGTTACTACGCGCCCAATTTTTTTTAATTTTTTTACAGGAATCTTTCTTTTTAACTCAAGCCTGCGGCTTTAGGTATGTCAACACTTGAGCATTTTTATTAGAGAATAAAATAACAATTTCACCCCTCTCCTCCTCTCATTTTTTGCCTTGTATATTTCATTGTGAATATAGGTATTTACTTTTGCTACCTTGTTAACCAAAACCATTTTCAGAGTTTGTTTCTTTTTTCAATTTCTTCACTGTTTTCAACCTTCTGTTGGTTCTTGAATAAGGCGAATATATCTTGGTAACTGCAAAAACAAACAAACAAACAAACAAAAAAACAATTACAGAAAAAAACTCAGGTAAAGATAGTAATCGTTAACATTGGAAAACATATTTTTTTCAAAAGCTCCTTCTCTCTTTCTCTCTGTGTCTCTCTATCTCTGTCTCTCTGTCTCTGTCTCTCTCCCTGTCTGTCTCACACCCACACCCCACTAGGACACAAGAACAACAAGGAAAAGTGGGGAAAGCCCTAGCAAACCAAACATCGGTGAGTGTGTGTGTGTGTGGGGGGGGGGGGGTGAGGGGTGAGGGGGTGGGCAGGGGAAGGAAAGGAAATGGGAACGGACAAGGAAAAGAGAGCAATGAACTAAACGAAACAAGGGAAAGAAGAGGAGAAAAAACAAAGGAGGAAAAAAAGAGGAGGATGAGGAAGAGGAAGAGAGGAGAGAAAGGAGGAGGAGGAGGAGGAGAAGGAAGAGGAAGAGGAGGAAGGAGGAGGAGGAAGAAGAGAGGAAGAGGAGGAAGGAGGAGGAGGAGGAAGAAGAGGAGAGAGGAAGGAGGAGGAGGAGGAGAAGGAGGAAGAGGAGGAAGGAGGAGGAGGAGAAGAGAGGAAGAGGAGGAAGGAGGAGGAGGAAGAAGAGGAGGAAGAGGAGGAAGGAGGAGGAGGAGAAGGAAGAGGAAGAGGAGGAAGGAGGAAGAGGAGAGGAGGGAGAAAGGAGAACAATACAAGAAAGCCATCCCATTTCGGAATCGCCTGTTGCCAAACAAGACCACCCCTCTTCCATCATTGCTTCAGGATAGCATATCATGTCCAACCCATCTCAGTTGGGTTCGGAGTGACGTCATCAGTTGTATCCACAGTTCTTACCCCCCCCCCCTCCTCCACCTCCGTTGTCCACAAGAAGAAGTTGACCATTGTTCAAATGAAAATGTAAGACTTTATGCATGTATGTAAGCTCTTTTCAATGGAAGACGAAAAATATAAACTTCTATTCTTCTAAAAACAAACAAACAAACAAGCAAAACAAACAAACAAACAACAAACAAGCAAGCAAGCAGCAAGCAAACAAACAAACAAACAAAACAAACCTTATG
>CM060328.1:13417519-13430019 GCA_030674155.1 Stramonita haemastoma
ACACGCACGCACGCTCGCAAACACACATTATACACAAACGCGCACAGGCACGCACGCACGCACACACACACACCATCATCACAACCACCACCATCAACAACAACCACCACCAACGTATGGAAAATGAAAAACAAGACACCAAAAAGGAAAGAAAAACATTCATTTAACTTTGTTTTCTCTCCTTTTTCGTTAGTGAATTAATTCAAGACAGTAACAGACGATTAAGAAATAATGCAGTTAATGAGGATGACTCAGAGACTGACTATTCTCAGCAACTAAATCACCACATGTCTGCAAATCTGAAACTCGTTCCTTCTCCCCTGTGTGCCTTGGTAAAGAACACCAGACCGGCGAGCGCATCTTTTCAGCGACCTGAGGAAAAAGTGTGGCCGACGGAGATAACCCTGCAGACCAAGCTGTACGGCCCACGAGAGGAGCTGGAAAGGACATGCCCTTAGTTTTCCTCAGACACATCTGACGGTGTGAAGCGAACGAGAGAAGAAGATCGGTGACTGTAAGAAAGGGATAATCATTTTTACAATCTGATTTTTTCCCATTCCTCTCACAAAGGTCCGAGGTTCGCCAACAGTAATATTTGCGCACACACGACCATTCACTCACAAATAAGGTAGCCGCATTCCCACTTCGGGAATGACTTCTGAACACAAACACCAGTGTGCATGCGTTTTTTTAAAATTTGGTCATCCGTTCCTGCCGGCACACAATACCCTACCTACTCTTCATAGGTACTGCAGGGGGACGGGATAGCCTAGTGGTAGAATATTGCGCTGGCAATTTTGACGACCCGGGTTCGAATCCGGTCGAGGAGATTTTTCTCCTGGAGTTAACATCAGTGCTGACTCCACTCTCCCCAAAAGTCCGTCGGATGAGACTTTAAACCGAGGCCCCGTGTGCGAACGCACGCAGAACATCTTGGCACACGTTAAATCCTGTTCCGCTTTTCGTAAGATAGGCTATCGTGTGCCGGTGGGAACAGATGACATTTACAAAACTGCAAACACACGGGGACTGGATATAAAAAAGCGGAAGAGTGCTTATTTCATTATCCTCGATATAAATGAATAAATCAAATAAATAAAATAAATCAAAATCAATCTTCCGATAGGTGGAACAGGATTTTAACATGCGTGTAAAATGTTCTGCGTGCGTTCGCACACACAGGACCTCTGTCTATAGTTTAGTCTGATCTGAAGGGATTTGAGGGGAGTGGAATAGGTACTGCAGCAAACCATTGGGCCCTACGAAAACCTAACAATCGTAAAGAAGCGTGAACTTAAATGGTACGGGTTTGTCACTAGATCAAAAGGACTAGCAAAAACAACACTGCAAGGCACTGTCCAAGGAGGAAGAAAAAGAGGCAGATCAAGGAAGAGATGGGAGGACAACATCAGCGAATGGACAGGCCTAGAACTCAACAAAAACCCTAGAAAGGCAGAACAGAGAGAGAGAGGAATGGAGGAAACTGGTTGTCAAGTCTTCGGGGGTGCGCCCACGGTCGCCAGACTAAGGGATAGATAGATAGATAGATAGATAGATAGATAGATAGATAGATAGATAGATAGATAGATAGACAGACAGACAGACAGATAGATAGACAGATAGATAGACAGATAGATAGATAGATAGATAGATAGATAGATAGATAGATAGATAGATAGACAGACAGACAGACAGACAGACAGACAGAAAGACAGACAGACAGACAGACAGATAGATAGATAGATAGATAGATAGATAGATAGATAGATAGATAGATAGATAGATAGATAGATAGATCGATCTATTAGCTAGCTAGCTAGCTAGATAGATAGATAGATAACTCCAGGGAAAAATCTCCTCGAACGGGTGCTCAAACAAAATTGAATGTACGAAAGAGATTGAAAAAAAAACCATAGTACCGTAAAATCCCTAGCATAAGCCCACCATCTAGCAAACGCCCACCCCCCACTTTGGGCCAAAAGTTGTGCACAGGGGTAACTACCTAGCAAACGCCCACCCTGCTTTTTTCAAAGAGACTATGCTCACTTTCACTAGGATTTGTGCAGACTGTTCTAAAAGTCGTCTTTACCCCCTTCTTTACCTTTTCGTGTTTCTTTCCTTTTTTCTTAATCTTTGTACCCTCTCCTCACTCCCGCGACAGTCTTACACTGTATCTTTCAAATTGGAAGCCCTCCAGTATCTGGATAACGAAACAGGTGGGAATGTTTCGGAGTGTGCCCGTGAATTTTCTGTGGATAGGAAAAGGATCAGGGAATGGAGTGAAAACAGAGATAGACTTGAACAGCAGTACGGAAAAGACAAACAAAAACGGAAACTGTCTAAAGGACCAGCAGTTAGATCTGAACATGTCGACCAAGGTGTGCTGCATTATCTGGAAGATGAAAGATCTGAAGGCAGGGCATTGCGAAACAAGGACCTACAACGGAAAGCTATGGAACTCGTTGGCCTTCTTTGCCTCAAAATCCATTTTTTTCTATTTTCCTTCACTTCTCCTCACATGACCTAACTTACATGCTTTCGGGGTTTGTATTCACTCAATTACACGGTTGAGCACAAAATATTTTGTGCAAAGGGGTCTATCCCTAGCAAACGCCCATCCCCCAATTTTGCCCTAAATCAGTGCACAGGGGGGATGGGCGTATGCTAGGGATTTTACGGTAATAGCAGATCTTGATTATTTTCTGATAAACATATTTTTCGTTTTCAAGTTGTCCTGAAAGGGACTATACATACCGCCTTGTTATCTCGTGACCTACTAGACATTCACACCTGCTTTCTCTGTCGATAAACAGCTGTGAATGGGATATCGCACGTTTAGGGCTCTTCCTAGAAACAGAAAGCGGTGGATTCGTGCGTGTTTTCCCTGTGATAATTACGAATGACTCACAGGCAAAACAACTTCGGGAAAATGTTTTTCCGGTACGGATACATAGACATCTACAAACATTTTGTGTGGTTTATCAGTACGTATCTATAGTCTAGTGAAATCATGTCAAAAATACTTAAAACATTCCATGAAAGGCGATTAGAACACTGAGAGGGACATACAGATTGATAAGATTGATAATCTAGACAAAAACAACAGGAAGAAAAGCTATGATTGATTTAAAAAAAAATTACAAGATAACTGCAAATCAGTCACACACGCACGCACGCACGCACACACACACACACATACACACACACACACGCACGCACGCACGCACTCATGCACACACGCGCGCGCGCGCACACACACACACACGCACGCACGCACGCATCATGCACACGCACGCACGCACCACACACACACACACACACACACACACACACACACACACACACACACACACACACACACCACACACACCACTATAAACACGAAATGCAGCAGAGACATTCAAACAAGTCATCCTATGTAAAAAGTAAGACTTGTACACACTTATGCACGAGAGAGAGAGAGAGAGAGAGAGAGAGAGAGAGAGAGAGAGAGAGAGAGAGAGAGAGAGAGAAGAGAGAGAGAGAGGAGAGAGAGAGAGAGAGAGAGAGACAGACAGACAGACAGACAGACAGACAGACAACAGACAGACAGACAGACAAAACATCGAAGGTAGGTAGGTGGGATGTCTATCAGGGTAATTGAATCTCCCCGCATGCATCACGTAGTCTCCTTGTAGCGGTATAGGGTACCGGGAAGTGACAACAATTAGCAAACCATCAGAGCTGCAGTGTGGCAATGCTTTGGTCAGCTGTTTATCGAGAGGAAACGACAAGGCAATCGGCAGAATAAAAGGGTAGAGGTAAAGCTGGTCATATGACCTATGTGGTCGTTGAGGGGGCTGACCACCAGACTCCCAGGAGTGAGTGCATGTTCTGGGTGACCCCTCGGGTTGTTGAACTGAGGAACGGCCAACAAAAACAACAACAAAAAGCGCTTATTTTTAGACATTGATTCTTGATTGCTTAAAAAATAATCATAGGTAAAGGTAAACGTGTCCTACGACCTGTGTGGTCGTAGGGGAGCGATGCGATGCGTCAGAGACTTCAGCTTCCCTAGGGGCCAGCATGTTGAGGGCGGCGCCCATCTCCTCTCCCTCGCTGCTTTACCTTCCATGACCCTGAAGAGGCAGGTACCTGTAAACTGTAAACCAGGCCCCGTGTGCGAACGCACCCAGAACATCTTGCGCACACGTTAAATCCGGTTCCACTTTTCGTAAGAGTAGGCCATCGTGTGCCGGTGGGAACAGATGACAATATTTACAAAACTGCATACACACGGGGACTGGATGAAAAAAAGCACATGAGTGCTTATTCCAATATCCTCGATAGAAAAGAATAAAAGAATAAAGGTACCCATTTACAGTTGGGTGAACGGGGGAACTGTACTGTAGCCAAGGCGTGCAAACGGTCACCATCGAATTGGCAACCACGCTCGACGCTGCTTAACTTGACTGGGGGGTAGTGAGCGCTCTGACCGCAAAAAAATAATTTTATATATTTTTAACATAGAAAGGTCAGTTGAAAAATCGTAGGAAATGTGTTGGTATTCGACATGAGGTAGATGCAGCCGAACTGGTGATCAAATTGCATTTTCTTAAAAGCAGAATGAAATTTCCAACTATGTTCGAAGTGGCAAGACCATGTCAAGTTTTCAAAGTTAGATTAAGAGTTTACACACGCACGCACGCACGCACACATGCACGCACACACATACACACACACACAACCCACACACATACAAATACATAGACAAGTGTGCGCGCTTGTGTGCACGCACGCACGCACGCACGCACGTACGTACGTACGTACGTACGTACGCACGCACGCACGCACGCACGCACGCACGCACGCACGCACAGAGAGAGGGAGAGAGAGAGAGAGAGAGAGAGAGAGAGAGAGAGAGAGAGAGAGAGAGAGAGAGAGAGAGAGAGAGAGAGAGAGAGAGTTTTAGAACTATGGAAAGTGGGCACATGAAATTGAATAACAAGATCAAGATAACAGGGTTTACATAAAGGCTAATGTGACTTGGCTTTTACATAGCAAATCATCACACACACAGTGTGTGTGTGTGTGTGTGTGTGTGTGTGTGTGTGTGTGTGTGTGTGTGTGTGTGTGTGCGTGCGTGCGTGCGTGTGTGTATTTGTGTGTGTATGTGTGCAAAAAGAAAACAAACACAAGTGCAGAAGATATTGCACTTTTACCGTGTGCATGCCCGTGTACACACACACACATCACACACACACGCACATGCACACACAGATAGTACACAGCAAGCCACACACACACACACGTAAACACACACAACACGAACACACACACACACACACACACCACACACACACACACACACACACACCGCGCGCGCGCGGCGCGCGTACACACAAACACACACAGACACACACACACACAAACACAACACACACACACACAATACACACACACAAACACACGACATACACCCCACACACACACACACACACACACACACACACACACACACACACACACACACACACAACACACACACACATGCACACACACAAACACACACACACATGCTCAGCATGTGATTACTGATTTGACTTAAGTTTTACTCTCAGATTTTTTTAAAAGTGGATTTAAAAGTTATGGATGAAAGCCAAGTGCAAAGCTTACATTGGAATCAAGGATTACACTTTAAACTGTCAGGGGGGCGGGATAGCTCAGTGGTCAGAGCGCTCGCTTTCCCCAAGTCAAAGTTAAACAGCATCGAGCGTGGTTACCAATTGGATGGGTGACCGTTTGTGCGCCTTGGCTTTAGTGCAGTCACCCAGTTCACCCAGCTGTAAATGGGTTCTTGCCCTCTTTAGGGTCAGGGAAGATAAAGCAGCGAGGGAGAGGAGATGGGCGCCGCCCTCAATATGCTGGCCCCTAGAGAAGCTGAGGTCTCTGATGCCTCACTCCCCTACGACCACATAGATTATGGGACACCTTTGCCTTTTTACCTTTACCTTTTAAACTGTCATGTTGAGATTCAGACTGTCATGATGAGAAAGTTTTAAGCCATGACAGTCATACTTTTAGCATACCAAACTTGCTCTCTCATTTAAAGAGAAAAAATCCCCCGAAGTCGGAGTATAGCTGCCTCTAATTGCAAAATACATAGAGACAAGATTCAAGATTTAATTCGTGTTTGACCAGTCTTGAAGCGTTGAGGATTTCAGTAAGCAAAATCAACTGTAACATGATTATATAGTTTGCATTAACAAAAAACCCAGCCACACACGCAAATTTCTCATCTAGGTTTTGGCATTTATTTATTTATTTATTTATTTTATCATTTACTTATTTTTTTAATCTATTTTTTATCGAGGACAATGGAATAAGCTCTCATGTGCTTTTTTTTATTTTTTTTTTTATTTTTTACATCAAGTCCCTGTGTGTATGCAGTTTTGTAAATTTTGTCATCTTTTCACCGGCACACAATGGCCTTCTCTTTAGAAAAGATTGATTGATTGATGTTCTGCGTGCCAACACGGGGCCTCAGTTTATAGTCTGATCCAAAGCACTCTATTGGGGGGAGTGGAATCTGCACTGATGTGAACTCTAGGGGGAAAAATCCCCTTGAATGGGTTTCGAACCCGGGTCGCCAAGTTGCGAGCGTAATGTTCTAACCACTAGGCTATCCTGTCCCTCTCACAACACGTTAAAGCAGACGAATATTCCTTTGCAAGTGGCATGGCATGTAATTATGCTAGCAGATGCTTTAACTAAATAACCTGATACCGTCGCCTAAATCCCAATGTGTTCTGGATAGCTTCAAATCAATCGTACCACTACCGACGTTAACGGGCTTACTCTTTCACACACAAATGGATGGGGTCTTGATAAGTGCGTTCACACTGGGGACCTCGGCTTAGGGCGGGTCTCTCCTGTGAGACTTTTGCAAGAGAATGGAAGTGAGAGTGCCAATGGGAACTCGAAGATGGGAGAGGGAGAGGGAGAGAGAGAGAGAGAGAGAGAGAGAGAGAGAGAGAGAGAGAGAGAGAGAGAGAGAGGAGAGAGAGAGAGAGAGAGAGAGAGAGAGAGAGAGAGAGACAGAGAGAGAGAGACAGAGAGAGAGAGACAGAGAGAGACAGACAGACAGACAGACAGACAGACAGAGACAAAGACAGACAGACAGACAGACAGAGACAGAGAGAGACAGAGACAGAGAGAACAAAGAATACACCAGAAGGAGAAAAGAAGAAGTGAGAAAAACAACCCGATTCACCGATACTGAGATTTGGTGTATATTATGCGACCCGTTTTGCCCACCATTAAGGTAGCCACATTCAGACTTCGGGAGTGATTAATTCTATAAATATGACACCAGTGTGCATGTGTTCTTTTTCCAATGTCGTCCGTCCGTTCTTACTGACACACAATGGCCTACTCTTTCTAAAAAAAAAAAAAAAAAAAGGCGAAATGGGCTTTATCAAAGTGTGCTCAAGATGTTCTGTGTGCGTTGTGTCACACTGGGACCTAAGTCTCATGCAAAGGACATCTGGGGCAATGGAGTCAGTACTGATGTGAACTCCAGGAGAAAATTCCTCAGTGGTCAGATCGCGATCTGAATGTTCTAACCACTGAACTCTCCGCCTCCCTCCCTCCTCCTCCTCCCCCCCACCAACATAACATTTCAAAGTATAACAGCATAACAACATAACAACTGACAAGTGATAAAATAGATCGTCGGCAACAACCTTTACAAAAATTGCCCCCCCCCTCCCCCCTCCATCATATCATCTCTCTCATCCATCTTTGTTTATCTGTACTTTTTTTCCGGGGAGGCGGAAGAGGGAAGGCAAAGACTGGGGAGAGGGCAAGGGAAGGAGGGAGGGAGAGAGCGAGAGAGAGAGAGAGAGAGAGAGAGAGAGAGAGAGAGAGAGAGAGAGAGAGAGAGAGAGAGAGAGAGAGAGAGAGAGAGACTTCAGACTTCAGACTTCAGACTTTTACTGTACATCGGCCTTAGGCCACAATACAAAAGAATGGTGGGTGTAGAGTGTGGGCATATGACATGGGTATTATAAACACATCACCATCAGCATATATGTATATGAAATAATATAACAGCAATAATTAGACACGAAAGTTATATAATCCATATCTTAAACGTTCATCACGAAGTAATTCACGTACGTCACAATCAACCGTGATTTAAATGTAGAACAATTTCTAGAGAGTTATCTTATTTCTTCTGTTGGTTGCATGAAAAATAAATCGTGATAAATTATATCTATCAGCAGGTACTGTAGCTTTTAGTAGCACATGTAAAGGAAGTCTTTTAGAATATTTAAGAAACCTTTCCCTCAAATCTTCATAGACAGGACAATGCAACAAAAAATGTTCTTCATTCTCTATGTGGCCTTTACATACAGGACAATGCTTAGCTTCGTTTAAACTATTATACCTCTGTGTATTATTGTTCAATGGTAAAACATTGAAACGCACTTGTGTAACTGCAACGCGGAAACAATATATATCCATGTCACTAATATACTTTTCTTTTTCAAAAATAGTCTTAAAGTTTCTATAACTATCATATTGCTCACGGTCTCTAATGGTGCCAGTCCATTCCTGTGCAAACCAATCTACAATTCTTTGTTTAAAAACATGCAAGAACATTTTTATGTCACCTACTCCTTGGTTTAACCAAACTATATTATATCCAGTAAAACATAATATTTCCCTGATTTTAGAGGCCCAACATTGTTTGCCTTTGTTATCTAATTCTAATAACATATGGTAAGCTTTATGTGGCAATCTTTCAGAATCCATGTGTAATAATTTAAACCAGAATCTTATGCATGCAACATATGTATTTACATACAGTGGGTACCTGCCGAGATCTCCATAAACCATTTTATTTGGTGTCCTGGCAGGCACACCTAAGAACCTTTTACAAGCAATCAAATGGACTTTTTCTAGATGTTCTAGTCTGTTCAACCCCCAAATTTCAGCTGAATATAACAATATTGGTTGGATTTTGGTATCAAAAATTTTAAAGAATGTATTTACTGTCATTTCCTTGCACTTCTGGAAAACTTTGTGAAGCTGTATGACTGCTTTTTTGCCTTTAGTAACTAGATGCGATGTACCTCTCTTTGCGCTAATCATAGATGTAAAATTAAATCCCAAATAACAATAATTGTTAACTACATCTAATCTTTTATTATTAAAAAACCATTTTTCATGTTTTCCTAAGTATCCCCCTTTCCTGAAAACCATAATCTTAGTTTTTTCTATGTTTACACTTAATTTCATATTTCCACAACAAGTTTCTAAGACTCTTAATTGGTGTTGTAAGCCAGTGGGTGTAGTTGACAACAATGCCACATCATCAGCAAATAACAAGACAAACAACTCAAAAATATCCGGAAACATTTGAGCCCCATGCTTACCTTTTTCAGTCATAACGTTTGCTAACTGATTAATGAACATAGAAAACAATGTGGGGCTTAGAACACAACCTTGTCTAACTCCTACAGGTGTTTGGAACACATCAGTTAATTCAAAATTTGCTCGAATGCATGCTGATAATGATTTATACATGGCTCTAAGTGATGCAAAAAACTTACCCTTTACACCTTGGTCCTTAATATAACGTAACAACCTATCATGATCCACAGAGTCAAAGGCCTTTTTAAAATCTACAAAAGCAACATATAATTTTCTTCCTTTTTTAGCCATATAGTTCTGAATAGTAGCATACAATGTAAATATATGATCAGTTGTGGAATACATTTGCCGAAAACCTGCCTGACATTCTGAAATGAAGTTATTGCTTTCCAACCATTCATACAACCGAGCATTCAAAATTGTAGTGTAACATTTAGATACTATACTTAAAAGAGACACACCTCTATAGTTGTCAACATCCTCAGGATCTCCTTTCTTATACAAAGGAATAATTATGGCTTTGGACCATTCTTGTGGGTATATGCCTTGGTCAAAGATTACATTAAATAGCCTTACTAGAAATAAATTGACATTTGCACCACCATTTTTTAGCATTTCTGCAGATATTTCATCAATACCACTTGCTTTATTGTTTTTCAGTTTTCCAATAGCATTTGTAACTTCTACTTCTGTTATCTTTTTATTTAACACGTGGTCTATTTCCTCAGATACATCGCTTACTATATCAAAATCCTCACTACATTCATCATTATTACCCTTGAAGACTTTTCTAAAGTGGTTAAACCAGTCATCTGTAGTAATGTTGTTTGTAACTCTTTTCTTATTTCCAAGACCCAACCTTCTTAATTCCTTCCAAAAGGTAGGACTGTTAACCTCATTTGCTAGCCTTTCAGTTTGTTGTCTGTTATAAGTGAGTTTCTTAGCTTTTAGCAACTGTTTATATCTCTTTCTAGCTTCTACATATATATTCTATCTTCCTCATTCCTGGTAAATCGAAAATTATTAAGTTTTCTTCTAGTTTCTTTTTTCACGTTTTTACACTCGTCATCAAACCATGCTGACCTTGTCTTTTTGTTGAAACCAGTTTTCTTAACCATACACCTGCTAGCATCTTTCAGACAATGTACAAATATTTCAAGGGCACTGTCCACATCTCTTTCTAAATCCTTTACAGCTATCAACATTTTGTTTTGAATATCGTTGCTCTCCCATGATTTAACAAACTCATCTTTGTATGTTTCATTCCAAATGCACTTTTCATATACTTTATTTTCATTTTGTTTTTCTTCAATATATCCCCCTTTCTGATTGTCCCCTGTTACTACTTTCATACTTACAGGCAAATGGTCTGACTCTACAATGCTCTCTACCTCTAAAGCTGAAATATGAACAGATGAATAAAGTTCTACAGATACAATAAAATAATCTACCATACTTTCACCAGAATGTCCTATAAATGTACAATTATCATCAAAGCCTGGCTCACTAAGGCCATTTAATATTACACAGTCATGCATGTTGCACAGTTCAATTAACTGTTCCCCAAAATTGTTTATGGTATCATCTTGAGATTTCCTTGGATAGTGACTGTAGTCAGAAATCAACATTTGATCAAAATCACTGTTATCTCCATTAAAGCTATAGTTTTCCATTGCAGTTCTTGCATTTAAATCTCCACTAAGCAGAACGAAAAAAATCGCCATGCTGTTCATATATATCTACTAGACATTGATCTAATAATTCAATTCCATATACGCCATGTTGTGACCTCCAGAACAAAGAGTCACAAGGTGGTATATATGAACAAATCATAATTATGTTCTTCTCTGTGGAAAAGAGGTGTCTGTCTATTTGCAAAACTACTGTATTTTCTTGTTCTACCTGGATGCGTGTAATAGAATCAGCAAAAGATTTTCTTATCATTACAATTACTCCACCAGAGTATCTTCCATGATGGGATAGCTTCTTTGCTTTGGAAGTGAATATTACATAGTCATTAAATAAAGTTGACTCAAAATCAAACGCTATGTAAGTTTCAGTTAGACATAGGAAGTCATAAGACACTAGAAAATTAATAAATTCAGTGTTTTCTAACTTTTGTAAAAGTCCATTAACATTATAATTCAGAAATTTAACACATTGCATATTTACACTATGTACATCAGGACTTGTTCCAATTCGAGATGTTGATACAGGGGACTGACTACTAAGTACTGTGGCCTGGCCGTGTCCCTATTTGTTGGTGTGTGGGCACCATTCTTTTTAGTCTGGTGTCTGTGAGGTTGGGGTCTCTGCTTACCCCCTGCATGCTTTGCAGAGTCTGCTTTTTTAAATGACTCAACAATGCTGCTTTGACTTGTTGATCTTGCAGCAGTTTTTCTCTGGATCTGATCTGCAGCACGTGAACTAGATGCCGTCCGCCTTGGACGCAAAGCATGGGCAGAAGGCGAAGACCCTTGTGTCTGACCCCCCTCTTTATCAGATCTGCTGCATGCATCGTTAGTCTTATGTACCGAGTCTTGTCCGTCTGTCATGTTGTCATTACTTTCTCCCTTCCTCAAAGTCAGTTTTGGGATAGTCTCCTCTGTCAGGTCATGGTGACTTGTGTCTTCTTCTGGGTCAGCTTCACTTGTAGCTTCTGGCTCATTTTTGTCCATGTCTTGTCTTTGGTTTACAGTCCCTGTTATTCCATCACAAGCTTTTATATTACTAGTACCTGTCATGTTACACTGAGACATACTCTCATTATTTTCTGCTATGACAACATCACCTGTAACTGACTTGTCTTCGTCCTGATTGTCAGTACTGCTGTCATCTTCCTTGTTGCTAAAAATGTCACTGTCAGCTGTATTGTCATTATTGGAAACCTCTGCCTGTAATATGTCATTTACTGTGTCACTTCGTTTTTGCTCATTATGGTCAGCAGTATTAAATTCTTCCTCCTCCTCGGGAGGTGTCACTGCTTGCCCGCTCATCAGCTGATGTTGCCCAGATTTTGTACCTTGAACCCCCTCTGATTTGAAGCTACTGTCATATCTAACTGCCTTTTTATCCCTGTT
>CM060328.1:13442519-13452519 GCA_030674155.1 Stramonita haemastoma
TGTGTGGTGTGTGTGTGTGTGGTGTGTGTGGTGTGTGTGTGTGTGTGTGTGTGTGTGTGTGTGTGTGTAATCCGCGAGTCCCTCATCATACTTAATGCCAGTCGTGACAAGCGTGCAGCAATATAAGCTTCTTTCTCCTGCCTCATATTTTGAGATCATAATTATTTTTCTGTCCGTACGTCCACTTGTTCGTCTGTATTTCTGTCTCTTTTTTCTTGCTGCAGCTGCTATCGAATTGTTTTGCTGTTGGTGTTGTTGTTGTTGTTTGGTTTTTGTTTGTTTTTCTCTTGCTGCTGCTTGTATATATATATATATAATATATATAATGCCTTTTTTTCCATTTCTGATCAATAGCCAGCTATCTATGTACGATTACGTGCGCAGTGTAGAAGTATCCTCTTACACGAGTGATTTCCTTATTGTCGTCGTCTTTGTTGTTTTTGTTGTTGTTGTTGTTGTTGATGTTGTCAAAGTTGTTGTTTTCGTTGTTATTTTCCTTTCTTCTTCTTCTTCTTTGTTGTCGTCAAACGCTCAGACTGCAACGATTGTTATTTGTCGTATGTGCGAAAATGCGTTGCGCTGCGGTTAAGCGCCTAACAAGTCAGGCCCAGCACATCCAGATATTGGTATGGGAGAGGATTGTTATAGATCTAATTATTTTAAGTCTTTCTGGGGAAAACAGAACAGGAAAATGGACCAAGGAGGCAGAAAAATAGACATGAATGAGGTGACAGAAAGAGAAAAGGAACAAGGCAGAAACAAAGAGAGGGATAGAAAAGAGGGAATTCCATGCAGAGAATTATCAGAAGGTAAGGGATGCTAGTTATACTGACACCCCCCCTCCCCCCCTTTCCCCAGTATCCCCACCGGGCGACTCTTATATCGAACTTAGAATTTTGAAGTACTGCCAAAACAAATATGTTGCGAACTCTGTTTCTGCTCAATATTGATTAGTTTTACTTTTTTGTTTTGTGTGTTGTTTTTTTTCCTTTTTTCTTTTGTTATTTTCTCGTTTTTCTTCTTCTTTTTCTGATTGTATTGCTTTCCTCCTGCTTTTCTGTCTTTCTTTCTGTTTTCCATTTCTTTTTCTTTTCTGTTCTCTCTGTCTCTCATTCTCTCTCTATTTGGTTCTTTCTCCCCTTTTTTTTATTCAGTCGGAATAGGAGGCAGACAGACAGACAGACAAATAGACAGACGAACAGATAGACAGAGACAGACATACTGACAGATTGACAGACAGACTGACTGACTGACAGATAGACAGAGATATAGACATACTGACAGACAAATAGACAGAAAGACAGATTGACAGATAGACAGAAAGACAGATTGACAGATATACAGACAGACAGGCACATTGACAGACATATATACAGAGAGACAGACAGACTGCCAGACAGAGAGACAGGACAGACTAACATAGAACGGCAAACAGACAGACTGACAGAGATACAGAGATACAGACAGAGACCTGATGCACAACTGAAAACAAATCCAAAGATATCAATAATTTTTGACAGAAGAAAATTATTACAGACAACCAAAAGGATGCCTGCCAAAAATAATCTGACAATACTAAGTGTACAAACACATAGACAAACACAACCAACCATACCACCAAACCAACCTAACCAACCAACCAACCAACCCACCACCCACCACCCTTCCAACCAACACCAACCAACCACCTACCACCCAACAACCCAACCAAAATAATCAATCACAAACTCACCTGGGTTGGGCAGAGACGGTGTGCCGCCTCGGTTGCTCAGCATCTCTCAGCTTCACACCCCCACCCCCACCACTAGCATCCCCTCCTTCGTGCGTGACACGGTCCGAGTTGGAACGTCGGAGTTTCATGGCGTCTTGAGGCTCCAGCAAATGCACACTCCTCCGAGGCTGTCTGCTCGACCCATGTCCAGAGGAGCTCTTCCCGGAATGGTCACTCCCCTTAGCAACGCTCCAATCCTCCCGGGAAACTTCCTGACTCCCCTCCACCCCACCCTTCTCACCACCACCCCCACTCCCCCCTTGTCACTCGATTTCAGCTTCGCCGAGGAAACTTTGCTGCCGCGAGAAGGTAGTGCAAGGGAAGCAACTCCTTTTACTAGTAAATCTCCACCCGAGGCGGCTCGTTTTCGAACTAACTCTCAATTCACGGAGTCGAGTTTTTCTGGGGAGACAGAATCTCTACCGGAGTGGTGCGGCCGAACTGTTGGATAATTCTTCATCTTTGATTTCTCGAATCGTTGGGGAAGCAGACGACAGATCGGAAGTGGCTGCCAAGGGAGACGACTGCAGGAACTGGCGTGTGCAAAAGACGTAGGCGTCGCCGAAAGAGCGAGAGCGATGCTTTCTTGGCGCTGCTGCCAGATCGTGGATGGGGAGGGTGGAGGTGGTGGGGGTGGTGGATGTTGACGACTGTGGTGGTTGTTGTGGAGGTTGTGGTGAGGATGAGGATGGTGGTGAGGATGATGATGATGGAGGTATTGGGCGGGCGGTGGTGGGGAGGGGGGTGTTGAAGTGATCAATGGCGGAATCATTGATTTGGGAACAGCTTGCTGCTTGTCCGGTGTGGCGGCACTGGTGCTGCCCGTGAGAGATCTGCAATCAAACACAAAGGCAGACGCTTTAGCCGAGTGGTTCAAGACTGTTCCACTTCAGTCCCTATGGGTTCCTGAAGTCATGGGTTCGAATCTCTGAAGATTCTGGTGAAATCAAGGTTGGGGATTTTTTTTTATGATGTCTCAGGTCAACTTCAAGTACAGACCCTGCCAGTGTCTTAATTCTTTTCGTGTATAATAGCTTATATATTGTGCACACGCTGAAGATCAAAATATGCACGTTAAAGATCCCGTAGATCATGTCAGCGTTCAATGGTTTATAGAAACGCCAACATACCTAACACACATCCCCGAATTTGGAATGCAGCTACATTCATGGTGAGCCAAAACAGACGCATATAAAAGTCTCACCATTGGTGAACCGCAGAGCTCTAACTGATGAATGAAAACAACAAGAACAACAAACAAAAAATGCCCGATGTCAACAACAAGCAACAAAAAATACCCACTGCCCAAGCTCTCATTCCACAAAACCTACATTAAAGCCCGTTCCGCTTTTCGGAATAGTAGGCCATTGTGTGCCGGGATGGGAACGGATGACATTTACAAAATGCATACACACAGGGACTGGGTGTAAAAAAAAAAAGCACACGGGTGCTTATTCCACAATCCTCGAAATAAAAGAATTAAAAGAAAACAACCTCTCTAGACATGACAGACACAGGGAAACCATGTGTTATTGTAATGTTATGCCGATAGTACCGTTAGAAGCTTATGGGGGAAAGTGTGTGTGTGGGGGGGGGGGGGGGGGGCGCAGACGCAGCATCTATGATATCTCAACAACACTGCGTAGAATGGGAGGGGGGTGGGGGAGTTATGATAGCGAAAACAGGGGATAGAAGGTGGGTGGGTTGGAGCTGGTGGGCGGGAGAGAGAGGGAGGAGGAAGGGGGCACCATCTATGCTTTCTGTACAAGACAGTAGAGAATGACAGAGAAAGAGGTTGGACATGGAGGGGGGGGGGACATGGTACCATCCAAGATTTTTGTACGATAATGTGTAGAGAGTAGGAGGGGGGGGGGGAGGAGGCATAGCCAGGAAAAATGATGGAGGAGGGGGGGAGTGAATTGTAGAAGGAAGGGAGGGGGAAGAGGAAGGTGGTTGGAGATGGGGGGGGGGGGGGGGGGTTGTTATGGTAGTCATCTTCTACAAGAACTGGTAGTAGGACCAGACCAGATGGGAGGAAATGAAGATCATAGTCAAGGTAACTATCCTCTCCGACATCCAGCAGTGGGACCCCTGCAGAGAAGAGGTAAAGAGAACGTGATGAATGGCTGGGCACAGTGACTGACCCTCTGTCTTCTTGTTTTCTTTGCGGCTTTTTGTTCTTTCTTTTTCTTTTTTCCTTTCTGTCTGTGTAGGAGGGTGGGGTAGAGTGTGGTGTGGTGTGGTGGGTAGGAGTGAAGGGAGCTAACAAGGGATGATGATGAAGGGAGAGAGAGGGGTGAGACAGTGAGGGGTGGGGAGGGTAGTATTGTTTCTATGGAAACGGCAGAATTATTGTCTGGAGAAGGTTTCCTGCTGTGATGCGCGCTTTGTGTGATGTCTAGAAAACTTACGCACAAGTACTTTTAAAAAAGGTAAATGTGTCACATAACCTATGTGGTCGTAGGGGAGCAAGGCATCAGAGACCTCAGCTTCTCTAGGGGCCAGCATGTTGAGGGCGGTGCCCATCTTCTCTCCCTCGCTGCTTTACTTTTCCTGGCCCTAGAGAGGGCAGGTACTCATTTACAGCTGGGTGAACTGGGGGACTGTACTGAAACCAAGGCGCGTAAACGGTCACCCATCCAACTGGTAACCACACTCGGTGCTGCTTAACCCTACTTTGGGGAAAGCGAGTGATCTGACCACTGAGCTATTCCGTCCCCGAACACTTTGTTTCTGTCAAAGTTTTAAAGTTAAACATTTCTTTCCAGATGGTACAGTGAATTATTAGTGCAATTGCTCCCCCCCCTCCCTCCCCCATCAAGCCTTCTGTCTGTATAAAGACAAAAAAGAAGAAAATTGTGCACGCGCGCGTGCGTGCGTGCGTGCGCGCGTGTGTGTGTGTGCGCGCGCTTGTGCGTGTCTGTGTGTGCGTGTGTGTATGTGTGTGTGTGTTCTCATTTCTGTTTACGTGTTGTTTACGTGTGTGTGTGTTTGTTTTTATTTATTCATTTATTCATTCTTTTATTTCAAAGATAATGGAATAAACACTCAGGCGCTTTTTTACATCCAGACCCCGCGTGTATGTAGTTTTGTAAATTTTGTCATCCGTTCCCACTGGAATGGATGGGGGGATGTGTGTGTGTGCGTGCGTGCGTGCGTGCGTGCGTGCGTGTGTGTGTGTGTGTGTGTGTGTGTGCGATGACCATCTTACGCACTCGTTAAAAGCCTGTTCCGCCTTTTGGAAGAGTAAGCCATTTGTGCCGGTGAAAAAGGATGACAACAATGGAAAAAACAACCCAAACACATGCACACTGGCGGTGTATTTAGTCGTCATCCCTGAAGTTGGAATGCAGCTACCTTAATGGTAGGTATATGGTAGCATACACAATATCTCACCATTGGTGAACCTCGGGGTTCTTGCCGAGGAACAAAACGAGGAACAATAACACAACATAACAACATGCTAGTGTAGGCCTTGGCAATTAGCTGACATCAATAACTGACACAGCTTTTAGCGTGGGCCAGTCATCATTGGTGAACTTCAGAGCTCTAGCCGAAAGACGTAAAAAGAAGAGAAAAGAAAAGAAAAGAAAATGGGTCACTTTCTCCTGGTGACATTAGTCAATGAGATCGTCCATTGGCTGATCAAAGCAACATGGCGAACTATTGATGAGTACGAGTCTTTCGCAAGCTCGAATTCTTTCTTTGAAGCTTTCTCGTTCTCTTATACATTTTTTTAATGCTTTTCTTTTTAAACGATACATTGCTTGGGTCAGTAGTGCGCATTGTTTGTTTGTTTGTTTGTTTGTTTGTGTGTGTGTGTGTGTGGTGTGTGTGTGTGTGTGTGTGTGTGTGTGTGTGTGTGTGTGTGTGTAGTGTGTGTAGTGTTGGTGTGTGTGTATGTGTGTGTGTAGTGGTGTGTGTGCGTGCGTGCGTGCGTGCGTGTGTGTGTGCGCGTGTGCGTGCATGTGTGTGTGAGTGTGTGAGTGTGTGTGTGTGTATGTAGTGTATGTGTGTGTATGTGTGTGTGTGTAGTGTATGTGTGTATGTGTGTGTGCGTGTGTGCGTACGTGCGTGCGTGCGTGTGTGCGTGCGTGTGTGCGAGGGCCCGCGTGCACGCGCGTGTGTGTATGTGAACGCGCAGCTTAAACTGTGACATCGAAACCTTGGAAATGAATAAAAGATAAATCAGTGGTATTCGTTTGGTGCAATATATGTCTTTTTATTATTTTTTCAGCCCAAAGCTCCTTAGAAATCGCCTTACCAAGTAAAGAACCAACACACACACACACACACACACACACACACACACACACACACACACACACACACATACACACACACACACACACACACACACACACACAATACACACACACATACACACACAAACACACACACAACACACACACACACACACACACACACACACACACACACACACACACACACACACACACACACACACCCGCCCTCCCTCCCTCCCTCCCTCACTGACTCACTCTTTCAGTAAACGCACCTGCCTATAGAAAAAGAAGCGAAAATCGCTGCTTCCACCGCTGTTTGTGGCCAAACTTTTGCCCCCAACGGCTAGACCTTCTGTAGTGGTCTTGGTCGACCACGGTTCGAATGCCGTTCAAGGGATTTTCCCCCTGTAAAGTTAACATCAGTGCAGACTCCACTCTCCCCAAAAGTCCTTCAGATGAGACTATAAACCGAGGTTTCTTGTGCGAACGCACGCAGAACATCTTGAGCAAACGTTAAAATCCTATACCGTTTTTCGAAAGAATAGGCCAAGGTGGGAACGGATGACAAAATTTTACAAAACTTCATACACGTATACACGGGGACTGGATGTAAAAAAACAACACATGAGTGCTTATTCAATTATCCTCGGTATAAAAGAATAAATAAAATGAAATAAGTGGTGCGTCGAACGTGGTTACCGATTGGATGGGTTACCGTTTGCGCGCCTTGGCTACAGTACAGTTCCCCAGTTCACCCAGCTGTAAATGGGTACCTGCCCTCTTTAGGGTCAGGGAAGGTAAAGTTGCGAGGGAGAGGAGATGGGCGCCGCCCTCAACATGCTGGCCCCTAGAGAAGCTGAGTGGGTCTGACACCTCGCTCCCCTACGACCACACCGGTAACGGAACACCTTTACCTTTACCTTTTACCTTTAATTGGTGCTAGTTTTTTGGATGAAATGATAACTGACGTTCGTGTACAACTACCTATAGTGCATGTTAAAGCACCCAAGACAAAGCAAGAGTTGTTCGTGGCAGAATTCTGTTTAAAAAAAGCCACCTTCATAGGGAAACAAATGCACATGCAGGCAGGAAAGATAAAAAAAAAAAACTCGGTGGCGCTGCTTTTGTGGCGACTCGCTCTCCCTGGGGAAAAGCAGTTCGAATTTCATGCAGAGAAATCTGCCGTGGCTTCAAATATTTAATACAATTCGATACAATGCATGATATACTCAATACAATACAGTACATTAAACACAGTACATTAAATACGTTACAATACAGTACAATACAATGCAGAAGAATGGAGCACATACATCACTCCACTTTACCCCCACCTCACTCCCATCAACGTGTTTTCACTACCCCCCATCCCCCCCCCCCCCCCCCGCCCCACACCCCCCCCCCCCCCCCCCCCCCCCCCCCCCCCCCCCCCCCCCCCCCCCCCCCGCTCTCATCTCAACCATCCAAATCTATGTATGTCTTTCCAATACAATTGTCTACCACACTATGAAAATGTCATGTTAATATCATAACTAGCAGAACATTGTCTTCTCTAGACACTAAGCTTCCTTCTCACAGTCCCTTAATTGGATTTCTCCGCTGGGAGGTTAACATAACTGCGCAACAACAACAAGGAGTAGGAAAAAACTCAAACAAGGACGAAGGGACGTAACTAGACAGTGAAGAAACCATAGCAGTTTTCAAAAAGAAAGGGTTGTGAGATTTAAAAACAAAACGCGAATAAAGATGGTTTGTTGAGAAGCGACAATTGGAGAGATACAGCCTTCTGTGCACTGGAAAAGGGCGGCTGACCGGCATATTTCAAATTGCAATTAGAAAGTTTCATAACTTTGATGGGCACCCCCCTCAATATGCTGGCCCCTAGAGAAGCTGAGGCCTCTGACGCCTTGCTCTCCAGTAACCACATAGGTTATGGGACACCTTTACCTTTTAACTTTTAGCATGAAGAGTTCGACAAGGTTAATTAAGTCATACATTTTCAGCCAGATAAGAAGGAAGTGTAGGTTAAAAACCAAAACAACAACCACCAACAACCTTGAAAACCAATGTTGCCGTTAACCTTGGATTTAATCTATGCATCTATAGGTGGCTAGTAAAGCTTTCTGAACAGAGGTGTCATGTGATCAAGTCCTTTCTTTTGGTTGCACTCCTGTATTAGCTTGTGGGCCATGTAGTATCTTCTATAGAGTGCTAGTCGGAGGGTGTGTGTGTGTCAAGTCAAGTCAAGTCAAGTCAAGTCAAGTCAAAATGATCTTTATTGAGGGTAAAAGATTAAGTTTACACACCTTTTTTTCATCCTGCCCTCACAATCAAAGACAAATATCACCCTTGGTTGAAAACTAAAATAAATGAGGATTTCCATCCAAACAGTATCTCATAAGATAAAAAACCTCAAGACAGTAACATAAACTCAAGTCATACACACAAAATAATAGAAATACAAAATAACATGGGTATAAATAACAACAAAGCAGCCAAAGTGTGTGTATGTGTGTGTGTGTGTGTGTGTGTGTGTGTGTGTGTGTGTGTGTGTGTGTGTGTGCGTGCGTGCGTGCGTGCGTGCGTGCGTGCGAGCGTGCGTGCGTGCGTGCGTGTGTGTGTGTGCGTGCGTGTGTGTGTGTGTCCGTGCGCACGTGCTCAAGCACATGCGACAGTGCTTGCCTGCTTGCCTGCAACATGATATTGCTGAATGTTTAAATGTTCTTTGTTTTTATAAGTATAGGAAACTATTTGCTTGAAACTGTGATACCAGCATATGTAAATTCATGTGACAATATATTTTTCTTTATTGTTTCTAGATATGTACGTAACCGACCTAAAATTCTAGAAGTTCTTTCTTCTTCTTTGTTTAAGATGATAATGTCTTTGTATTCGTATTTGATGATCGATTATATTGATCAATTGACGTTGGTTTATCACACGGAATCGTAAAATCCAGTCAGATTTTCAACATCAGCATACCACACTGCTTGAAAGATGCAACACTAGGGCCTCAATAATTTCCTGAGGGGAAAGTAAAAACAAGTTTTGTGTTTTTACATAATTCTAAGAAAGACACAATACTCTTTTGGAGGGAAGAAATCTGATTATTTATTGATTGCTGGCATTGGCGGGTCCGTTGAGGGAGAGATTTCCGAATCAACGGGTTTATATTCATGCCACACACTCTATGACACCACTGCAGCAGAAATCTGCTGAGGAGTTATGGAGCAATAGCTGATGCTGTTGTATAGACGGTGTTTTCTATGCTTGATTTCTATCCATGAGCTGTGGTGTGTGTGTGTGTGTGTGTGTGTGTGTGTGTGTGTGTGTGTGTGTGTGTGTGTGTGTGTGTGTGTGTGTGTGGTGTGTGTGTGTGTGTGTGTGGTTTGTGTGTGTGTGTGTATGTGGTGTGTTGTGTGTGTGTGCGTGCGTGCGTGCGTGTGTATATGTATATGTGTGTGTGTGTTTTCAAGCACGTATGCATGCATGCGTGTGTTCAATTACCCTCAAAATAAAAGAATGAATGAATGAATGAATGAATGAATGAATGAATGAATGAATGAATGAATGAGTGTGTGTGTGTTGTGTGTGTGTGTGTGTGTGTGTGTGTGTGTGTGTGTGTGTGTGTGTGTGTGTGTGTGTGTGCTTTTGTTAAGTTATTTATTGGCTTAACTTTCATTTGCATTCGTGTGCTGATTAGCTAGTTATGTAGTGTTTTTTTCCTTTTTTTCTCTTTTTCTTTGAAAACTGGCAGGGAATTTTTCTGTATTGTTCAGGATCGTTGGTTGTAGTGTTCACTCACTCACTCACTCACTCACTCACTCACTCACTCACTCATCATTTACTCCCTCCCTCAATCAATCAATCATTCACTTACTCACTCACTCACTCACTCACTCACTCACTCACTCACTCACTCACTCACTCACTCACTCACTCACTCACTCAATCGATCGATCGATCGATCGATCGATCAATC
>CM060328.1:13467519-13477519 GCA_030674155.1 Stramonita haemastoma
TATGTTTAGGAACACGGACTGGTAATTCATGTACATTAACTTGCGGTGCACTAACTGTAGTTTTATTCAGTTTTGATCACATCTATAGAAACTGTCTTACTTAATCCAGTGTGAACATTCTTTGAATGAGTAGTTTGTCTTAAACTGTAAACGATTCTTTAGTCAGTTAAAATTGGTTTTTGTTTTTGTTTTGGGGTTTTGTTATCGGGGTGTTTTTTTTGTTTTTGTTTTTTGTTTGTTTGTTTTTTTTCAGTAAAATATTTTTCTGGGTTGGGTTTGTTTAGTTTTTAATTAGTTAGTTAATAACATTGTACTTTATTATGCCTTTCAAAAAACAAAGCGCATTTTCCATCATGCAGTGGAATGCTAGATCTATTTCCACTAATCTGTCCTATTTAATCCAGCACCTTGCTGAAAATTGTTATCAAGTTTTGATGCTTCAATCACTCAAAGTAAATAGAAATAAACTGCCCAAGCTGCCTGGCTATTACTATCCACCTGTCCATCAACAAGTCGATGATGTAACTAAAGTCAGTGCAGCCATATACATTCAAGAAGGGGTGGATTACTGCATATGTCCTTCACCAGTGCCTAACCAGACCTTAGATATACATTCATGTGCAGCACGAGTAAGTTTAGGAAAAAATCTAATAATAAATGTTGTGTCTGTGTATCTGCCTAAGGGACCAAATGATCTGAATACTGAGTGGATACACAACCTTCAAGATAATGAAAAGTGGTTCATAGCAGGAGATTTTAATGCACATGCTCCTTTCTGGGATAAAGAATGTCAAAAAGTATCCCATAATCGATTCGTAGAAAATATAGTTGATTCCTGTCTATGCTTGCTAAATGATGGCAGTGTCACAAGAATTCCAGACATTGCCAGTCACAAAGCATCAGCCTTAGATTTGTCGTTTGTGTCTCCTGCATTAGCTCCAGAGTGTGAGTGGTCAACGTATAAAGACACACTTGGCAGCGATCACCTGCCTGTTATCACAACTTTTGGTAAAACAACAACTTTCTGTGACACTCAGGAAGACAAAATTCCCAAATTTAACTACAAAAAAGCTGACTGGAAGAAGTTTGAAGACATCCTCGCAGTTTACAACACTGACAGCTTTGACACTGACAATATTGACCGCTTTTATTCCAAATTTACTGAGACCATTCTTCATGCTGCCACTTTGTCTATCCCTAAAATTAATATGCTAAAAACAAATAAACATCAGGGAAATATCTGGTGGACACCAGCTTGTGAGGAAGCAGTTAAATATAAGCGCTTAATGTATAAAATGTATCTAAAACATAAAACATCAGAAAATAATTTAAAACAGAAACAAGCAAAAAATCACTGTAACCTTGTTGTAGCTCAGGCTAAGAGACAATTTTGGACATCTTTTTGTACAACCGAAATTTCAAACCATAAAGACCTTAAAAAGGTTTGGGAAAAATTTCATGAAATGAAAAGAGGTGTTAGTTTACCAGCTTGTCCAGTGAGACTAGAGAGCAAAGAATTCCCATCAAATTTAGAAAAAGCTGAAGCGTTTGCAGACATGTTTTCAAAATCGATGCGTCTTGAAGGCTTGTCACTTAATTGCAAGAATTATAGAACAGAAGAGGAGTATAAAACAGAGTATACCGACCCAGTCCCTGACAACAGTTCATATATTAATGCCGCAATTTCAGTGGAAGAAGTTAGAGATGCTTTAACATCTCTTTCTACTAAGAAAACATCTGTTGGATTAGATGCAGTTTCTAACGACATGCTAAAACATATACCAGTAAACTTTATTTTTCTACTTCATAAACTGTTCAATAAATGTTGGGTTGAAGGTGTTATGCCAGTAATTTGGAAACAGTCAATTGTCATTCCAATTCATAAACAGGGAAAGCCCAAAACAGACAAAACTAGCTACAGACCAATAGCGTTGACCTCACACACTGGCAAGCTAATGGAGAGAATTATTCTGAAAAGGCTGATGTATTTCTGTGATAAAAATAAGATAATCCCGGTCAATCAAACGGGTTTTCAAAAAGATAGGTCTGCTATTGATAACTTGGTTAAACTGTCAACGCATATAAAAATTCAGTTTGCAAGAAGAAAGAACATTCTTGCAACTTTTTTTTATATAAAAAAGGCGTATGATCAAGTTTGGCATGCTAAGTTGCTGTGTAAACTAAAGAATCTAGGTTTTTCTGGGCATTTCTATCATTATATTAAAAGTTTTTTGACTAATAGAAGTATACAAGTTAGAGTAGCAAAATCATATTCAGGTTTTAGATCTCTTCATATGGGACTACCCCAAGGATCTGTTATATCACCTCTACTGTTTAATGTTTTGCTGCATGATCTCCCTATGACATTGTCAAACGAAGTCGTCATAGTGCAATATGCAGATGACATATGTATGTGGATGAATGTTTCTATGAAAAGAAACACACCAAAAAGAGTATTAAACTACATTAAAAAGGTATATCAGAACCAGCTAAACAATGTCGATAAGTATATGTTTGAAAATGGATTTACTTTATCCACAGAAAAAACTTACACTGTGCTTTTTAACAATAGCAGTAATCCAGATGAGCTACCAGCATTTAAAATTGGGGCCGACATGATTGAGTATAAAAATACCATAAAGTTCTTAGGTGTTTTTCTTACTTCTAAGTGTAGCCAGGTGCAGTAGATCTAGTACCGGTAGAGCTAGCGTGTGAGACAGCGCGACAGGGATTATCTCCCATGTGTGTATGCATGTGTGTGTGCGTGCGTGCGCGTGTGTGCGTGTGTGTGTGTGTGAGTGAGTAAGAGATTTTGTAAATAATATTGTTTGTATGCTAGATGTAGTGTGCTAGACTTAGTGCGACAGGAGACTTGTTTAGATAATATTTTATATAATTTTATCGCTGTGTAGTGAATAAGTATCCTTAAGTTAGAGCTTTTGTTTTCATATAGTCTTCATACGGTCTTCGCCTGTATCGGAATGCTGAATAACAAATAAAGAATGACCAGCCAGCTACCGTCTTCCCCTGAGTCTTCTGTTGCCCAATTGTTGAGACTCGTTGCTTGAATTGTTGTTCCGCTCTTTCCCTATCTTGTCTTATCCTTGCCTCTCGGCACCATCACAAGTGGCGCTGCGAGCAGGATAGGGAAGGTGGAAATTGTGGGTGACGGAAGACTCAGTCCAGACCAGACCAGGGAACGCATGATGCCTGCCAGCAAGAAGAAGAACGCCAGCAAGAAAACCAGGACCCCTACCACGAGCAGGAAGACCAGACGGAGAGACCAGGCCTACCTCCTCAGCGACGAAGACGAAGATCTGCTTACGGCTCCTACCACAAACAGGAAGACCAGACGAAGAGCTGCAGACCATGGCTACCTCCTCACCTACGAAGAAGAAGAAGAGACGCGATCCACCCAACCACAACCACTCAGTGACGAAGAGCCTGACCAGCCTACCTCTTGCACCAAGAAGCAGCCGAAGCTACGCAAGTTCACTGGCGAAGAGGATGCAGAGGACTTTATCAGAGAGGCTAAAATAATACTGAAGATACAACCTATGAAGAAAGCAGATGCAGCAGCATGGTTACTGGGGGCACTGGAGGGCCGAGCACGAATAGAAATCCTCTCCAAAGAAGCTGAGGAGATAGACACGCCAAGGAAAATCTTCGCCATCCTGGAGAAAAACTGGGGTGAACAACGGGGCCCTACGACACTGTCTTCAATATTCTTCCAGAGGAAGCAGGGCCTTTCAGAGCAAATCCATGAATATGCCTCTGCTTTGAAACTTCTGTGGTCCAAGGTTAACGCCACACCAGAATTTACCATGACTCCAATCATACTGACAAATAAATTCATCAATGGGCTTCATCCAGCTACCTTGCGGAGGGACATGAGAAGATTCATTAGGGAGAAGCCAGACTCTTCATTCGAAGATGCCATCGCAGAGGCCCAACATTGGATGAGGGAGGATGGTGGTTTGGACACAGCCTCGGAGCAGATGGCTGTTGCAGACTCGGATGCTATCCAGCGGTTAGAAACGAAAATATCAACACTTACGACTGAGAACACAACCCTCAAAGAGAAACTGCAAGAATGCCAAGCCTCAGCACGGCAGGCCAGCAACAGGCAATGGAGAGGCCCACGCCCTGTTTTGATCTGCTGGTGGTGCCAGCACCCAGGCCACCGTGAGGCAGACTGCCAAGCAAAATGGGAGTACCAGCATCAGGCTCAACACCGATGTCCAACAACAAACCCTTTGGAACGCAGGGTTCGACAGCAAAGGCCAGTGAACTCTTTTGAACGGCCAGTGAACTCTTTTGAACGGCCAGTGAACCGGCCAGTGAACTCCTACCAGCGTCGGGTTCAGCAACAGCCATCGTCCTACCAACGTCGGGCCCCAAATCAAACCCCAGGGAATGCCTTCCAACAGCCACGCCAGACCCAGGAAAACTAGAAACCCCCGTTGCCCACAGCCAGGCAACGGGGGCCAGGAAGCAGACCAGCCTAGCTGGAAAATGCCCGACAGCCACCATCACTATCGATGGCACGGATGTGGATGCCCTCATAGACACTGGAAGCGAAGTGACAACAGTTACGGACACCTGGGCAGCAGAACACTTGAGATGTCTGAGTAGAGAGGACTGCCATGTCACGCTACGAGCAGTAAATGGAGCAGAGGTGCCTTACTCGGGAATTTTCTTCGTGGACATTATGGTTTTTGGCACCTCGCATCCCAGTGTCCCCATCCTGGTGGTGAAGGAGCCCAGGGAACCGTTTATGCAGTCTCGCAAAAGGCAACTGCCGGTTCTCCTGGGCATGAACGTCCTTGGCCCCTGCTTCTCCCAGTCCCCTCCTGGCATCCCCCCTTGTCTGCAGGCTGTTGCCCAAGAAGCCCGCAGAAACGCCAGGGCTACACGAGGAGTAGCGCATTCCACCACTCGTCGCTGCATCCCTGCCCACTCCATAGCCACCATCCAGATCTCCCGTGGCCAACGTTCATCTGGCCCCCTCCTAGCATCCCCTCTCTCCAGACCCCTCCCAGGAAGACTGCTCACCATCCCTACCCTGATCAGTGAAGACCCTTCAGCACGCTTTGTCAGGATTGCCAACCTGTCTCCAGAGGACCAGTTCCTGCCGGCACGCTCTCCTGTGGCCATTCTTGAGGCGGTCAACGCAGTGGAAGACAAGGGCAAGCCTCAATTCACACTGGGATCAATGAACTGCTCATCTCCACCACCAGAGCGGAGCCAGCCTCGCCGCCACCACCAGTGCCATGCCCACAGTTTGATGGCACTACGAACCAACGCCACCAGCTGCAGGAGCTGCTGTCCAGGCGATGGGAGGCCTTCATGCAGGACGAGAACGACCTGGGCTATACTGAAGCCGTCTTCCATCGCCTGAAGACAGTGGATGACAAGCCGGTCAGCCAGCCATACCGTCGCATCCCACCTCACCAGCTCCATGAAGTGCAGGAGCACATCAAAGAGCTCCTGGCCAGAGGAGTCGTCACAGAAAGCCACAGTCCTTATGCTGCACCTGTAGTCATCGTCAGGAAGAAGGACGGCAGCATCCGCCTCTGCGTTGACTACAGGCGCCTCAACAGGAAGACCATTGGTGACGCCTTCCCTCTGCCAAGGATCCAGGAGTCCTTTGATGCCCTAGCTGGTGCGCAGTACTTCTCCACCCTTGACTTGGCTTCAGGCTTCCACCAGATAGCAATGCATCCTGATGACCAGCAGAAGACGGCCTTCACCACTCCAGTGGGTCTGTTCGAGTACACCAGAATGCCTATGGGTCTGACTACAGCACCAGCAACATTCCAGAGACTGATGCAGACCACAATGTCAGACTTTCTGTTCGAGTTCCTACTCGTCTACCTAGACGATCTTCTGGTGTACTCAAAGACATTCGAAGAACACTTGAATCATCTGGACCGACTTCTGCAGAGAATCATCAGTGCTGGCCTGAAGCTGAAGGTGGAGAAGTGCCAGTTCCTGCGGCGCCAAGTGACCTACCTGGGGCACACCATCTCGGCGGAAGGTGTGAGCTGTGAGGATGGCAAAGTCGAAGCAGTCAGAGAATGGCCAGTCCCAAAGTCGACCTCTGAGCTCCGAAGCTTCCTTGGCTTCGCGAGCTACTACCGGAGGTTCACCCAGAACTTCGCCAAGACAGCCGGACCTCTGCACGATCTGATAGTGAAGGCCACCGCCAACCAGAAGAGGAAGCAGCCAGCAGACATCTCCGGGTTGTGGGATCAACGCCACCAGACTGCTTTTGACTCCTTGAAGGTGGCCCTTACATCTGCGCCTGTCCTGGGTTTTGCCAACTTCAGGGCTCCATTCATCCTGGAGACGGACGCCAGCCATGATGGCTTGGGTGCCATTCTCTCTCAAGACCAGGACGGGCAGCGCAGAGTCATTGCCTATGCCAGCCGTCGCCTCCGGCCCACAGAGAAAAACAAGACGAATTACTCCAGCATGAAGCTGGAATTCCTGGCGATGAAGTGGGCGATTGCAGAGAAGTTCAGGGACTACCTACTGGGGTCCCGCTTCACCGTCATCACCGACAACAACCCCTTGGTCCACTTCCGCACGGCACATCTGGGAACTCTGGAGCAGAGATGGGCTGCGCAACTAGCGCAGTTCAACTTCGACGTCCAATACAGACCAGGAAGACTGAACCCTGCAGATGCCCTCTCCAGGCTGCCTTCCAACCATGGTGCTCCCCCATGCTCGACTGCTGTGCCACCACAAATTGCCATGGCACAGGAAGCTACGTGTCAGAGACAGACAGCAGCCGTTCCTGAACCCCTTGTCCCTGAGACCCCCTCATCGACCCAAAAAGTCCCCACGACTCTAAAATCCCAGTCTGAAATCCTTGAACTCCAACAAGGAGACCCCCTCATTTCCCCCTTCCTGGAGCACTGGCCCTCCAGACCTCCCACTGGAAAGGACCGGGACCAGCGATGCTTACAACGGCAGCATCCCCGCCTAGCCCTGAGGGAGGGCATCTTGTATCGGTGTATACAAGACCAGCAGCATGGGACCCTGGAGCAGCTGGTCCTTCCAAGTGCCCTGAGACCAGAAGTCCTTGTGTCCCTGCATGACCAGATGGGCCACCAGGGATTGGACCGCACCCTTGGCCTCCTACGCTCCAGAGTCTACTGGCCGGGCATGCACCGAGATGTCAAAGACTACATCAAGTCCTGCGAACGCTGCATGCTGGGTCGTCAGCCCCCTACTGTAAACACCACCTCTGGTCACCTCCTGGCTTCACGACCACTGGAAGTCCTGGCGATAGACTTCACCAAGTTGGACCAGGCAAGCGACGGCAGGGAGAACGTCCTTGTAATGACGGACGTTTTCACGAAATTCACTCAGGCCGTGCCTGCGAGGAACCAGGAAGCAGTGACTGTCGCCAGGATTCTGATCAGTGAGTGGTTCCAGCGCTACGGGGTACCAGAGCGGATCCACAGCGACCAAGGCAGAGACTTTGAATCACGCCTGATTCGAGAGCTTTGTGAGACCTACAACATCAAAAAGTCACACACCACGCCCTACCACCCGCAGGGGAACGGACAGTGTGAGCGGTTCAACCGCTCCATGCACAACCTGCTGCGCACCCTGCCCCCGGAGAAGAAGACCAGATGGCCTGCACTCCTCCCAGAGCTGGTGCAGGCGTACAACAACACGCCCCACGCCTCCACGGGCTTCGCTCCGCACTTCCTCCTTTTCGGACGTCAACCAAGGCTGCCCATTGATGACCTCTTGGGGTGTCGAGTCCCAAACTCAGCCGGCACAGTCGACTGGGTCCGACAGCACCGACTGCGCCTCCAGGAAGCCCACCAGAAAGCCTACCAGCAGCTGAAGGAGACTGCTGCCAAACGGGAGAGGTTCACTGACAAGAGGGCCTCAGATCACGCTCTGCACGTTGGTGAATACGTCTACCTTCGCAACCGTGTGGTGGGCAGAAACAAGATCCAGGACTTCTGGAAACAAGACCTGCACCTAGTGACGTCGCGTCCTTACGATGAGCTGCATGTGTACCGTGTGCAGCCAGTGGCAGGTGGTGCCGAAAGGATTGTACATCGTAAGGACCTTCTACCTGTAACGACACCTGTAGAGCTGGACGAGCCGCCGCACCAGCCTACTCCATCTTCGACTGACTCTGACAGTGAGTCGGACAGTGACGATGAACTCGTGTGTGCTACCAGAAAGTCGGAGTCAGTCAGTGACATTGAACCTGTGGGCATGTGTGTTGTTCCTCCAGTCCCAGCCCCGAGACGTTCTTCGCGACTGGCCTTGAAGGGAGGAGCCAAAGACAGTTCTACTTTGGTATGTAAATAGCTGTTTATAATTGGCGGAAGTTTAACAGAAGAAATCTATCCTGAAAGAAAAGAATTTAATTTTTTTTCATAAGCATTTGTATGTTAAAGTATTAGTGATGTTGTTAAAACACAAGGCTGGTTTTTTTTTAATGGTTGGAAACATTGAATGTAGCATGTTTTAAATAAGTTCCCACTGCCTGTCGTTCAGTCAGAAGTCGGAAAAACCAAAATGTATGACTAAAACAGGCTTGGTAATGGAACTATTATTAGTGGAAAGAGCTCGACTCTGAGGTGTTCTGCTTAAATAGCAATTCCTCTGTTGTCAGTGATGGCTCTACTTGTTCTGACTCACAGAAGAAATTTGTCCAAACACAAATTTTCTGTAGTCGCCTGTAGCTATTGTTGTCAATGCAAAAAAAATCTTTATCTATGAAGAATCCTGTTTATATATCGGATCTTCACTAGATTGTGGCATTGCAAGCACTGGAGATGAGAACATTCTGTATTTTACGACTCTACTTGTTAAAATAACATGGATCGTAAATGCCTAAGCTGTGTATTGTGTTGGATATTTTGTTTTCGAAGTGTTTAATACCACTGTCTGTTTTATGATTATACTGTTGAAATAACATTTATCATAGAAGCATAAAAATGTGGTTCATTTTATTTTGGAAGTGAAGAGTTACATTTAATAATGTCAGTTTGCTTATTTGGCAGAGGAAATGTTTTTAGTAGTATGTTGAATTTCATAGGTTTATCTAGATAGTATTGATATGTTTGTCAGCGCGGACGCTGACAGAGTTTGGAGGGGGGAGATGTAGCCAGGTGCAGTAGATCTAGTACCGGTAGAGCTAGCGTGTGAGACAGCGCGACAGGGATTATCTCCCATGTGTGTATGCATGTGTGTGTGCGTGCGTGCGCGTGTGTGCGTGTGTGTGTGTGTGTGAGTGAGTAAGAGATTTTGTAAATAATATTGTTTGTATGCTAGATGTAGTGTGCTAGACTTAGTGCGACAGGAGACTTGTTTAGATAATATTTTATATAATTTTATCGCTGTGTAGTGAATAAGTATCCTTAAGTTAGAGCTTTTGTTTTCATATAGTCTTCATACGGTCTTCGCCTGTATCGGAATGCTGAATAACAAATAAAGAATGACCAGCCAGCTACCGTCTTCCCCTGAGTCTTCTGTTGCCCAATTGTTGAGACTCGTTGCTTGAATTGTTGTTCCGCTCTTTCCCTATCTTGTCTTATCCTTGCCTCTCGGCACCATCACATAAGCTAACTTGGAATGCACATATTGAACACAATTTAACTAAAGCAAAAAAATGCTTGAACTTACTGAAGATGGTCAGCAAACAGTTCTGGGGCCAAGATACATTAAATTTGAAAAGTTTAGCTACATCTCTTATTCGTTCAAAATTATCGTATGGCCAAGAGGTCTTTTTCAGTGCTCCTAGGTATTTACTTAAAAAGTTACAAAGTATAGACTGCAAAGCATACAGGCTTGCTCTTGGTGTGCCTTATCACGCCTCAGCCATGGGAACGTATAACGAAGTCGGCATATTACCTTTAGATGATTATCGTCAACTAGCATGTGCTAAATATGTGCTCAGAAACAGAACAACTGAAAACTTTATTTCAGAAGAAATAGAAGTAAAATCAGAATTTAGTTT
>CM060328.1:13500019-13507519 GCA_030674155.1 Stramonita haemastoma
TCACACACACACACCACACGCACCACACACACACACACACACACCACACACACCAACCACTCTCTCTCTCTCACATTAACACACAATCACATACCACACACACATCTCTCTCTCTCTCTCTTACACACACACACACATACACACACACACAGACACAGCACACACACACACACACACACACACACACACACACACACACACACACAACTGACCTTCACCACCACCACCACCACACACTGACCATACCCCCACCCTACACACACACACACACACACACACACACACACACACACACACAGCGCACACACACACACACACACACACACACACACCACACACCACACACACACACACACACACACACACAC
The DNA here is from genome assembly GCA_030674155.1 of Stramonita haemastoma. Classification (NCBI taxonomy): domain Eukaryota; kingdom Metazoa; phylum Mollusca; class Gastropoda; order Neogastropoda; family Muricidae; genus Stramonita; species Stramonita haemastoma. The sequence continues at coordinate 13,500,388 of CM060328.1, forward strand.
ACACACACACACACACACACACACACACACACACATAATACTCATACACCGTCACCACACACACACCACCACACACTGACCATACCCCCACCCTACACACACACACACACACACACACACACACACACACACACACACACACACACACAACGCACACGCACACGCGCACACACACACAAACACCCTGTCTACCTCCATCCCCCCCACCCCCCCCCCCCCCCCCCCCCCACCACACACACACACTGTCTACCTGTCTGATATCGTGACTTAGTGGAAGAACGTTAAACTGAAGAACTAACACACATACACACACCTAAAGCCATTAGCTCATAGTCATAACCAGGGAAGAGATAAAGGGAGGAAGGGAGCAGGGGAAGAAGAAGAAGGAGAAGAAAAAAAAACTGGATCCATCTGTCTTTTGTTGCAGACTAAGTAAGAGGCCTGCTGCCTTGTCTTGGCATCGCTCCAAGAGAGAGGCAGCAAACTCCCTGCATCATGTGTGAAGACAGAGCGGAATCTGTTTCAAAAGCTCGGACGTACGCACAGACGCATGCACGCACGCTTACACGCATAAGGTGCGTATAGATAATTATTCTGTTAGTACTCAGGCACCCATGAATACAGATGCTGAGAGGAGAGAGAGAGAGAGAGAGAGAGAGAGAGAGGAGAGAGAGAGAGAGAGAGAGAGAGAGAGAGAGAGAGAAGGGGGGGGGGAGGGAGAGGGAGAGGGGAGAGACAGACTGACAGACAGACAGACAGATGACAGACAGACAGACAGACAGACTGACAGACAGACAGATAGACAAACAGACAGACACAGAGGCGCCCCCCCCCACTCTCTCTCGCATACACACAGACACACACACAGACACACACAGACACACACAGACACACACAGACACACACAGACACACGCAGACACACAACACACACACACACACACACACACACACACACACACACACACACACACACACACACACACACACACACATACACACACACGTGCACTCTCACGTCATACAGAAGCCACTGGCAAACAACAAATACAAAAACAAAACAAAACATGCCAACAACACCAACAAACGCAATACTACCATAATCATCATACTTGACTGGTAATGCCTTTGTAATAAGTCTCCCCATCATTTTTTTTCTTTTCTTTTCTTTTCTAATGTCTCTCTCTCTCTCTCTCTCTCTCTCTCTCTCTCTCTCTCTCTCTCTCTCTCTCTCTCTCTCTCTCTCTCTCTCTCTCTCTCTCTCTTCTCTCTCTCTCTCTCTCTCTCTCTTTGAAGTCATCTACGCAACTGAGCGCATACAGCCTCTCGTATTCCTGTTTTTTGTTTTTTTTTACAAGTTGATCAATAATTTCCTTAACAGCTTTTTGCTGTATTCGTTCCGCTTGTCTGCTCATCCACACGCTTCTTTTTATTCAGCATATTGTCGGCTGCAGCATTCTGTCAAAAAACAAAAAAAGATGGATAATTTTCTTTCTTCCCCGCCTTGGGGGATGCGTGGGGTCTGTAGGTTTAAATTTATTTTTGCTGCCTCATCTTCTGTAACGTCCCCGTCCTGCTGTTCCCACGCTGCTCATTTCAATCCACCCGCCACAGCCATACCCAGATTCGTTATGTCTCATCCTCAGGGTAGGAAGTCCACAGGGAGCCTATCAATATTAGGCCGCCGTGGGGCCACCAGCCAGAGGGGCCCAGCACTTCTGCTGGGTCACTTTGGTGGTGTTCAGTGGTGAGCCGGCCAGAGTCCGAAAAATCCCTATGACTCTTATGGGAATTGAACCCACGACCTTCCAGTCGAAATCTAAAGGCGCTAACCACTGTGCCATGGGTGCTGGTTCCTGTCAGTATGGATTGTGTCCTCACCCTGGGGATACACAGCCTGGGTAAAGAAATACGGAGGATAACCTGTTGCCCATGCAGCAGACCCCTTGCCGGTACCCCTGACCCTTCTTACCCCAATAATTCAAACAGTATTTGCCATTTCAAGCATGTAGACGTATGTTTATACACGTTTATTTTTTACATTCCATGAACAAGACAGTTGGGAAAACGATAATACAATATTACATTTTTTATAATTAGTTATTTTTTCTAGATATTATGGTATTCTTGTAGTGCGTAGACGTAGTTTATAAACGATAATTTTAATATTCCATAACAAAATAGGCAGCTAAACGGGATTATACTTTTACGATTTCAATTGGCTATCTGCTGTGTTACGGACTGATCTTGTCTCAAGTAAATCTTTGTGCTTGATCTTACTAGTTATCAATACAAATGATAAAATCCGGAAACCTTAACACTCATTTCCGATTAAAAATAAAAGCTTGAAAGCAAGGATATGCACACACACACGTGCGTGCGCGCACACACACTACACCCACGCACACACACACGCGCGCGCTCGCCACACACACACACACACGCAACAACCACAACACACACAACACACACAACACCACACACCACCCACCACACACACCACACACACACACACACACACCACACACACACACACACACACACACACACACACATCTGACGTACAACCTTCAGCAAACAAATCTATGAAACCAGCAAGAACAGCGAGAAATTATTAATAATAAATTTGTCCCACACACAGCAGACATCGATTGAACATTGTTCTTGTTCTCCAGCCCCCCTCCCCCCCCTGTCCACCTCCCAACCACTCACCCCACCCCACTGACCTACCACCACAACCACCATCTGTTTGCCTGCTCTGCCTGCCTGCCTGCTGCCTATCTGCCTGCCCCCTGCCTGCCTGCCTGACTGCCTGACCTGCCTGCCTTCTGCCTGCCTGACTGCTGCCCGTCTGCTGTTGTCTATCTGCCTGCCTGCCTGCCTGCCCGCTGTCTTCTGCCTGCCTGCCTCTCTCTCTCTCGCTCTCTCTCTCTCTCTCTCACATCACACACACACACACACAACACACACACACACACACACACACACACACACACACACACACACACACACACACACACACACGATTCAAGATTGAAGATTCAAGATTTAATTTGCCTTTGACCCTTCTTGGGGCATGGAGGATTTCAGAAAAGAAAATCAACTGTAACCTATATAACCTGCCTCACACACACACACACACACACACACACACACACACACACACACACACACACACACCACACACAACACACACACACACACACATCACACACACCACACACACACACACACACACACACACACACACACACACACACACACACACACACACACACACACACACACACACACACGCGCCAGACTCACATCTAACTCTTTTGTTCGGATAATTCTGAATGTATCCAGTTGGGAATTATGTGGTTGAATAAAATCATATCTCCTTTCTTTAAAATCACAGGTTGAACTTATTTTGTTGTGTGGTGGTTTTTGTCGAGCATGGGGGCTTGCAATTATTTTCTTTTTTGTTTTGTGTTTTTGGTGTTTTTTTTTGTTTTTGGTTTTGGTTTTTTTTCGGGGTGGGGGTGGGTGGGTGGGCTGGTGGTTTTGTGTTGATAGTCTGTAATCAGAGCAAAGGGCAGATAGAAAAAAGAATTGAATGCTTATCTGTCACCCTGGAAAGATCAAGATTATTCATTCACTCATTCGTTTTCTCCATCCCTGTGTGTGTGTGTGTTTGTGGGTGTGTGTGTGTGTGTGTGTGTGTGTGTGTGTGTGTGTGTGTGTGTGTGTGTGTGTGTGTGTGTGTTTGTCTGTCTGTCTGTCTGTCTGTCTCTCTCTCTCTGTCTGTCTGTCTCTGTCTGTCTGTCTCTCTCTCTCCACCCTTCCCCCCCCTCTCTCTCTCTTCTCCCCCCCTCTCTCTATATGCCTCCCTCTCCATCTGCCCCCCCCTCTCTCTCACCTCTCCCCCTCCCTCTCCCACCTCCCCTCGACTTCTTTCATCTTTCTGTCTCCCTCCCTCCCTCCTTCCTTCAGTCCTTTAAGACAGGACTCAGGTACAATCGATGGTTTGCCTGTTGGTAGTGACGCTGATAACGGGGTTACTGTGTTAGACTGGTTCTGGACACCTGAAAAGTGAATGAGTCTATCGATGCGTGTACATTATACATGTAGATCGTTTATGCTTTCGGTGGGTGGGTGTGTTGGTGGGGTGGGAGGATGTTGAAGGAATCACTGTTTGTTGTTGTTGTTTTGCTTTGTCTGATATGTGTGTGTTTGTCTTTCGGTTTTTGTCGGTCTGTTGGTATGTCTGTCTGTCTCGTCTCTCTGTCTTTATCTCTGTCTCTCATGTTTCTCTCTCTCTGACACACACAAACACATACTCTCTCTCTCACTCTCTCTCTCTGACACACACACACACACACACTACACACACACACACACACATACATACACACACACCGCACTTACACACACACACACACTTACACACACACACACACACACACACACACACACACACACACACACACACACACACACACACACACAACACAACGCACACACACACACTCCTCACTCATCACTCTCTCTCTCTCTCCCTCTCCCCTTCCTCACACACACACACACACACACACACACACACACACACACACACACACACACACACACACACCACGCACACGCGCGCACACACACACACGTACACACACACAACACACAAACACACACAGTCTCTCACACACACAGTCTCTCACTCAGCACACACACACACACACACACACACACACACACACACACACACACACACACACACACACACACACACACACACACACACACACACACACACACACACACACGATTCAAGATTCAAGATTCAAGATGTAATTCCTCTTTGACCCCTCTTGGGGCATGGAGGATTTCAGAAAACAAAATCAACTGTAACATATATAATTTGCATTAATAGAATACTTTCATACTCAGAATTTCACAGAAATAAAAATATAGTCAACCTTTTCATTAATGTCACACACACACATACACACACACGCACACACACACATACACACACATACACTTACACACACACACACACACACACACACACACATACACACACACACACACACACACTTACACACACACACACACACACACACACACACACACACACACACGTACACGCACGCACACATACACACACACGTACGCACGCACGCACGCACACACACACACGTGTACACACACACACACACACACACACACACACACACACACACACACACACACACACACACACACACACACATACACACACAAATAGATAATGACCCAGAGACAAAAAAAGGAAACAATCGATGATTCTACCCCAGAGACATTGCACAGTGATTGATAGACCCTGCACAGCGAACAACGAATTACTCAACAATACAAAGAAGCAGGAGAAGAAGAAGGAGAAGAAGGAGAAGGAGAAAAATCAATCGAACATCGTCATTAAGGTGGCCATCTTAAAGCGGGTCCGGTGGACAGCAGAGAAAGTGATCTCTTTTCAACTGGTATGCTTTGACAAATGGATTCCTCTTCTTCTTGTTGTTCTTGTTGTTCTCGCTCTTGTTGTTCTTGTTCTTGTTTTTCTTGTTCTTTTTGTTGCTTTTCTTTTCTTCTTTTTCTTGTTCTTGTTCTTTTTCTTCTTTTTGTTCTTGTTCTTCTTCTTGTACGTGTTCTTAATCTTGTTCTTTTTCGTGTTATTCTTATTCTTGTTCGTCTTGTTATTGTTCGTCTTGTTATTGTTCGTCTTGTTCTTGTCTTCTTGTTCGTCTTGTTCTTTTTCTTGTTCTTCTTCGTGTACGTGTTCTTCTTGTTTTTCTTCTTGTTCTTCTTGCTCTTCGTGTTGCTCTTCTTCTTGTTCTTGTTCTTCTTGTTCTTGTTCTTGTTCTTCTTGTTCTTGTTCTTGTTCTTGTTCTTCTTCTTCTTCTTCTTCTTCTTCTTCTTCTTCGTCGTCGTCGTCGTCGTCGTCGTCGTCGTCATCGTCATCGTCGTCGAACGCTCAAACAGTAGCTAATATTGTCTGTCAAAGGAGCAAAAATGCGTTGCACTGCTGTTAATTAAGCGCGTGACAAGTCAGGCCCAGGGCATCTGACTTCAGCATGGAAGAGAATTGTTATCTTTTAACGTCTTTCGGGGGGGGGGGGGAGAGAGAGAGAGAGAGAGAGAGAGAGAGAGAGAGAGAGAGAGAGAGAGAGAGAGAGAGAGAGAGAGAGAGAGGAGAGAGAGAGAGAGAGAGAGAGAGAGAGAGAGAGAGAGAAGAGAGAGAGAGAGAGAGAGAGAGAGAGAGAGAAATGACAATAGTTTGACAATGACAAGAGAGAGAGAGAGAGAGAGAGAGAGAGACAGAGACAGAGACAGAGACAGAGAGACAGAGACAGACAGAGACAGACAGAGAGACAGACAGACAGACAGACAGAGAGAGAGAGACAGAGACAGAGACAGAGAGACAGAGAGAGACAGAGAGACAGAGACAGAGAGAGGCAGGAGATTGGATCATGAAGACAGAATTAGGAAGAAACTGACAGGATGAAAAGAAACAAGGTATGAACAAAGAGAGGGATAAAGAAGAGGGACCTCCAAGCCCCGAATTTCCAGGTAGGGATTTTTTTCAAACTTACAGCAAGTTACAGGTCTCTGGTATTCATTCCCACGAGAGAGCTAAATTGATGGAAAATGAAATTAATTGAAATGAAATAAAGTAAAATAACAGATAGAAATTAGAACAGAACGAGAGGCAGCGAGATAGAATGAAGGAAAACGATGTGGAAAAAAATATATATATAATATATATTGTCTGTTGTTGTGTGTGTGTGTGTTGTGTGTGTGTGTGTGTGTGTGTGTTGTGTAGTTGTTTGTTGTGTTGTGTGTGTGTGTGTGTGTGAGCTTAACTATATGTCCTACGTAAGGAACGCTCTCTCTCTCTCTCTCTCTCTCTCTCTCTCTCTCTCTATCTCTCTTTCTCTTCTCTTCTCATCTCTCTCTCTTCTCTCTCTCTCTTCTCTCCTCTCTCTCTTTCTCCTGATATGGTCTCAGTATGCTGTTTAAGTTGAGACATTATAACAAAAGTTTCACAATTACATATAATTGAAATTGACGTCATTCCATCATGTCATTACAATAAACACCCCCTGAGGAAGGCGAAA
>CM060328.1:13522519-13550019 GCA_030674155.1 Stramonita haemastoma
CTGCGTAATATCACTAGATAGAGTGTACAGACATATAAAACCACAACACAATCACACACACACACACACACACACACACACACACACACACACACACACACACACATCCTCGCATCCGCCCCTGAATGCCAATGTTTCTGCTGTGGGAAAGAGCAAAGAAAACCCATAGTAAAATGCTGTTAACACACAAAGTACATATTGTGATAATGATATCTAGAGAGGAATTTGTTGCCTATGCAGTAGCGGACTCTGAGACAGTGAAAAGTTCTGAGTTCAAATGCCACCCACAGCCACACGTTTCTCATCCCTAAACCATGAAAGTGGTCTGGCTGCTGATTGGTTTGTTTGTTGTTTGGAAGAGATATTGAATAGAGGTATCACGGGGTTTGGGAGGGTTTTTTTTTCGTTCCTCGGCTAGAGCTCCAAGGTTCGCCACTGGTGAGATTTTGTATATTATGTGATCGTTTTTGCCCATGATTTAGGTAGCCACATTCCTAACTACGGTATGATGTTTAAAACACAGCACTACTGTGCACGCGGTTATGTAATATATATTATAAATATATTCCTTTGTTGATATTTTTTGTTTGTTGGGGTTTTGTTCGATAATGCTCTATGTAAGAGCAAGTATTCATAACATAAAATACTTACTAACAACAAACATAAATATTCAAAATAATCAGACAAATAAGCTTTAGGTGTGCAGTTTTTTTTTATATTTTTCTTCAAAATATTCTGTACATTTCGCACGAGGTAAACTAATGTTTCAAAGCCCGCAACAAAAATGGCTACTGTTTGCACCTGCATTCACACCTTTCAAAATTCCTGATTCTTTTACAGAGACAGAAGCGTTCATTTATGCAACATGCAAACGGGAGATTAGCTGAATTGTAAGGTGTGCTAGACACGTAGGCCTGCCTGCGTGGTCATTCCTCACTCTCGCCTCATCCCTGTGTAGATTCTGACAACAATAATCATCTATCTGCAGAGAAGAACTGAAATTTGCACAAAAACTGTAAAAAAAAAGAAAAAAGAAAAAAGAGAGGGATTGGACCTGAGAAAAAGGGTTCAGGAGTTTTTTGTTTGGTTGGTTATTTGGTTGGATGTTTGTTCTTTTTTGTTGGCTGGGTTTTTCTTTTTTCTTTTTTTGTTTGTTTGTTTGTTTTTGTTTTTTGTCTCAGCCCAACGGCACACTTCTGCTGATTTGTGACGCTTTGACTTCCCTCCCTTGATAGAGAACACAGTTGCCATCTTTAAACACTACTACATTTCATAACAGTTCGTCGCTGCGACACTTAGAATTCCCTCCCTTGACAAAGAATACTGTTGCCTTCTTCACTACTTCTGACATTCATAAAGGTCGTTGCTATAAGGGAGTTTTTGTTTTTAGTACATTTTATTTGCCTGATAAACCTTTTACTCTATTTTATGGCATTATTACCTCACTTTCATAGGCTTTATAGGCTTTCATAAACAATTATTTTCCTTTTTATTGTTTGAAATGGCTCAAATGTCGAGAAAAAAGTTAGTATGTAATGGAAATGAAGCAGCAATTTTAATATAAGATTGTAGACTGTGCTGTTTACCTGTCTGGAACAAGTACAAGATGATAGTAATTGATGTACACTTATGTCTCTTTTTTTAATTTGCTAACTAATATAGGAAAACACCTTAAAAGTTTTGAATTGCTAGTATGCTAAGATGCCATAAAAATCAACACTTAACAATTTAAACTGTGAGTCAGGAATTGCAGATCACTACAGGGATCGCCCCCTAACTTCTAATCCTCCATGCTTTGGGGGAGATGTGTTGTCTGTTTTCCCCTGTTTGTGTGGGGTTTATTTTTGGTATCACCTTCTTTCATTCTAGAGTAAGGGATGGGGATAGGAGAATAGGGAGAGTAAGGATAGGATGGTGAAAGGGGGAGATGGAAGGGAAAGAGATGTACTAGGGGCAGGATGGGGTGATGATAGGAGATAGGGAAGAAACAGGTTGCCACGGGAAAGGGGCTTGTGGCTAAATTGAGAGGGAGGGGATAGTTATGCATGTGAAAGTGGGCCAGTATAGCTTTAAAGGCTTTGTGGGAAACAATCAATCAATACGGTGTTTCCTGTGCCAGTGTTGTGGAGGAGGGTCCAAAAAAGTATGTGTATTGTGAGAAGCATGCTCTCACTTGCAGGTTTTGCCCAATATCCATCCACATGGTGTGTAATCAGTATAACAGTTCCCTCTAACCCACAACAGTCGAAAGTGGACCTCAGGAAGCTATCGACTATGACCTCTGAATGAATTTCTGATTGGTTTAAAATTTTCCATTTGCATTTGGAAAACGACTTTGTGTTCCTAGAGTGACGTCAGAATATAGGTCAAGGTTATCAGCTTTGCAGCCAAAGTGCTTTCTCTGATGTTTTGACTGACTGCTGTTTGAATGAAGTTTTGTTCTGATGGTGGACAGGATAAAAAAAAATTAAACGGTGGGACGCAGAAAACGTTTTTAGGACAAAGGCGGAAATTGATGTACTGATGGTGGAATTCCACTGAAAAGTGGAAAAATCCCATGCCTGTGGCTACAATGCCCCCCCCCCCCCTCTCCTATCTCTCTCTCCTTTACTCATACACACTCACACACAGAGCAGAAACATTGATAGTGATAAAGGTAAAGGCAAAGGTGTCCTATAACCAGTGCGGTCATGGGGGCGCAAGGCATCAGAGACCTCAGCTTCTCCAGAGGCCAGCACATTGAGGGCGGCGCCCATCTCATCTCCTTCGCTGTTTTATCTTCCCTGACCCTAAAGAGGGCAGGTGCCCATTTACAGCTGGGTGAGCTGGGAGAAACTGTACTGAAGCCAAGGCGTGCAAACGGTCACCCATCCAACTGGTAACCATGCTCGATGCTGCTTAACATTGGCTGTGGGAAAGGGAGCTCTCTGACCACTGAGCTATCCTGTCCCCATTGATAGTGATGACAATTTCAAATGGCAAGCATTGAAGATGGATCAGTCAGAAGAAAAACAAAACACTCACACAAAAATAATCAATCAACCACCTCAACAGAAGAAGAAAAAAACAACAACAAAAAACCACTCAAGGGTTCTTATCATAGATTTATTTATCATCATAATTATAAAATGTATTGATAAATAATTATACAATAGTATATATAGCAAACATACATTGGAAAAAAAACAAACACACCCTGGCAAAACACAAAAGAACATCCAAGGTTCCATTTGATTTCAGACAAAAAACAAAACAAAAACCCCCATGTCCCCACATGAATACATAACGGCTGAAAAGGACAGCAGACTGACAGATGGTCACTTCTCTCACACACCGATTTGAAATCTTGACCCCAGTGTGACAGAACCTACAGTTACAATAAAACATTAAAAAACACAAAATTTTTAGTCTATTTTTTCCTTGGCTAGAACTACCAGGCTGACATACAGTGAGAATTCGCACATACGCAGCCATTTTTTGCCCCCACCATTACAGAAAGTAGCCCCGTTCCACCTTCAAAGATAACCAATTATTTGACTTCACTTCTCTCCTGGACTTCATACTCCTTGTTGTATTGTAGGTACACTGCAACTAAATTTTCCATGAAGTAGTGTGCCATGAGTAATGTGAACCTGGTTGGAGTCCATCCCTCCAGTGGCAGGGTGCATGCTGGGTATGTTTGTGGGTCATCCATACCACCAGCTTTGGCTGGCCTACTTCTCTATGAAAAGTGGAGTTTTTACATGTGTGCTCAAGACAGAGTGGGTTCACAAAGAGAACCTTGGTTTATAGGGCATTATTCAAGGAACTCCTAATATTAAAAAAAAATAAAATCTGTGAAACTTTTTTTTAGTTCCCATGATTTATTTGACTGTAAGAGTTGCAAATTTTTGTTTTCTTACCAAACGCTTGGTATTACCTACTGTGTGTTGAATGTGTGTAAAGGTCTTGTGATATGTAACTTTTTGTGTGTGTGTGTGTGTGTGTGTGTGTGTGTGTGTGTGTGCTTGATGTGTGTGTGTGTGAGGGTGTGTGTGGTGATCAGTTGCACTGTAGTGATTGTGCTGTATGCAAGCATGGCATGTAAAGTTCAGGTATTACCTAGTTGCAAACATTCAAGTATTACACAGATCACAAAGACCTTGGGAAACAATTTTAAATCAAAAAGCCTTGACAGGTGTAACTTAAAAAATGAATATAAACATCAAGAGAGAAAGCAGACCCAAGTCCTGGAGAGAGAGAATAACTTCAAGAAACAATGCCTAGTGCAGGAGATGTATTTAATAAAAAGCAATTGACGACAGACAGCGAGACAGAGAGAGAGAGAGAGAAGAGAGAGAGAGAGAGAGAGAGAAGAAGAAGAAGAGCAGACAGACAGACAGACAGAGAGAGAGAGAGAGAGAGAGAGAGAGAGAGAGAGACAGAGAAGAGAGAGAGAGAGAGAGAGAGAGAGAGAGAGAGAGAGAAGAGAGAGAGACTAGAGAGAGAGAGAGACAGAAGAAGTGACAGACAAAGGGACACAGACAAAGACAGTGACAGACAACAACAGACACAGACAGGACACAATGACGTCATTCCCACATTGCTTAGTACATATCTGGTCTCCATCCCCAGCTCGTTTTCAGAATACTTTAAAAGTAAAATCCAGACTAGTTTGTCACACCAGTATAGTAAAAATGTTACAGGCACCTAGTCACTAAAATTAAGCACCTAGTCATTAGTTGTAAGCAGCTAGTAGAAGGATAGTCCTAGTCATTGTAAGGAGGAAAGCTTATGCCCTGTCACTGCTACATTAAAAAAAGAATGTCCCATAACGCCAAGTTCTTAAGACCTCTTTTCTATAATGATCAGTCAGCACATGGGTTGGTAACTTTAACATTTTCAAAGACTAAAAAAAAACAAAAAAATTGCTGTATATTGCAGAAAGCATATCACCAGTAAAAATACTATCTGGACCTCCTAAGCAACTGATAAGAGTTTTTGGTGAGAGTTATGTTGTTTTTTTCTTCTACATTCTTTTACATGATTTATTTGGCTTAAAAAAAAAATTCAAACAGAACACTATGCTTTTCAAGTTCACCCAGCACCCTGATCCACACTTAGATAATCAGCATCAGCAGAGAGAGAGAGAGAGAGAGAGAGAGAGAGAGAGAGAGAGAGAGAGAGAGAGAGAGAGAGAGAGAGAGAAGAGAGAAGAGAACACTGAAATTGTTTAATGTACATTGGCCTTAGGCCTAGGCCACAATACACTTTGGAGAGAGAGAGAGAGAGAGAGAGAGAGAGAGAGAGAGAGAGAGAGAGAGAGAGAGAGAGAGAGAGAGGAGAGAGAGAGAGAAAGGAAACATTAACTATAGGCCCGACACAGAACTGGGTATGACTGATAACTGATATGATAGCACTCACTCATTATGCCCTCTTCAGAACAAACTCTGTGTATACATGACATCTTCAAAACATGAGGCTAAAGTCACACATCATGACTGTATAAAAAAGAAAGAAAAAGAGCAAACAGAAACAGACACACATATGAAAAAAAAGAGACAGTTCAAGTCACGACTAGTCACTGTAAAATTCATATGGCATTATCAAACACAAGTCTGGAATGTTCAGTAGCAGATGTGCATCGTTCCACGAACACGCACTCTGCTGTCTGTGGATACATCAGAGCCAAGCCTCACATCAAAAAAAGGATAATACAAACAGATCTTGACGTAGCAATATAAATAAGGGCCAAGCATTTCAGACGATATGGTATAATAGAGTCTACAGAGTGGTACAGCATACACAGTTCTGTGTGTAAAGTAGGTTGTCACTGAACAAGTCACGGCAAACAATATTCATAGATGTAGTGGGTACCTACAAGACAGAGGCATCTATATGATAAATGTTTTGTTGGCTAAAAGTCAAAATATTTTTTTTTTTAAAAGGAAAAGGTTGTGTGTGGTGTGTGTGTGTGTGTGTGTGTGTGTGTGTGTGTGTGTGTTTGTGTGTGTGTGTGTGTGTGTTGTGTGTGTGTGGTGTGTGTGTGTGTGTGTGTGTGTGTGTGTGTGTGTGTGTGTGTGTGTGTGTGAGTGTTGTGTGTGCATGAGTGAGTGAGTGTGTGTGTGTATGCAAGTGGCGTGCATGCATGTGTGAGTGTGTCTGCAAGTGTGTCTGCAAGTGTGTATGCCGGCCCATGCCTGTGCACTCGTGTCCATTTGGATATCTCTAGACAAATTATTCATACTTGCGTAAGACACAAAGTTTGTGTGCTCAACCATTCAGTAACTGATACATCTTAACTTATGTACGAATGTCTTCATGCGTGTGATGTGGATTTCTACGTAACATGGATACACCTTCCTCCTCAACAGTCCATCCCTCAAAACTGTGGGCAATGGCATCTTGTGTAAGCGAAAACAGTCTCAAATAAATTACATTTGCGTATTGTATCAGAAAAATCCTCTGATCTCTTCAAGCTCACAAGCAAAACCAGAGAGAAGCGAAGGGATTTACAAGAGCAGTATGTGTGTCAGAGACCTGCCAACAAGATATCTAAACAAGACAGGCTTACAAAATCAGCAAAAAGCATGTCACTGTACACATGTGTAGCATCAATATACACTATAAAAAAAAAACAAACCCAAACACACACAACAAGGAAGGAAAGAAGCAGATAAATAGCATCACATTTACTCCCCCTGGTACATCTTGATCCAGACAATTGAACAGTTTTCTGCATGGGGGATTTATCGATCTATGTTGTAAAGAAAAAGAAAAAAAACCTAACCAAACCAAAACAAAAAAAAAAGGAACAGGGCTGGGAGGGCAAAGCATTGCAAACAATGACAAAACCAAGGACACCCTCCAAAGCATCCCCCCCAAAAAAACAACAACCCCAAAACCAAAACAAAACAAAACAAAAAACAACCCATATGTCCCCCCTCTCCCAACCAAAAAAAACCCAAACAAAAACAGAAATAAGAAGAAAAAAACAACCAGCCAATCAAACAAATACACACAAAACCCCCAACCAAAAGTACAAAAAAAAAAGAAAAAGAAAACCGAAAACAAAATACCCCAACCAACCAAATGAACAACTCAATACTGCACCATCACCTTAATTAAAACTCAAAGCACACTGACAATTCTTGTCATGTTGCTGACGACTGTATTTCAACCAACATCAAGGATTTCTATAGGAATCTTCTTGTTCTTGTTTCATAGACTGCAGAAGAAAAAAAACAACCCTAGCAACCTGGTAAGGCCTCTGACTCAGGCTTCGATATGTGTCCTCTCATTTTAGATTACATCCTTATCCAGTTGTAAAAATGGTTTCATTAAAATTGTTGATTAATTCTAGTCAAATAGCGGAGGCATCTGTCACAAAGTGTGTTTTTTAAAGGTTTTTTTCCTAAAATTTATTCATTTATATTGAGGATAATGGGATAAGCACTCATGTGCTTTTTTTCATCCAGTCCCCATGTGTATGCAGTTGTGTGTGTGTGAGTGTTAATGCCTAGCCCTAGACAAGCACTTGACAAAGATTGCTTGTTGTCCTGTCGCAATTATAAAAAAAAAAAAAAGAAAAATGTATGGATCCACCATGTGACAAAATCTGAACAAAATTCAGTTTAAAATAAATCATGTAGCTGTTCTCCAGTCAATTTCTCTCTCAAATATATAGAGATATGGGAACATGATGAGTGCATACACATGTATACCTTCATAATATCAATGAGGTATAGCTCTCCTTCAGACTCTCTGTCAGTCTTAACACACACCACACACACACACACACACACACACACACACCACACACACGTACACACACACACACACAACCAACAGACATTTGCCTCGGATCATATGATTCATCTCTATGCCAGAACCTTTATGCTGTGTACAAAAATAATGCCCATAGTAATAATGTTCATTAATACACGATAATAATAATACAAAAAATATATGAGCAAACCCAGTATGCAGTTAAGAGCTTCAAAAGACGCACAGCAAAATATTTTTGTATTTTGTTGTTGTTTTTTCAAAGCAGAATACAGCTGTCTATCCCCCTCTTATCTTTCCCTTCATGTGGAGACAGCTGCGACGATTTATCTGCATCCAGTACATTGTAAAAGCAAATTTCGTTTTAGCAGTAAAGATTATTCATCTTTTTGAACAGCATACATAAATTGGTAGCATAAGTTTTTTTTGTGTGTGAGAAAGAGCAAAAAAGAGAGAGAGAGAGAGAGAGAGAGAGAGAGAGAGAGAGAGAGAGAGAGAGAGGAGAGAGAGGAGAGAGAGAGAGAGAGAGAGAGAGAGAGAGAGAGAGAGAGAGAATGAGTGAATGCCTACGTACATGAGTGTGTGTGTGTGTGTGTTGTGTGTGTGTGTGTGTGTGTGTGTGTGTGTGTGTGTGTGTGAGTGTGTGAGTTAGTGAGTGAATGAGTGAGTGAATGAGTGATGAGTGATGTGAGTGAGTGAGTGAGTGAGTGAGTGAGTGAGTGAGTGAGTGAGTGAGTGAGTGAGTGAGTGCGTGCATGCATGCGTGTGTATGTGTGTTTGTAGTATGTTTGTGTGTGTTGTTGTGTGTGTGGTGTGTGTGTGTGTGTGTGTGTGTGTGTGTGCGTGCGTGCGTCGTGCGTGCGTGCGTGCGTGCGTGCTGCGTGCGTGCGTGCGTGCTGTGTGTGGTGAGTGTATGCCTGTGTGAGTATCAGGGCACACTCTTTACTATAACCCTATTTCCTACATTTTTCCTACATAATTCTTCAATGACTCGAACAGTAACACAGTTCCTCTGCCTGCACATCTTACTCAATCACTATTTATCCACTAACATCTAAAATTTGATGTATCCCTTATTGAAGTCATTGATCTTCATGAAGCATTCAGTCCTGTCTTATTCTATATATCCTCCTGATCAAATTTACAGTTCTATTATATCAAAACTTTGAAATCCTTCACAACGACCTCAAAATGCCTTGAAATTCTATACCTACTTCTTTTAAATCATTGTTCATAGTTGTAATGTTTTGGCTGAAGCCAGTGGGCAGACCTCCTGCAAAATGACCAGCACAGGAGAAGACCAGGTATTAGCAACCCCACCTGGTGAGGGAATGCGGAAAAGAGAAGAGAAAAATCATAGTTCCAGTTCCTGGTAAGATTCAGTGATGATTTCTTTACCCTAGCCTTATTCCTCTTCGCTGGTTAGACAGTTTTTATGTCCAAAGTGTTTTTTTTGTAAATTTTAAAATTATTTTTTTGTCTTTTAGCACTACCAATGTTGCTGCAATTATTGAAATGCCTACAAATAATGCACTATCATGAAACAAAGTTTGTGTGTGATCCCGTCAATGCACGTTCTGAAACCATACCCCCCCACCCCCCCCCCCCCCCTCTCAGATACTGAGGGCAAAATTTTGTTTTAGCAGTAACGAGTATTCATTTCTCTAAACAACATATATGAATTGGTAGCAATCTGTTTTCTGTGTGTGTGTGTGTGTGTGTGTGTGTGTGTGTGTGTGTGTGTGTGTGTGTGTGTGTGTGTGGTGTGTGTGTGTGTGAGTGTGTGTGTGTGTGTGTGTGTGTTGTGTTGTGTGTGTGTGTGTGTGTGTATACACGTGCATGCATGTGCGTACATGTGTTCGCGTAATTTTTTGAGAACACGTTTCAATACATCATTCTTCGATCACTTGTGGTCAGATTTCAAGGGAAGGAACTGAGTCAAAGTTCAAGGGAAGGAACTGACAAGAAGCTAAACAAAATATGCTGAACAGCTGCAAAAATCAAAGCTTGAAATAGCCAATCAACAGCAAAATCAATGTAGTGTACATCTAATACTTGGGAAAAATACTGCCAAGAAGGATATAGCAAGCCAACCAAAACAAGGGGAACAAAAAAGGGTAGCCCTATGCTCTCTCTCTCTTTCTCTCTCTCTCTCACACTAAAAATTAAACAAAAAATTTTCCTCACCCCATATGAATGAATTTGTGCTCTCTCTCTCTCTCTTTAAACAGATGACTGCTTACATCAAGGGAGACCACTCTTCTTGGGTAGCTGGAGGGTCTTCATAGATACTCACAAAAAGAGAAAGTAAAAAAAAAAAAACCAACTCCCCCCCCCCCCCCACAATCATGATAACGTAGCGACGATACAGACGTATTTGTAAAATTCATTCCCCACCTTACCCACCCACAGAACAAAATCTAAAACAAAACCAAAAATGAAAATTAAAAAAAAAAAAGAAACTTCAAAACAAAAACACTCTTTAACTGCAGAATAAAGACAGATTTTCAGAAGTCATGATTCTTTTTTTTTTTTTTTTCAAATAGATTAAGACCATAGCCCCAAAAAACAGAAAAAGGACAGGGCGCAAATTGGGTGGAAGGGGGGGGAAAAAGGGGGGGGGGGGGGGGGAAGGAGGAGGGTTTTCAAATTCATCGACTTTTTGCTGTCACAAGAGGGAGGAAAGAGGGGGGGTGGGGGCAGACAAAAGGGTTTAATTAAACTTCATCAATTCTTTGCTGTCACACCAAAGTTTGGTACAGAGACAGCTTGTTGCCACAAGAAATAATGGTCAAAGACAGTACCAGTAAATTTTGAAAATGTAAAAAAACCTGCCTCCATACAAAAAAAAAACCCCCTCAAAAACAACAACAACCCAACTTGCAACAAAAATCCAGACCATTCATTTTTGGGGTCACATTAGCTCTTACTTCAAACAGATTTATGAACAGTCAATGTGTATCAAAAAGTTATGCCCCCGAATTGTAAGAACAATTCCTAGTCTGATGAGGACAGATTTAGTTTGGGGTTTTTTTCAATACAGGAGATAATTTTCCCATTACAGCACATGGAAACTGTTGAAGGGAATTTCCAAAATTCCAGGTTACTGAAAAGGTCAGAACAAACAATGGTTACATCACTGATCACTATGCACCAAATTAAAATGCGGAACATGAAACCTTCCAACCGTGGGAAATAGATCATATGCGCACATTTGAAGAAACCAAGAGAGTCTCTATCCAAATGAAAAATACACAAAACACACCAAGCTTATATAAAAAAAGAAGAAATTGGAAAGGGGGGGAAAAAAGAAGAAAAAAGAGAAAAATGGCAAAGGGAAAAAAGGAAAAACGAAAAAGAAGACATTCAATTCACTGTGCATATATCTTGCTGCCTCCGTCATTATTTGAATGTTTCTGCACTGTGTGGAGTTCACACCACTTCTTCAACTCAAAACATCAACTGAATCAACATGGATCAACATACATCACATGGACAACTACCGTGTCAGACAAAGCAAAAACTCAAAAACTTGATTTTTTTTTTTTTTTTTTGCAGGAATATTGCAAGCTTCAAACTACGGATGATGACAAGAAAGGATGGAAAGATACATATATGTAAAATGGGGTAAAAATAGAGCTGTGTGTTTTTTTCAAAACTATCAGTGCATGTTTCTAATACTTTGTGTGTGTTTGTTTCCTTAAAACTGTTTGATTAAAAGGGAAAAAAAAACTAGATAAAAAAGGATGAACAGATTTTTTTTTAATGGAGAAGGGGGGACATGAAAACAGACTATCACTTGGAGCATATAGCTTCATTTACCAACTGCATTTTTGTCTTCCCCAAGTATTGTCTGTCCAGAGTAAAAGAAAGGCTGAAGCTATAATCAGCATTGCTCTTAGAATATAAAAAAACAAATAACACAATTCAATCTGGTCAAAATCTGATTGTCATAGAATAAAAATAAAATAAAACAACAACCCCCCCGTGATTCTGGTCAGAATCTTGACTAAGTTTCCAGACTTTTTCGCAAAGTTTCTGAACGCATCTTCCACATGAAAATGCACTTCATAGGGTAGTCTGCCCATGCAGTAAGCTGTTTTATCCAAAAGTGTTCTTCTTTTTAATTACAGAAAAAAAAGAGGGTTACACGATCGTGCTAAAATTTAACAAAAAAGCTTCCCTGTAGATTCTTGAAGCCCTTCATGTATCTATCCTCATGTACTTGCAATTAAAGCATGAACGCTTCATTGGAATTCTCTCAAATAAAAAACAAACAAACTGAAACACAGTAACTACTCAAACACATATCTGCACTTAGCAAAACTGATGCATCAGCAGACAGGTTTCAAAGTATGAAAAACTAAAAAGTACACAATGTATTAACAAATCAACAGTGAAATAAAAAAACACCTTAACAAAGTATTCAAAATTTAAAAGTATGAACCCCTACCCCCCCCCCCCCTCCCACCCCCCCTACAAAAAAACCAGACCGCCTGTTCAAAAATTAAAAGTAACCAAGAAAAGTTCAATAATTTCTTTTCCGTCAGATCAAACTTTTCCCCCCACAAAAGACCTTTTGAGAAACAACAGGTCGTGGTAGCTTCATTATGAATGAATCATACAATTTATAAGTGTCTCTCTTCATACATTACAGGTAAAAAAAATCAAAAGAAATGTGTGGTTTTCATGAAGGAAAGACAGACTGACAGACAGAAAAACAACACCCTGCCAATATGTAGGCAACTGCCGCAAGTCCATTTTTCTTTCCTCAACAAGAAACCCAACATTTCACTGTAACGCTTGCAAAGAAACAAAAACCTGTCATCCACGATCACTCTTCACTACAAATTACTGAAAACATGTAAAAAAAAAACAAACAAAAAAAACAACTTCCAGCCAGCTTTTCCCCTTCTCTGAAAAGAACGCATTAAAGCCAAGGTCTAGGAATGTTTAAACTTCTCGGCGATCAGCGAGTCCAGCTTGGCTCCTTTGCCGTTTTTGTGGGGACCGTCCCCCGGCAGCCACTCTGAATCGTCCTCCCCCCCCCTCCTGGTCCCCCTCCTCCTTCTCACTGTCCGACAGGCCGGCCCCAAAGTCCCCGTTGGCGATGGCTGCATAGTGCTGGGGGTTGCGGTCCCGCCGGCTTCGTTTGGCGCGAGGGTCAGCCAGGTCGGCCTCGGGGTCAGGGCTGCCCCCAGCACTGTTCTTCAGCATCCTCCTCCTGCTGGGGCCTGAGGGCAGGGCCGCGCTGTCCTCCTCCTCCTCCCCCACACCCTGGAAGGGCAGGTGGGCGTCAGGTGGGGGGGGGGTCTCTTCCTCCTCCAGCTCCTCCTCCCCCTCCTCGTTGTCGTCCACCTCCTCCTCTCCGTTGCTGTCGCGGTTCCTCTTCCTGCCGCTGGCCAGACGGCGAGGGATTTTCCTGGGCGTGGATTTGCGCTGCTTTCGGCTGGAACACCTGTCCATGACGTCTAGGGATGACCCATCGATGTCGATGTTGCCCTCGTCGATGTTGGCCTCGTCGATGTTGCCCTCGTCAATGCCATCCACAGCCTCCAGGTGACCGTTGATGCCGCTGAGGTCGTAGCCGTCCAGTGTCTCGTCCCCAAAGCGATCTTCGCGGACCCTCTCTGACCAGGAGCTGAGGAAGTGGACAGCGTCCTCCTCCATGTTCTCCGTGCTCTCGTTCAGCCCGTGCTTCACCTTCTTGTGCCGGTTCAGGTTGCCTGCAGTCACAACAAAGAAAAGAATTATTTTTTTGTGTGGAAAAAGATAAGAAAATGATTTTGTGTTTTGTTTGCAGCCTGTTTTGTCATGATAGGTATGGATTTTCAAGAAAATATACAGAACTTTATGATCTCCCCCTTTAAGAAAAAGAAAGAAAAAGACCAAAATCAACTCTGCCCCACCCTGACAGTTTTCTTTTTGTTCTTGGTGGATATTGAAAATACACAGGATTCCACAGAATATGGGATTTATTATGTAGAAAGCCACAGAAAAAAAGATTACACCAATACTGACAATCCCCTCCCTTTCCAGAAGGAGAAAAACCCAAAACAGCCCTCTCTTCTCCTCAGAATCTTGCTCATACCTGAACCAACAGTCCTCACAGTCAAGGGAAGTAATTCATGTGAGATGTCACTTTTCCTGCTGGTGTAAGTCATCTGGATTGCAGTCAAAGCTACAGAGCAGAAACAAAAAAGTCTGTAGGTAACCTAGATGGCTGAAACCTCGGCACCACTTTGCCAAGTTAGTGAATGCCCCTGCTATGAGAAAATCTAATGAATTCAGATTCCATCATGGGAGTAACCTGGACTGATTTGCTACCTGAAAGGACTGAATCACCTACCATGTAACGATAAACAAACTTTAATCCAAGCCAGCCAATAATAGGTTCACAGCTGTCAGTTTTTCCCCACTTTCAGCTCCTCTCAGCAGCTAATTAATCCATCCCATCCCATCCCATCCCATCCCAGCTGGGGCCAGCTGGTGCTATTTATAGCAGGAGCTGACCATTTTTGGACTTGGTAAAAGGAAGGGGTGCACAAAATTGAGCACTCTTCACTAAGTGATATTGGATTTGCGCACTGAGGGCTGACTGACCACTTCCTCTCTCCCTCCGGCAAAAGCCTACTTATGACACTTTTAAATCCAACCTCAAGACACACTTATTCCAAACCTAAGTTTTCTCCTTTCCGCTTCCATCTCTTACCTGTCCCTGCCTTCAACATCCACCTGCCAAAGTGCATAACGTTTGTAGGTGTGTGTGCCCGCGCGCGGTTTGCGTGCGTGAGTGTGTGTGTGTACATTCAAATTTGTTAAAACTGTAAATTGTTGTTAATTGTGTGGTGTGTTGGTCGAATGCAAGCGCTTTGATTTGTTTTTACAAGATAT
Organism: Stramonita haemastoma; assembly: GCA_030674155.1. NCBI lineage: Eukaryota > Metazoa > Mollusca > Gastropoda > Neogastropoda > Muricidae > Stramonita > Stramonita haemastoma. The sequence goes on from CM060328.1 coordinate 13,537,178, forward strand.
AGCGCTATAACAAATTCCATGTATTATTATTATTATTATTATAAACACTAAAGGCTCTTGGGGGCCCACCCGCTTTTTGATTTCTTCTTTCACATAGTTATTGGTCTTGTGTTCTTTGTATGATATTTTGAGGAGTCTTCTGTGGCACTTGTTCTCGAATGCTTGGATTCTCCTCTCTAACTCTGCTGTCAGAGTCCATGATTCACAGCCATATAGGAGGATAGATATCACGAGGGATTTGTAAAGGTGGTATTTGGTGCAGAAGCTGATGTTGTTGCTTCTGATGATCTTCTCGAGTCTGACTAGAGCAGATGTTGCTGTTGCAATGCGAGCTTTCACTTCATTGTTTGATGTGCCATCTTTTGTTAGGATGGAGCCTAAGTATTTGAATTGGCTCACACTCTTCTAGTGTTTCTCCATTCATCTTTATTTCCGTGATGTCATTACTCGCGCTGTTGACCATGATCTTTGATTTCTCTGTACTGACCTCCATGCCGATGCCCTGCATCGAATCTTTAATTGTCCTGTGGGATATGCCATGTCTTGTTTGCTGCCCATGAGGTCTAATCATCCACTGCAATCTGAGATTGCAAAGTCTTCCACCAATGGAGATAGGAAGTGTGTGTTTTGCAGTTTCTGTCCTGATTTCGAGAAGAGTTAAGAGTCAGGTAGAAGCACCCATGGCGATACCCCAATCCGTGGTCTTGAAGAATCGCCACGTGTTATTCATAAAACTGCACCTTTCTGCGTTCTGACAGAGCTTTGAGTCAATTAACAGTGCAAGTTGAAGTGCCGAATACTTGAGAGCCTCATCATACCTTCAAGCCTTTTGAAGTCTATGAAATTTGGACAGAGTCTTTGGTGTTGGAGATGCTTCTCTTCAGAATTCTCAGATGAAAATTGTTCCACTTTGCAGCGTTTTATCTAAAAGCCCTTGATTCTTCTCCAGGAGTTTTTCTTCCGCTTGTCTTTCAGTCTGTAGCTACCTGCAGCATGATCTTGCCAAATGCTATGAACTGATGTTCTGTAGTTTGGCGTGGCCCCCAGAGCCTTTGCTTCGACATAAGGTAGAAAGTGATGTGTTTGGTCACACCACAATGACACAACACCCTAGCAAAAACTCCTGCAAGGTACATCGGGGCAAGGAGTATGGCCGCCAAAAAACATGTGACAACCAAAGACTGTACGCAATCCCTGACACCTCTATAGCCACACAGGATCGTGAAGCAGTAAAAATCTCTTGCTCTCTTCATGTCCCCTACGTCTTTGGACATGGATGATGATGAGTGAGTGATAAACACTAAACATGTTTTCTCACTTGTTTTCAGTTAGTTTTCCCAAGCGATGTTTTGGCAAGCACAATATTCCAAAAATGCTACACCACAATAGGCTACAACCTGCTTGGCTGATGCTTCATGAACTGCACAACACAGTGCACTACAAATTTCCTGAACGTATAGGGTATTCCACCATCATCCATACCAGCATGCACACTTAACCTATTCTCTTACACAAGATGGACTGGTTCTTGCCACATGTGTGAGTTGTTTTGCACATGAGATTTTCACTTAGAACCTCATTCAAAAGATGTACACAAGAGTAAAGTCAGAACTCAACAGACACTATCCCCGAAGTCAGAATGCAGCTACCTTCCATGTAGGCAAAACAGCTGCACATGCAAAATCTCACCATTGGCAAACCTCCCTCTAGTCACAGAACAAAATAAAAAACAACAACAAAACAAACATTTTTACTCCTTGCGGAAAACTCTTTTCATACAAACAGGTCAGCAGGGATTTGAACTAGTATCTGCACACTTCAGATTAAAGGTTTGAAGGTGTAGCCAGTGAGCTATTCCACCCCGGTTTAGTTACAAAACCCCAAATGTATAACTGGGCAGTCATGCAGGGAGTCAGTCCCTTAGCTGATAATTATGGCCTCCAAGGCTGGCTCAGCTATCAACAAACTGCAAAGCAGCTAGGCAGACAGGAGTGTAGACAAACCCAAACCAACAAAAACAAACAAAAGTGAATGCACTCCCCCCCCCCCCACCAACCCCAAATCCAAGCAAATCACCCAACATCTCCCTAATACCGTTCCCCCTAGAAAAACTAAACAAAACCACAAAACCCCAGAACGTTAGAAAAGCCAGGATTGAGAGGTGACTGACCCTTGAGGGTGAAGGAGCTGCCACAGAAGCAGACGTAGGGCTTGGAGTTGTTGTGCATGTGCATGTGGCCGTGCAGGTTGTGCAGACGCCCAAACTCCTTGCCTGCATCCACACACCACATACCAGCCACACATCAGACACTGATACATCACATTCATAGCTGCTAAAAAAACTACACTGTGTTTCCAAATAACACTACGACAGATCTGACCCAACACTTTTCATCACTAGGCTGTACCACCCCCCAGTACTGAAAGAGATCATATTGCACTGTATACCACTTCTTTACAAGAAATTAGGATTCCATGATGAACAATGATGCCACTAACACATTCACAGCTAGTACAAAAACAAATCTGTTCCAAATAAAAACTATGACAGACTTGATCCAACACTCTTTATCACTAAGCTATTTCACACCCCCTGTACTGTAATGATATCATATGAATTTAATACCACTTACAGTCACAGCATATTTCTCTACATGAAAGATTCCATGATGAACAATGATGCCACTTATACATGCATCCGCAGTTGCTCAAACAACACACACACACACACTCTGTTTTGTTCCCAAGAACACTACGACAGACTTGATCATACCAAGCATTACTAGTCAACGACAACCTGTCAGCTGGCTACTTCCTAAAGTTGGGGAAAAATTTGAAGATAATTCCTAGTGACTTTCAAGAATGCTATTCTTTGCATGAAACATTCAACTCTTGTACATGCATGCATAGTTGTGTGCAAGTGCAATGCCATGTGTACTACATGTATATTTTGTATGAAATAAGAAAAAGAGGGTAATTGGTTTGATTCATATGATATCTTGCTTTCAAGAAAGGGCCATATGAAAATAAACTCCTTGCAGAAACAAAATTTCAAGAAAACTGTCAGAGAAAATATAGACAACTGGACAACTCACTTTTTTACCCCCAAAAATTCAATTCCAAATAAATTAAACACAAAAACATTCCCAAAATTTAAAAAAAAAAAGGAAAAAAAAAAAACAAAGAAAAAAATGTTCACCACCACATTTTCAACTTAAATAAATAAGACACTATGAATATAATGTCTTGAAAATATTATAATGGGCAAAAAACAAAAACTATTTATTCTCAACCCCTCCCACCTTACATTTCTAACAAAAACAAAAAACCCAAACACAAAAAATACCTCCCTTCTTTATACCTCTACAAGCACAAACTCACATGTATAATAATACATACATACATATAACTGAACTACAACAATACATACATGTACAAACACCCAAAAAGCCATAACATTCACACCCCCCCCCCCCCCCCCCCCCTTCACAACACTGACCACAGATGTTGCACTGGTAGGGCTTGTGGTCGGCGTGCACCACCATGTGTGCCTTGAGGGTCTGGGGCTGGGTGAAGCTCTTGTCGCAGTACTCACAGCGGTACGACCGCTCCGCCTTGTGGATCAGCACTGGCGCTGCATGTTGGCCCGCTGGTTGAAGGCGCGCCCACACACCGGGCAGCTGTAGGGACGCAGGCCTGTGTGGGTGAACTGGTGAGAGCGCAGGTGATGCTCCTGTGACATAGAGAGAGATTCAGATTCAGATTCTAAATATTTTATTGCCATCCCTCTTGCATTTGGATTCTCTGAACACAAATTGGCCCTTGATTTCGCATTCATCACGAAATCAGGTCAGGCACACATGCTTGCTTGCTTTTTCCTCCTTCTAAGTACATACCAGCAGCTATATAATTACTTCCAGACTCTCACCATAGGCTTTGTGCATGTGGCCTGATAGAGCTTTGGCATATGGTAGCAATCAGTGAAGGTCAATGCTTGATGGAAAACTACTGTGTAAATCCCAGCAAATCCTGGTTCAGGATTCATGGAGGGCAATCGTTTAATCCTGGCAAATCCTGATTCGGGACTAAGAGGGTTAAGTCATGTAGACTCATTTGACACAACAAAACAAACATCATACAGTGAGCAAATCCAACATCACTCAGTCAAGAGTGCTAAATTTAGCGCACCCCTTCCCTTTGCCAAGTGCAAGTGTGGTTAATTCCTGCTATAATTAGCACCAGCTGAGCTGGGATGGGATGGGGTGGACAGCTGCTGAGTAGCTGACAGTGGAGGAAACTGACAGCTGTGATCAGTTTTCATTATCTTTCTGCCCAAAATGATGTCTGCTTATCACTTTTACTGCACATTGGCCTTAGGCCACAATACAAAAGCAAAACTGGGCATAGGAATGGGCCCATGACAAGCTTTGTAAGCATACTAGTACCAACATATACTGAAAGTTGAAGAGTCACAATGATTATGAAAATGAGAGAGAGAGAGAGAGAGAGAGAGAGAGGAGAGAGAGAGAGAGAGAGAGAGAGAGAGAGAGAGAGAGAGAGAGAGAGAGAGAGAGAGAGACCGAGAGACCGAGAGAGACACAGAGACTATACATGAGCTCAGGCTAGTGCAGCACTCTTGTGCTTGTGCCGGCCTGGCCCCATGGCTTCACAGAATTGAATCGATCTTTGGGGTGGCCTGAGGCTCTAAAGTGGGATGACTTGCTGCCACAGTACAGTCTCTAAATCACAATACATCCACTGGGACTGTAATATCAATCTCAAATCAAACTCAATCAAAACTGTCGTTGAAGACCAGCCCTCACTCAGCCACACCCACCTTCATGAAGTCCATGCCACACTCGGTGCACATGAAGGGGCGGCTGTTGGAATGGATGACGATGTGGTCGCGCAGCTGGCTGGGGTAGCGGAAGTTGCGGTTGCAGTAGTTGCAGGCCAGACTGCTGCGGTTGTTGTGGATCAGCTCGTGTTGCCTCAGCAACGCCCCGCTGGGAAACTCCTGCCATTCAAAAGGGACACATTACATCCCATGTGATCAGAGACCTGCGGCAGCGTCCTGTTTCTAAATCGGGACACACCTGCGAATTGAGGCTCTGTTTCCTTGGTTGGTGGTTTAAACCCCCCCCCTGTTGCATACACTTTGCCTACAGGGTCAAATGTAGAATTTATGCAGTCTCCTTTTAGAGGCCAAATCCTAAAAGTAAGACCATGCCATGTACCCAGGGTGTGTGCAGGGATGAGAGTTTAAAGATCTCCTCTCTGTTGATAAAATAAACAAAAAAAATCTATAATTTGGAAATAAAAGCCCTATAAATTCTGAGTTCTTATATGTTATTTTTGCAGTACAAACTGTATGAAAAGAGGAATGGGTTTCCTATAATTTTTTATATGGTAATAATAATAATAACAACAATAATATCATGAATACAACTACTACTACTACTTCTACTACTAATTTATCATTTAATACATGAACTGTGAAGAACTCATGCCATCAGATGGATTCATTTTGGGCTATATGTGTGACAACTGCTTTTATTCCAACCAGCAAAACTTAGAAGACAAATATACCACTGGGCTTTTGATGGACACCTAATATTTCAATGCTCAGTCTTTAACAGTTCAAAAAATAAAATAATTTTTGGCCAAGACCAAAAAAGCCTCGTCAGTTATCGATGTAAGCAAAGTGCCATGGATTACACCAAAATGTAGGTCTATATACTTTGAAATGTTATGCTGAGATTGTCTTCAGCCATTACAAGCTATAAGCATTAACAGTTTGTAATTTTCCACTGAAAGATGAAAAAATCCTCTGAAATTGGAGTATGGCTGCCTATATATGGCTATGTACATGACAAAACAGGCATACATGCAAACTTTTAATCCAGTGGAGATCTCATTCAAAGTGTGTACTCAGGGTCTTACAGTTCAAATTACAGTGATTCCCAGAATTTGATGAGACAATGCATATTCTGTGTGACCCTAGCTTGTTAACATGAAGAACGCCCAAACAACAAATGATTTGACTGAGAGTGTCTCAGGGTTTTGGCCCCCCCCCCCCCCCCCCCAAAAAAAAAAGCCCATGGCACGGTGCCCACTGCTTACCTCCCCACACTCAGGACAGGTGTGCTCGATGTAGCGGCCGCTGATGTGGCGCTCCTTGTGGATGCGCAGTTCACTGGGGAAGGTGAAGCCCCGCCCACACTCCTCACAGCTGTAGGGTTTGGATTCCTGGTGCACTGCCTGGTGCCGCTTCAGGTGGCTGATCTGGGTGAAGCCTTTCCCGCAGTTCTGCAGCACAGGTAGCACACACTCCATACTGCAGATTTAAGTACAAACATCCCCATCTCCTAGCAAAAACAAACAAAAAACCCCACCACCAAACCAACATCCCCTCCCCCGCCAAAAAAAAACAAACAAAAACCAACGACCCTCCCTCCCCTAAAAAAAAAAATCCCCAAACCAAAGAAAACAAAAGCAAAATGCAACCAGGAATAATGTGTATTACAATCAATAACAGTAAAACATTTATATAACATTTAGGGATACCTTCCCTTTCAATCAGCATTTTAGTACTACTGAAATTTTCAGATTCACTCTTAGAAAAAAAAAAACACCCACAAAAAAACAATGTGCAGCTTTAGAAGCAAAGCACAGGACATTCAATCAAGCATGCAGTCCACAAATGTTACTGATTCAATACTTCTGATTCTCACACAAAAAAGGAATACCAAATTACAGCCATACAAACAAAAAGAATGACAGGGTAAAAAGTACCACATTCAACTCTGCCAGGTCATCCTCAACCACAGATACAGAGGACTTTCATTCATGTTCATAATCACTGGCCACAGAGGATAAAAAAAATCAGTATTGGGCATGGATGATTATTTTTCTTTACCAATTTAAGACAAAAACAAAAAAGTCTGTCAAAAGAGGTTCTGAGAGAAAAGGCAAGTAAATGAGAGAATATAGCAGCATTCAACAAAAGATGTATACTATAACTACAGAAGCAAAAGAAACAACAGTGAGGAGAACAATTCACATCAGAAACCTAACCCAGTCTCATTGCAGAGCGCAGTCAATACGAGACCTCTAAAGCTATGCTTTAAAAATTAAGAGACGCAGTCTCAGAAAATGCCACTGTCCATTCATCAAACTTTTGAGGAGGGAAGTTTCAGTTTGTAAGGAGTATTCTGGTCTGGTCGAGTCCTGAATCCATTGTCAACAAGGTTGGTGACTTTCACATCATCTTGGCTGTGCTAAACATGGATCCTGAGGGAGGACTCAACATGCTGAGACTATGATAGTAATGAGCACATGCAAGCACATGCAAGAACACACACACACACACACTCACATGTATATGTACATGGGATAGCCTGGTGGTCAGAGTGATGCGCTTGTGATCTACTGACCCAGGTTCAAATCTCATTAGAGAAGATTTTTCCTCTGGAGTTAACATCAGTGCCGACACCACTATCCCCAAAAGTCTTTTGGATGAGACTATAAACCAAGCTCCAGTGTGTGAACCCTCCCAGAAATCTTACACACACATTAATACCTGTTCTGCTTTTCGAACAAGTAGGTCATTGTGTGCCAGCAGCAACGATGAAAACATTTACAAAGCTGCGTATATACACAAGGACTGGTGTAAAAAAATAAACCCAAACATATGAGCACTTCTTCCATTATCCTCGAAATAATTATTGAGGAAAAAGTTGTGGAGGAAAATATCCCTCGAAATAAAAGAATAAATGAATAAAACAAAAAAAATAACAACTACAACAAACAAAAAAAACACCACCACCACCAATACACTAACACAACACCGAAACAAGCCAACACGCCACGGTAACATGACAACACGTACTCTTACAGGGCAGACGTGGGGGCGCACTTTGTCGTGGGTGAGCATGTGGGTGTTGAGGTGGCTGAGCTGCTTGAAGTACTTGCCGCACACCAGGCAGAGGTGGGGCTTGATGCCGTTGTGGTCCAGCATGTGCATCACCAGGTTGTGCTTGGTAGTGTAGGACTTGTCGCACAGCTCGCACTGCCACCGCTTCTGGTCCCCGTACGTGATGCACTGAGAGTCATCGATGCGGATGCTGATCTGTTTTCGGGGTTTGGGGGTTTTTTGTGGGTGTTTTTTTTGGGGTGGGGTTGGGGGAGGGGGGGGGGTGTAGAGATAAAATTTTAGAAGTGGTGATGAATAGAAAAGGATATGAGGTAAGATAGTTGGATATAATGTTAGTGAATAGTGCTGGATTTTAATCAGGGGAGACTCTCTCTCCTCTCTCTCTCTCTCTCTCTCCTCTCTCTCTCTCTCCTCTCTCTCTCTCTCTCTCTCTCTCTCTCTGTGTTCTATGTTACATTTGTCAAAAATCCACTTTACATAATTAAATACACTTGAAAGCTACTTCTGTAACCTTCTTTTTAGTAAACAGAAATAACACGTTCAAATTGCTTACTTTACTTTTGACCTATTCTCAGGTTCATGAATGATTAAAACAATAGAAGAGCATCTCTGTTAAAACTGTCTTAAAAACTAAAAGTACTGAATGTGGTATATTTCAACAAGTAGAAATTAACACGCAGACTTACTGTAGAGGAATACACTTGATGGGTAAAGAAAAATTTTAAATAAACCAAAAAAAAAAAAGAAAGAAAAACAAAAAAAGAAAGATAGTTCTAAAGAAAGAAAGAAAAAGAAAGAAAAAGAAAGAAAGAAAGAAAGAAAAATAAAAAGAGAGAAATAAAGACAGAAAGAAGGGAAAAAAAAAAAAAAGAAAGAAAAAAAGAAAAAAAGAAAGAAAGAAACGAACAAACAAAAAAAAGAACAAAAGCAAGCGACATGACTTCACCTCCATCCTCTCCTGTTCTGCGGCCCGTCGCTTTCTCCTTCCTGTCCTCCATCATCATCTCAAAGTTCTCGTCGTCCTCGATGCTGATGTTGTCTGGATCTGTTCTCCTCCTCAGTGTGCGTCCCCGCGACGAGATGGCCGGCATGGTGTTGGTGATGGTGGAGCCCGACCTCCGACCTCGGCGCGTCTGCACGCCAAACGAGGGCGTACTGTCGGCGCTGGAGGGGTCAAGGTCGTTGGAGGTGGGGACCTTCATGTTCTCCTTGAGGTCGTCGCCGGCGTCGTGGTGGTGCTGGGGCGAGGGCTGAGGAGGGAGCTGGACAGTCTGCTCTTGGGGCCCGAGTTCTGGCGGCTCATGATGGCCACCGTCACCACGTGGCGCTGTCACCCACGCTGGTCGTCATGACGGCACGCGCGGCCGCCTCCCCGAAGCTGGGAGACACGACAGTTTTGGAGTTGCCGCGCTTGGCGTACCCCTCCCCCTCCACGAAACCTTTGGTGTGGGGCTCGTCTGTCTTGATGCGGGTCACAGGCATGCCCCGGTAGGTGGGGTGGGGGGGGGAGGAGTAGGAGGCCAGGGGAAGCCCCCCTTGCCGTCTGTGGGTCCACCTCCTCGTACTTGGAGTCCTTGGCCAGGTAGACCTGCCTGCAGGCAGCACGTCCTCCTTGCCCACGCCCTGCCCTGTCTGCGTGGCCTGCGTGATCAGCGGCACCTTCCGGCTGCTGCCCTCAAACATCTCCGGCTCCCGAATGCTCAGGGGACCCGCCTTGAAGAAGGGCACCACACAGTGTTTGCGAGCGATTCCCGCGTTGGGGTCCACCACCGGGGCCGGGGCTGGGTCAAAGTGGGTCTGGTAGGGGGCGCCGCTGTGCTCCCCGCTGGCCATCCTGGGTCGTCGGCCTCGCCTGGACGGGGTGCGGGGAAAGCTGCCGTGCATGGGGGGCTGGGAGGCAGTGAAGGCGGGCACCATGGAGGGGGGGTAGCCCATGGAGTGGGGGATGGCCCCCAGCAGGTGGCTGTCGCGGGAGACAGCATGGGCGGCATGGGTGCCTGCTTGGTCTCCACCGCCAGCACGGCAGCAGCAGCAGCAGCGGCCTCCTGAGCCAGCATGTTGGCGCGGCGCGGGGACTGGCGGCGGCGCTGCATGGGGGTGACCTCGCTGCCGATCACCAGGGAGGGCACCGCCTCCAGCGGCCCCACGGGGAAATCCCGCTCCTCCTTATATCTAGTGGCCGGGAGGACTGGCTCTTGCTGTGGGGGCTGACCATGGAGCCTGGCAGAGGCTCGGATCCCCCCTGCTGCTGCTGCTGTTGTTGCTGTTGTTGTTGTTGCTGTTGTTGTAGCGCCATGGAGGCGGGCACGGGCCGGGGAAGCAGGTCTGCATGAGGGGGGGAGGGGAGCGGATGGGGGGGACTTGTAGCCGTGGGAGGGGACTGCAGACTGCCGGCCTTCATGCGGCCGTGCTCCCCATCGTCGCGCTTGTGGCCCAGGTCAGGGGGGCCCCGATGGCCGAGTGGATCATGTTGGAGGGGGTGTTGGGGAACACCGGCATGGACGAAGGCATCACACTGGGAGAGGACGACGCAGGTGAGGACATCACATTACCGAAACTGCTCATGGGGTCGGCCATATTGTCCGTCATGTCACCGCCCACCCGCGATTCAGATTCAGAGAGATGAGAAGGGTACAGTTCCCCAAACGCCGACATCCCCCCAGAGGCGTAAGCGTGGCGAGGCGGCATGAGAGAGTCAAAGTTGGCGGAGGAGAGAGAGTCCCCTACCACACCATAGGCGCCCATGGGGAACCTGGGCAGGTCCATGCCCACTCTGGGGGGCATCATGCCGGCCTGAGAAAACACAGAGTCTCTGGACATGGCGGGGTTGAAGGGGGGGTACTGGTTCATTCCCGGCATGATGGGAGGGGGGTGGCCACTGTCACTGCCGTCTCCTGGCATAGGCGCGTGGAAGTCAATGTTGCCAAACTCCTCCCCCGACATTCCAAAGGCAAAGCCCGTGGCCATGTTGTCCATAGCCCGATGTGCCACAGTGATGGTTGTCAACTCCACTCAGGGCTCTGAAACACGAGGACACAGAGTTAAGCAAGAGAACGGGAAGACAGGACAACCATTAACTTCCTCAGCCTGTTTCCCTACAGTATCTTCTGAGCTGTCAGTGAGTGAAGACATGAAACAAGAAACGAATCCTGGTAAATGTATGTAAGCAACTATTCACCATCAACGATGCCTGTACTGATGTGCCTAAGAGAGGAAAAAGAATGATGATTATGCTGTTAAACATTTCTTTTTTTCCAACTTTCTTTTCAATGACTAAAAATTAAGGGTTTTGAAAGGTTAAAACAAACCATTTGAAGGAAATGATAAAAACAGTGATGATGATGTTGATATTAATATGATGATGAGAAGAAGAAGAAGAAGAAGAAGAAGAAGAAGAAGAAGAAGAAGAAGAAGAAGAAGAAGAAGAAGAAGAAGAGGAAAGAATGGTGATAATGACAATGATGATGGATTGATGATGATGATGATGATGATGATGATGATGATGATGATGATGATGATGATAGCAATACAGGCAGAGAACCCATATGCAATATGGTGCATGGCATGACACCACTCAAATGAATAGTATACACAAAAGATAGACCAAGCTTTAAAGAAATAGTGGTTATCAACCTACAGATGATAGAGATGAGAGAGAGAAGAGAGAGAGAGAGAGAGAGAGAGAGAGAGAGAGAGAGAGAGAGAGAGAGAGAGAGAGAGAGAGAGAGAGAGAGAGAGAGAGAGAGAGAACAATACCTCTCTACTTCCTTACCGGACCTAAAGATCATAATCTTTGTCCTCAAGGAAGGAAAACTCTTCTTCTTTTTTTCCTTTCTCTCCATTATTTTTTTTTTTTAAAGTGAAAATGAGAGAGAGAGAGAGAGAGAGAGAGAGAGAGAGAGAGAGAGAGAGAGAGAGAGAGAGAGAGAGAGAGAGAGAGAGAGAGAGAGAGAGAGAGAGTCGCGTAGCAGGCAGCCCACAAAAAAAGTATGTAGTCTACGTCAAATCAATACTTTGTCTGTGACCCTTGGAAACACAACGCTATCAATCAATCAATCAATCAATCAATCAATCAATCAATCAATCAATCGATCTATCTATGTATCTATCTCTCTCTCTCTCTTCCCCCCTATTCGGTCAGGACAATGGCTGGATGACACGAGAAAGGAAAGAAAGTATGGGTATGCTCGTCATGTAACTCTTGAAAATCAAGATTGAATCATCGACATCCTCCCCTCCTCCTATTTATCACCACCTTCATCGTCTTCGTCATCGTCATCATCACCGTCATCATCATCATCATCTCTGTCCGTCTTTTCCTAACCAAATGAGGCCCAAATCGTATCACCCACTCTACCCACTGCAAAAGCCTCCGAAGTTTCAGCTTGTCTGGACTCCCAACACCCCTCTACTTGGGCGAGTCCAAAAGAGAAACACAAGCAAATGAACGAGCGAGCGAGCGAGAGAGAGAGAGAGAGAGGGAGAGAGGGAGAGAGAGAGCATTAGAAAAAGAAAAGGAACAAAGCAGCAGAGAGAAAGAGAGGAAGAAAGGAAAGAACGCGAAGGGCTGACGTTGCTTAGCAACGGTATAGGAGGAAGGGGTAGGGGGTGGGAGGAAGGTGAAGAAAGGAAGAGGGCGGGCGGATGAAGAGCAGGAAGCAGGAAGGAAAAAGGAAGGAAGGAAGGGACCGGAGAGAGAGAGAGAGAGAGAGAGAGAGAGAGAGAGAGAGAGAGAGAGAGAGAGAGAGAGAGAGAGAGAGAGAGCGGGGAGGGGGTAAGAAGGAAAAGAAAAGTCTCACACAGAATCGCAAAAATAGGGCATAAGGAAAAAGAGAGAGGAGAGAGAGAGAGAGAGAGAGAGAGAGAGAGAGAGAGAGAGAGAGAGAGAGAGAGAGAGAGAGAGAGA
>CM060328.1:13560723-13590723 GCA_030674155.1 Stramonita haemastoma
TTTTTTGGGGGGGGGGGGGGGGGGAAAAAAAAAGGGGGTTGTTTTTTTTTTTTTTTATTTTTTTTTTTTTTTTTTTGGGGTGGTTTTTTGTGTCTGTCTCTTTTCCTTGTCAGTCGTTTGGGGTGAAGGAGAAAGGAGAAAGAGAGGGGAAGGCCTTTGAAGAGGAAAGTAAGGGGAGGGACTGTGCTGTGCTGGCTGTGTGAAAGGCTGGCAGACTGAACCTAGCTAGTTAGGGCCTGGGCCTAGCAAATAAATTTCATCTCTCTCTCTCTCTCTCTCCTCTCCTCTCTCTCTCTCTTTTCTCTCTCCTCTCTCTCTGTCACTTGGGGTATGGGACGTTATTGTGTGTGGTGTCAGTGTGTGTGTGTGGTGTGTGGGGTGTGTGAGGGGGGGGGAGGAGTATTGGTGTTGGGGTGTGTGTGTGGTGCCGGGTGGTGTGGTGTATGGTGTGTGTGGTGTGTGGTGTGTGTGTTGTGGTGGTGTGTGTGTAAAAGGGTTGGGGGTGTTGTGTCCGGTGTGGTGTGGGGGGGGGGGGGATTGAGTGGTGTGTATCCGTGTGGGGGGGAGGAATAAAGGGGGAGAGAGGGAGAGGGGAGAGAGGGGGTTGGAGAGAGGGAGGAGGAGAGTGGGGGGGGAGAGAGAGAAGAGAGAGAAAAGAGAGAGGGCGGGGGAAGGAAGGGGAGAGGGAGAGGGAAAAGGAAGGGCAAGGCAAGGCAAGGCAAGGGCAAGGCAAAACAAAATAATTTCGAGGATAATAAATAAGACTCGGTTTTTGCGTTTTACATCCCAGTCCCCGACCATTTTTACATCCCAGACCCGGTGTGTGTGCGGCGAGCGAGCGTGCGTGCGTGCGTGGTAGCCCAGCGCGCGTGTGTGTGTGTGTGTGTTGTGTTGTGTGGGGGTGTGTGTTGTGTGGGGTTTGTGTGTGGGGTGGCACGCCGCGTGACAGAAATGGGGAAGACAGAAACAGCGACATAAACCGAACCCAGCAGACAGAAACGCCAGAGCACCTCCCCCTAGCCCCCCCCCCCCCCCCCCCCCCCCCCCCCCCCCCCCACCCCCCACCCCCCCCCACCACCACCACCACCAAACCAATCAATATGACAAATGTGTTCAAAGGCCCAAACGATATATATTGATATATTTAGAATTTTAAAAAAATCGACAAAATAGAAGAGAACAAAAGAAAACATCCCCTCTTGGACACCTCGCCCCCAACAATGTCACACACACACACCACACACACACACACACACACACACACACACACACACACACACACACACACACACACACGCACACATACACACACACACGCATGTACGCACACACCAAAAAAAGGAAAAGAGAAACAAAGCAAAGAACAGCTCTTACCCCCCCCCCCCCCCCCAACCCCCCACCCCCACCCACAAAGAAAAAAAACACCTTCAAACCAAGCAAAACCCATAAAAAGCAGCCGAAACAAAGCAACTACAAAGAACCACATTTTTGTTTGGGAAACAAAATCATACAAAACAAAACAAAAACAAACAAAACAGCACAGAAAATACAGCTCAAGGAAAGGAAAAATATATATAGATCTATACATACGATCAAAAGAAAGCCCCCCCCCCACTCTCCCAACTGACAAAGAGACAGAGACAGGAGAGGGGGGGGGGGGGGAGGAGTGTGTGTGTGTGTGTGATGAGAGAGAGAGAGGAGAGAGAGGGAGAGAGAGAAGAGAGGCAGAGGAGAGAGAGACAGAGGACAGAGGAAGGAGAAGAGAGAGAGAGAAGAACGAGAAGACGAGAGGGAATGGAGAGCAGAGCAGAAAGCAACAGAATGACAGACAGAGCAGAAATAAATCAGAAAAAGAGACATACAGAAAGAGAGAACAGATGGGCAAACAGACGAGAAAGAGAATAGCTCAGACGAGACGAGAGACAAAGAAAAAGCTCAAGAAACGGAGGGGAAAAAAAAAAATATATATATATATACACACAAGATCAAAAGAAAGTACTCCCCCCCCCCCCCCCCCCCCCCCCCCCCCCCCCCTGCTCCATACTGAGAGAAAGAGATAGCAAGAGAGCGAGAGGATAGACAGAGAGGAGAAAAAGACAGAGAAACAGACAGACAGACAGACAGACAGAAGACAGAGAGAGAGACAGAGAGAGAGACAGGAGAGAGAGACGGAGAGAGACAGAGAGACAAAGAGAGACAGAGACAGACAGACACAGAAAAATAGACAGAAAAAGAGACAGGCAGACAGAAGAGATACATCTCAGCCGAGACTGAGAGATAAAGAAAAAGAGTAGCTCAAGAAAAGGGAAACAATATACACAAGATCAAAAGAAAGTAACCCCCCCCCCCCCCCCCCCCTAACGACAGAAAGAGATAGCAAGAAAGAGGAGAGAGAGAGGAGAGAGGAGGGGAGGAGAGAGAGAGAGAGAGAGAGAGAGAGAGAGAGAGAGAGAGAGAGAGAGAGAGAGAGAGACAGACCTACCGACAGAAAGAGATAGCAAGAGAGAGAGGAGGAGAGAGAGGAGAAGGAGAGAGAGAGAGGAGAGAGAATGAGAGAGAGAAGAGAGGAGAGGAGAGAGTAGAGAGGAGAGAGAGAGAGAGAAGAGAGATGAAGAAGAGGAGACAAGAGACAGACAGACAGACAGACAGACACAGACAGACAGATCGACAGACAGGCTGAGACAGACAAACAGATAGACATCACTGTTAACTGGTAGTGTGTGCGGACTTGAGAGAGAAATGTTAATATTACTAATTAGTGTCTGAACACATCCTAGTTTTTGCAGATCTCTATCTCTCTTGCTCTTTTCCCATTTTGTTCCATTATTCCGGTTTGTCACAAGCCAGCAAAAATGTTGTGTCAGTCTCGCTTTGTCTGCACCCCCCCCCCCCTCTCTCTCTCTCTCTCTTTGTGTGTGCGCGCGCGGGTGAGTGTGTCTCTCTCTTTCTCTATATTTAGGAGGTTGTGCGCGCGCGCGCGTGTGTATGTGTGTGTGCGTACGTATGTACGTGCGTGCATGCATGCATGCGTGTGTATGTCACTCTGTGTGTCACTGTGTGTGTCACTGTGTGCGCGCGCACGTGAATTGTGTGTGTGCGTGCGTGCGTGCGCGCGCGCGCGCGTGAGATTGTGTGTGTGTGCAGTGGGGCATAGATGCATCCGTAACAAAGTACTTGAGCACATCTTCTTCTGTCCATAACATGTCCATAACATGTTTAGACTATTTCTACTTCTCTCTTACTGGGGTGAAGGAAGGGTGGTGGTGGTGGTTGGGGGGGGGGGGGGGGCTGTAGACAAGGAAGTCTTTTTCTCTTTTTTTTTTACGTCACTCTAACACCCTTTACAAGAGAGGAAGTTTTGGGTGTTTTTTTTTGGTTTTTTTTAGTTGTTTGCTTTTTGTTGTTTGTTTTTTGTTTTTGTTTTTTGAGGGGGTGTCTTTTTTTATTTTTATTTTTTTGTGGGGGGGGGGGGGGGGGGGGGGGGCTCCCATGTTTTTAAGTTTAAAAAAAATGATAAGGAAGTTCAATTCACTCCTTAAAAAGAAAAGAAAAAACCCTTCCTCTCAAATGTTTGGAGACTTCCCCCACCCCCACTCTTTCCCCCTTCTCCCCTCTCTCCCCTTGCCCCAATATTTTGCTTTTCTTTTGTTAGCTTACTGTTGTTTATTTACTTTCAAGTCTTTTCTTGTTCCTCTTCTTCTGTTGAAGAGTCTCACTCACAGCTAGACCTATTTTGGCAGGGAGAAAGACATAGATAGATCTATCAGAAGGGAAAGAAAATGTATAACTACCCCCTCCCCCCACTCCCACCCCTTACCCCCACAAAAGCAACAGCAAAGAAAAAGTAAAGTCAAAGTGGAATAAAAGGTGAAGAAATGAAGAAAGAAAGGAATGAATAAGAGGAGAGAGAGAGGAGAGAGAGAGAGGAGGAGAGAGAGAGAGAGAGAGAGAGAGAGAGAGAGAGAGAGAGAGAAGAGAGGAGAGAGAGAGAGAGAGAGAGAAGGGAAAGAACAGATAAAAGAAAGAAGGAAATATAGAGAGAAAAAAAAATCGGTGAAGAAAAGTAACAGAGAAAGCACAGAAAGAACGGAATAAAGAAAGAAAGAAAGAAAAAGAAAAGAAAGAAAGAAAGAAAGAAAGAAAGAAAGAAAGAAAGAGAAGAAAGAAAGAAAGAAAGAAAGAAAGAAAGCAATGGAGAGAGAGGGAAAAAACGAAAAAAAGAAAGTAAGAGAGACAAAAGAAAGAAAGAAAGAAAGAAGAACTTAGAAAGAAAGAACAAATGAAAGAATGAACGAAGGACAGAAAAAAAGAAAGAACAATGAAAGAATGACGAAGGTCAGAAAAAAAGACAGAAGAAAGAAAGAACGAGCGGACGAAAGTAGGAAAAAAAAGAAAAAAAAGGGAAGTTGCCATCAAGGAAGTATCTGTAAGATTTCCTCCTTTTTTTTCCTCCTGTAGCCCATTAAAAAAAAAGTCCTTAGCTGTATACTTCCTCTTTCATTTTCAGTCTTCCTTTCGGAGCAACAACAGCAACATGACAACCAACAGTGAACACTATACCTAAGACAAAAACCTATACCTGACACAGTGACAGCCTAGCTATCCTAAATGAGTTTAACCTTTTTCAAAGTTTTGTCATTTTTTAAGCATTTCTAACACCTTGCCTGCATAAAGTTTCAAAAGCAATGAAAAAGTCAGATAGGTGTGTGTGTGTGTGTGTGTGTGTGTGTGTGTGTGTGTGTGTGTGTGTGTGTGTGTGTGTGTGTGTGTGTGTGTGTGTGTGTACTAGCTTCAAAGATGCTCTGCTGTGTAACAGAATAAGAAATTTCTTACTGCTGTCAACATCAAGTTTATGGACACATGGGTGGTAACTTTAACTTAGTATCAAATTTTATACACAGCAATGGAGGTAATTTCAACCTTGTATCTTATTTCATTAAAACAGAACATCACACGCAAAACAAAAAGAAACAAAACAAAATACTCATGAACAAATCTCTTAAATCTGTCATATCTCCTGTCGAGATAAATAAGAATATTTCTCGCTGTCTTTTAGTAATTTTCTTTATAAATGTTGTAATACTAATAGTAACTTGTTATATTAACTCCATCATAATGTCTTCAGCCATCTCAAATATAATCAAGCAAACTGAAATTATGTGTCACAATGAACACAATTCTGTTTGGTGAAAATTATGGACTATATTAAAATTGCACTTCCCACTGGAACACAATTGGAGCATTTTCTCAGCATTACCCATATATGCAAAGCTAACAAACTCCTTTTTGTGAAGAATAAAGGCTGTCCATTGTTATGTTAAAACCCCATCACTGCCTTACAAATCTCACAAGTCAAAATGAATAGGCTTACTGCTGTTTTGAACTGATTAAAAACCAAAGTATCCCCAGACTATGGTTAGATCATGTTCCTGTGGTATAGATTAAGACTTAAGAGAACTGATGCAGAATCCTTGTAAAAATGGTTATTCTGTAGTGATTACTGATAGCAACAAATAGTTAAAGAAGGGGTCCCATGCTGTAGCATGGGAATCATCACAGGTTATAAATTAATTATTTCAGTGTGAAAGTATGCATAAATCTTCCTATTCAATGATTGGTAAAACACACAATTAAGATAATACTAAAATATACAACGGATCTAGGTTACCCACAAGTATACCTGTAAACATGTGCGGTGCAGGTGAATAACAGTAATGAAAAATCAGAATCATCACTTGTGGATAAATTTGCACAGCCACCATTAATAACTGTTACATAGTGAGTGTAGAATCACATAAAAAAACAAAAACAGAAACAGTATGTGCATACATACTACATAATAAACACATCACCTTTTCCAAAACATATAATCCCCCCCCCCCCTACTCCTTCCCTGCCCTTCCAAACAAAAAGAATGGCTCAGTTCCCCCCCCCCCCCCCCAGCCCAGCAGTGTACTCACCTGTTAGGGCATTCATTGCAGTTATCATGATCAGATGCACAATGAAATTGCAAGAAGCTTGCAGAGATCGAACAGCAATACATGATGATGCTTGAAATTGGATCAAACACTGACTTTTTCTTCACGATTTAGCAAAAAATCAGATGTGGTTAAATATCAGATGTGGTTAAATTATTTTTTTTTTTGTAAACTGAGCTATTTTTAGTTATCGTACAAAACTGCTGATACTTGAAAAGTTTCACGAGTTATTATGAGGTTATTTATTGATGCAGTAATATTAATAGCTGCTTCGTTACCAACTGCATATTTTGACAAAAACAAAAACGGCAAATGAATTGGTGATCCAAGTTGGTATGGTCCAAGTTTTCCTCATCTAGCTATTGGAATGTGGTACTTTGCAATGAGTATACTGTATTGTCTATATAAACACAACGCTGACATGTATTAGTTGTTGAGATCAGCCACCCAAGAAACAAAAGCACAATTCCCAAAAGTCAGAGTGCTGCTACTCTTAGTCAGTAAAAATGGCTGCATCTGCAAAATCTTGCCAATGCTGCAATGGTGAACCTCAGAGCTCTAGTTGAGGGACAGGGGGAAAAAGGCACAATGAAACCAAAGTAAATGAACCCTTCAAAAAACTACAAGAAAAAAATTATAAAACCATCCAAGCCAATATAAACAAACAAAAAAGAGAGGAAAAAAAGAATTTTCTCTGAAAAATTAAATGAAATGAAAAAAAATCCACTTGTGTTCCTTTCAAAGTCTATATGGTATACCAAACAGATTTTTCAATTACATCTTTTAACATAAAACTTTTTTTTGTGGTTGATTATTGTTGTGAAGTAAAGAAAACAGCTAGCAAGTAGCATTATGTGGATGAAAAGAACACCCAAGACTGGAGTACAGATGACAAAACATCATCAGTACATAGTACTGATTGTCTTCATGAGGTCATACAGCACTGTAGCAGTACACTACCACCACCAATCCAATAATTTATTTCCTGGTATGTTCATGTTTACAAAAACTGTCAGTTAAACTATAATAAAAAAAATAAAAAAACCAACAACAACAACAAATCACAAAGATTTAACCAAAACAATCTAGTGCTGATGTAAGAAAGCCTTTTCCTTTATTCATCTAAATCATTTTCCTTTATACCATTAACAAAATTTTATTGAAATCATTTCATCAAGTTCTTATTTCAGATTCTTTTTTAAGTCACAAGAACAGCAGAAGTACAAGCTATAAAAAAAAGTATAATTTTTTCTTTCTTTTTTTTACTTTTTTAAGAGAAGCATTAGTTTCTTTCCAATGATATGGCAGGGGTTTGTTCAGGTTTAGAATTTGTTTTAAATTCTCCCTAATATCAGAAAAATAAAATCCTGATGACAAAGGTTGTTTGTTTTTGTTTTTTTACTTTGGTTATCATTGTTATTATTTACGATTTTTTACCCGGCACTGTCCTATGCTAATAACAATAATACGCATCACAACACTGACAACGCAACGCATGCTTCAACGTAGCAACGGCCGAAGCCACGGGGAGTGAACGACGGATGAAAAAGACATCTCCGCCTGCAAACTTTTACTGCAGTCCGAAAAAAAAAAAACCCACCACCGCTCGACTGGCCCCGCCCCCCTCTCGCTGCAATGGGAATGCAGAGAGATGGACAGAAGAACAAAGAAAGCACTTCAAACACACAAATCTATACATAGTTCTCTTCCCACATACTTACCATGCACATGACTTGAAACTCAGAAATGGTGCGACAACGACCAGAAAGCCAATGTGGTCTGATCGACGCAGACGTGTACAGGGAACAGAATCGGGTCGATGAATAAGGAAGGACGAACAAGAAAGGAAGAAAATGGCGACGGGCAAAAGCGAGACAGACAGACGACAATATTCATTTCTCCTTCTCGATCCTTTCCTGCATTGTGCACATCGTCCCAAGTCACACAAGCCAGTTTTATCATTCAAAATAGTCAATGTAAGAGTCTTCAAAAAAGAAAAGAGAGAAAGAAATAAAGCTTACCTCACATTCCTATGTTGGATAGAGTGAGCGCAGCAGTGCTTCGGGAGCGTTGCGTAGGAAGATGATAGACAGAATAAACAATAAAGTCGGCAAAATGCATAAACAATTTGGGACATTTTTAAGGTTTGTATATCATAACAGTACGCACAAGAAACCAATTCAAAACAAACTTATGGCTTTATTCGTCCCTGTTTTGTGCGTTCATTCTGTGTGTGGAACTATCTTATATTCGCGATCTCAGATAGAGAGAAAGAAGAAGTGAGACGGTTTCCCGTGGATGTCTGCTATCGACCGCGAACAGTCAGTTTGTATTCCCATTCATTAAATTCACTGTTTCTTTAGTTTGGAGCAGAAAGATACCGGCTTCTGCTATCGATGATATCCACGTGCAGAATAAGCGTGGAGGCCGGTTCTAAGTGTCTGGAAAATGTATGCGTGAGTGGGGCTGCTTTAGTTAATGTTTTACTTTTTTCTTTTTCTGGGCAAAATTTGAAGGGAAATAACTCCGCTCATTGAGTCATAGAGTACGGGAAGTTATTTCTCTTGGACAGCCCTTTGAGCCGGGAGCGCGCATTAATTCTACACACACACACACACACACACACAACATTTTGAAAATGCAACCACAAAGAGCTGGATGACGAATTTCATTGTATTCTCAAATGCCCATATTTTCTGGAAGACAGGAAAAAATTTCAAAAGCCATATTATTATAGAAGACCCAATGTCATAAAGTGTATAGTACTTTTTTTTTAAGTGCTCTTAGTCCTGGCAAAGTTTATAAAAACTACATTAAGCTATGTAAAGTAGCAAAATTGATTTTGATTTGTCGAAACTTTATATTTGTGTTTTGCATTACGGACATTTTGTCCCTTGTTTTGGTGTGTGTGTGTGTGTGTGTGTGTGTGTTTTGTGTGTGTTGTTGCAGATGATCTTTCTTTAGCTAGATGATCGCAACCTCGATTCATAATGATTTAGATGATTTTGTGTACACATTTCCATGTACCAAATAGTTTTTTTCAGGAATGAATTTGACTTTGATCCAAATAGATTATTATAACAAAATAATGTCTGTTTTGTTGTCTCAAATAAGTCTACGTGAATTAAATGGCAACGAGGGGACAGCCCCGATATGGCCTGTGCGGTCGGCGGGGCTCTAAGCAACATCATTGGATTGGATTGGAATGAAATGGCAATAAAATATAATGAATCTGCATTCATTTAAAGATTTACAAAACTGCACACACAAGGGGACTAAATGCAAAAACAAAGAAAAAAAAAAGCACGTCAGTGCTTATTCAATTATCTTCGAAATAAAAGAATAAGCAAAGATATGAATAAATAAGTGTATAAATAAACGAATAAATAAGTAAATAAATGAATAAATAAATAAATAAATAAAACAAAGAAGATATTGCTGTTATCAACTCCTTTCAATACGCCATTAATTTTATTGTATGATTGCTCAATTCCTCCTCACCTGAATATATAAGGAGAGGACTTGAAAAAAAACAAACACAATGCCACTGTTCAAGAAGTTTTATACGACTCTCCGTAATTCAGAAGATCTGTTGCTGAAGTTATGTATATATCTTCTTTTCCTGTAAAATATCCACCGTCATTAGAAGTGTTATGTATATAAAAGTTGAGAGATCGTAGCAAAGTTTTAAAATGACGTAGAATTAAAATATACGTCATACCATTACGTCATCACAATGAACACCTGAGAAAGGGAAAGCCGAAATATTGGGGAACACCTTTATTTATTTTATCTTGGTTGTTCTACTTTCGCTTTATGTGGTATATATATATATATATATATATATATATATATATATATATATTATATATATATATATATATATATATATATATATATATAAAAAAGTAAAACACATAGCGAAAGTAAAACAACCAGCATATTATGGTTCCCCAATATTTCGGCTTTCGCCTTCCTCAGGGGGTGTTTATTACAATGACGTGATGGTATGACATCAATTTTGATTAACGTCATTGTGAAACTTTGTTTTGATATTTTTACAAACTGTTGTTTTGACATCCTTAAACGTCATATATATATATATATATATATATATATATATATATATATATATATATATATATATATATATATATATATATATATATATTATATATATATACAGAGAGAGAGAGAGAGAGAGAGAGAGAGAGAGAGAGAGAGAGAGAGAGAGAGAGAGAGAGAGGCGAACAGCAAGTCTTAAAAGAAAAACCCGTGACATGGAAACGATGCATATCACAAGATACTGAATATTGGATACACTTCTTTTTATTCTTTAACTTTCAGGATAAAGGAATAAGCACTGAAGAGGTTTTCATTACAGCCAGTCCCCATGTGTATGCAGTTCATCTTTTATCTGTTTTTTTTATATATTTTTTATTTAATAGTGTTTTTTAATTTAAAAAAAAGGTACTAGTTTAGAAAATGTTGTCATCCGTTCCCACCGGCACACAATGGCCTACTCTTCCGAAAAGCGAAGCGGTTTTAACGAATGCTCAAGATGTTCTACGTGGGTTCGCATATGGGGCCTCAGTTTCTAGTGGAGTCGGCACTGATGTTAACTTTAGGGGGGGGGGGAGAGAATCTCATTGAACGAGACGAACCCAGGTCAATCTTAAATAAGTGAATCAGTAATCCAGGGGTAGCGCGCCCATTTAGAAAGTGAGAAATGGCTGGTTAGATCCCCTACCCACTAGACTATAAGGGGTGGTCTGGGTGTTAGTGTTTCTGACGAGACGAGAAACCAAGGTCAAGTGTGCAACACATGTTTCATGCACATAAGAGGACTCCTGGCAACAAGAGTTATTAAATGTTCTGACAATAATCTCCTAAAAAATGCTTTGAGAGGCAAACTAAAACCCATACAGAGAGGATAAGAAAAAAAAACCCACATGTGTGGCACTTTTATTGTGGCGACGCGTTCTTCTCGGAGAGAACAGCCCGGGTTTCACGCAGAGAGATCTGCCGTGACTGACCGTAGTATTACAATACAATACAATACAATACAATACAATACAATACAATACAGTACGATGCAGTACAATATAATACAATACAATACAATACAGTACGATGCAGTACAATATAATACAATACAGTACGATGCAGTACAATATAATATTGAGGGCGGCGCCCATCTCCTCTCCCTCGCTGCTTTACCTTCCCTGACCCTAAAGAAGGCAGGTACCCATTTACAGCTGGGTGTCACCCATCTAACTGGTAACCACGCTCGACGCTGCTTATCTTGACTTGGGGAAAGCGAGTGCTCTGACCACTTAGCTATCCCGCCCCCTACAAATCAATGAAATACAATGCAATGCAATACAATACGATGCAAATCAATACACAACAAAACAAGTCTAATACAATGCAGTGCATTACAAATCAGTACAATACTGTACAATATAACAATACACTACAACACCATACAACAGTGATACAAATCAATACAACAGTACACAGTACAATACAATAGAAAACTAAACATCACAATACAAACCAAACAATTACATCACTTCACTGGTTGACATTTATTTATTCATTTATTTATTCTTTTATATCGAGGATAATGGAATAAGCCATAATGTGCTTTTTTTTATCCGGTCCCCGTGTGTATGCAGTTTTGTAAATATTGTCATCTGTTCCCACCGGCACACGACGGCCTACTCTTACGAAAAGCGGAACAGGATTTAACGTGTGCGCAAGATGTTCTGCGTGCGCACGGGGCCTCGGTTTAAAGTCTCATCCGAAGGACTTTTGGGGAGAGTGGAGTCAGCACTGATGTTAACTCCAGGAGAAAAATTTCCTCGACCGGACTCGAACCTGGGTCGTCAAATTGCTAGCGCAATGTTCTGACCACTAGGCTATCCGTCCCCCATTATTTAAGAAAGGAGCACATTGCCGAAGATATGGCCCCGTTACAAGATCCAACGGCCACGCTAAAATCATTATGTAGGGAATCTTGGCAGCAGGCAGACGAAGCGGCGAGTAGAACTATGCGCAGCTGCACAACATAGCAACAGAATAAAAGGGGGAAAACGTTTGCAGAAAAAAGAGACCTATGCTTTTGCACACAACGACATAAACGGAAGAATTTGATGAAAAACTCTTCAGTGTGATGCCCCAGTGATGCCTAACGATGTTGACGGAAAAGAAAAAAAGAAAAGAAAAAGAAAACACGCATTTTATTGCTTTGTAGGCATCCGTCAGTCTCTGTAGACTTATGGAGTTGCGCTCTTGGCTCTAGAGCGCAAAGCCTGGGTAAGTAAGTATGGAGGGCAAACTGTTACCCATGCAGCAGACCCCCCCTCTCCACATCACTGGAGGGTCCATTAGAAAGGCAATCGCCGATACACATGGTTCCAGTGCCGTCGCAGGAGCTGCCAGAATGTTGCCATTCACATCCCTATTGCACAGTAACACATGGATAAATCGGCCAGCTTAACTTACTAACTAACCAACAAATCAATCAGTCATTCAATCAATCAACCAACCAATCAGTTAGTCCGAACGAACACAGAAGAGTCGATAGGTAGACAAAAAAATGGGAGAAGAATTGGCTAAGGGAAGTTATTAAGTAGCTGCCGGAAAACATACATTTCCCTCCCTTAGAATATATCGCGGCTGCCAAACACAAGAATATTGAGATACAAGGGTTATGGGGATGGGCGGCGAACCTTATGGCCACAAACAACCTCCATAGATTACTGGTCTGTTTGATATGTTTGTTTGTTTGTTTGTTTGTTTTCTCTATTTATTTTTCAATCACCGAGGTTTTACAGCACTGAACACATGTTCCATCCTGATAAAATGGAAATAAGCTAGCTATGAGCAAATCCGACTACGTCAGGAAAGATCAGCGAACACCATCAACCATGTCATTGATTTATACCGACTATAAAGAAAACTTTTTTTTTAAAGCCCTCTTATAAGTTGACCAACCAGTCAACCAACTACTACTACTACTACTACTACTACTACTACTAAAGAAAACTTCTTTTTTTTAAAGCCCTCTTATAGGTTGACCAACCAGTCAACCAACCAAACAACCGTAGGAATATTTGTTTTATTGTTGTTTTTGTTTGTTCGTTTCTGTTGTTGTTTTTTTTGGGGGTGGGGGGTGTTATTTGTTTTGTTTGATTGTTTTTTTTTTTTTTTTTTGGGGGGGGGTGGTTCTTTTTATTGTTTTTTTTTTTTTTTACTTTGGGGGTGGGTGGATAACAGTTGGAGAGGCAGGCAGACAGTCATGTACTGATTTCTATATGTATCTGGACCACTTAGAAATACTGTTGATGTTTTTGCTGTTGTTGTTGCTACTGCTGTTATTTTTCTTTTTCATTTTTGTACCATTATTATAATTATTGTTGTTGTTGCTGCTGCTGCTGTTGATGCTGCTGCTACTTTATTATTGTTGTTCTTGTTGTTACTGCTGCTGTTCTTGTTGTTATTGCTCCTGTTGCTGCTGCTGCTGCTGCTGCTGCTGCTGCTGCTGCTGCTGCTGCTGCTGCTGCTGCTGCTGCTGCTGCCACTGTTCTTGTTATTGTTGTACTTGGTTTTGCTGTTGATATTGTTGTTGTTAATGTTGCCGTTGTTATTGCCGCTGTTGCTGTTGTTACTGCTACTGATGCTGCTGCTACTATTGTTGTTCTTGTTGTTGATGCTGCTACGTTTCTTTCTTGCTGTTGTTGCTGTTGTTGTTGCTGGATGTTTCCCTACTTTACACCATAAGAACCACCCAAAACAATGATGCGCTCTGTCCCTCTCACCACACCAGAGAATCCCTGTGAGGCTGAAACTACACACTGGAGAAAAAAATTGTGCATGCATTGCTCCCCCCCCCCCCCCAGCCCACTCCCCATACCCACCCTACTCTCCCCCCCATCCCCTGAGTATCACGCCGTGAAGGCAGCCATACCCTGACTTCAGAGGATTTTGACCATCATTCTAGATAAAAAGTACCGACTTCTTGTGGGCTTTTTTCCATGAAGGAAGTGAACTGTGTAATTGCGTTCCTTTGGCGTTGTACCATTCAGTGTGATTGATAGATCTAGGAGAGAAACAAAATATGGGAGACGAAGATTTGAGGCTTTAGTGTGTGTGTGTGTGTGTGTGTGTGTGTGTGTGTGTGTGTGTGTGTGTGGTGTGTGTGTTTTCTAATTTGAGCTATAGGCTACGTTTACTTGATTATTGTTGTACTTTATTCGTATTGTAGTAGTGCTCCAATCTTCTCTCTGTTTTTTTCGTCTTTCTCCTTTTTTCTGTTCATTCCGCTTCCAAGAGTCATAATAGCTATTATTCCCTCTCCTTCTTGTTTCTCTTCTTCATAGTTATCTTTTTAATCTTGTTCTTTCTGCCCGTCTAGTACTTGCTTGTCTTATTGTTTTTCTTCTTTTTTCTTCTTTTTTCTTCTTCTCTTCCCGTGCTGATGCCGGGGACCTGTCTGTACAGCATCCCCACCTTCAGGAACTAGGAATTCCCTCTTTTCTATCCCTCTCTTTGTTTTTGCCTTGTTCCTTTTCTTCCCACCGTAAAGTATTTTTGTCGATTTTCTGCATTCTTGGTCCGTTCTCTTGCCTTTCATTTTCCTACGGTGTCTAACTTGTCAGCCGCTTTAATGGTAGCGTAACGTATTTTCCCTCAAATGGCAGGCAACAACAGTTGCTGTCTGAGCGTTCCACGACGATGACGACAATGACGACGATGAGGACAACTACGAAGGAGAAGAATGCGAAAAAGAAGAACGCAAAGAAGAAGAAGGCAAAGTAGTAGTAGTAGAAGAAGAAGAAGAAGAAGAAGAAGAGAAGAAGAAGAAGAAGAAGAAGAAGAAGAAGAAGAAGAAGAAGAAGAAGAGAGGAGGAGGAGGAGGAGGAGGAGGAGGAGGAGAGGAGGAGGAGGAGGAGAAGAAGAAAAAGAAGAAGAAGAAGGAGAAGGAGAAGGAGAAGAAGAAGAAGAAAAAAAAAAAAAAAGAAAAGAAGAAGAAGAAGAAGAAAAAGGGAAGAAGAAGAAGAAGAAGAAGAAGAAGAAGAAGAAGAAGAAGAAGAAGAACAACAACAACAACAACAACAACAACAAGAACTGCAAAGAAGAAGAAGAAGAATTGCAAAGAAGAAGAATTACAGAGAAGAAGAAGATTTGATTTGATTTATTCTTTTATATCGAGGATAATGGGATAAGCACTGGTGTGCTTTTTTACATCCTGTCCCCGTGTGTATGCAGTTTTGTAAATGTCATCTGTTCCCACCGGAACACGATGGCCTACTCTTACGAAAAGCGGAACAGGATTTAACGTGTGCGCAAGATGTTCTGCGTGCGTTCGCACA
Organism: Stramonita haemastoma; assembly: GCA_030674155.1. Lineage (NCBI taxonomy): Eukaryota > Metazoa > Mollusca > Gastropoda > Neogastropoda > Muricidae > Stramonita > Stramonita haemastoma. The sequence goes on from CM060328.1 coordinate 13,576,082, forward strand.
CGGTGCCTCGGTTTAAAGTCTCATCCGAAGGACTTTTGGGGGTAGTGGAGTCAGCACTGATGTGCTGAAAAATCCCCTAGAAGAAGAAGAAGAAGAAGAAGAAGAAGAAGAAGAAGAAGAAGAAGAAGAAGAAGAAGAAGAAGAAGAAGAAGAAGAAGAACAACAACAACAACAACAACAACAACAACAAGACGAAGAAGAAGAAGAACAACAACAACAACACCAACAAGAACAAGAAGAAGAAGACGAAGAACAGCAACATCAACAAGAAGACGAAACCAGATTAAATAAACGAACTCTCTTCAGTCAATCGTCGTACCAACAACCTAACCAACCGTGAGGGTCAATCAACACAGGACGGTCACCACACTGTGGAAAACCCCCCAACCCAAACACTTAGAATATTGTACGTTGACACACCATACTCTTTTGATCTCGAACTAACAACAACAAAACAGAAAAGAGACTTGTACACTGCTGATCACACAAGACAAGTCAGACATGAAAGACTTTTCACGGTCCATTTGCAAACTAGGAAGTGAGCTATGAAATTGTAGGGCTTTTTATTTTTCTCTTCCTCCCTTCCCAGACCAAGAGTTTTTGTTAGTTACTGATGTAAGTCAGCAAGCAAAGCGCTAAGGCCGCTATGGAAATGTGTTGAGATAGCCATTTATTTGTGACAAGGTCTCAGCTTTACTTATCTTTACAGGCTGTGTTGTGTTGAGGTAGCCATTTATCTGTGACAAGGTCTCAGCTTTACTTATCTTTACAGCCTGTGTTGTGTTGAGATAGCCATTTATCTGTGACAAGGTCTCAGCTTTACTTATCTTTACAGCCTGTGTTGTGTTGAGGTAGCCATTTATCTGTGACAAGGTCTCAGCTTTACTTATCTTTACAGCCTGTGTTGTGTTGAGGTAGCCATTTATCTGTGACAAGGTCTCAGCTTTACTTATCTTTACAGCCTGTGTTGTGTTGAGGTAGCCATTTATCTGTGACAAGGTCTCAGCTTTACTTATCTTTACAGCCTGTGTTGTGTTGAGATAGCCATTTATCTGTGACAAGGTCTCAGCTTTACTTATCTTTACAGCCTGTGTTGTGTTGAGATAGCCATTTATCTGTGACAAGGTCTCAGCTTTACTTATCTTTACAGCCTGTGTTGTGTTGAGATAGCAATTTATCTGTGACAAGGTCTCAGCTTTACTTATCTTTACAGCCTGTGTTGTGTTGAGATAGCCATTTATCTGTGACAAGGTCTCAGCTTTACTTATCTTTACAGCCTGTGTTGTGTTGAGATAGCCATTTATCTGTGACAAGGTCTCAGCTTTACTTATCTTTACAGCCTGTGTTGTGTTGAGATAGCCATTTATCTGTGACAAGGTCTCAGCTTTACTTATCTTTACAGCCTGTGTTGTGTTGAGATAGCCATTTATCTGTGACAAGGTCTCAGCTTTACTTATCTTTACAGCCTGTGTTGTGTTGAGGTAGCCATTTATCTGTGACAAGGTCTCAGCTTTACTTATCTTTACAGCCTGTGTTGTGTTGAGATAGCCATTTATCTGTGACAAGGTCTCAGCTTTACTTATCTTTACAGCCTGTGTTGTGTTGAGATAGCCATTTATCTGTGACAAGGTCTCAGCTTTACTTATCTTTACAGCCTGTGTTGTGTTGAGGTAGCCATTTATCTGTGACAAGGTCTCAGCTTTACTTATCTTTACAGCCTGTGTTGTGTTGAGATAGCCATTTATCTGTGACAAGGTCTCAGCTTTACTTATCTTTACAGCCTGTGTTGTGTTGAGATAGCCATTTTATCTGTGACAAGGTCTCAGCTTTACTTATCTTTACAGCCTGTGTTGTGTTGAGATAGCCATTTATCTGTGACAAGGTCTCAGCTTTACTTATCTTTACAGCCTGTGTTGTGTTGAGATAGCCATTTATCTGTGACAAGGTCTCAGCTTTACTTATCTTTACAGCCTGTGTTGTGTTGAGATAGCCATTTATCTGTGACAAGGTCTCAGCTTTACTTATCTTTACAGCCTGTGTTGTGTTGAGATAGCCATTTATCTGTGACAAGGTCTCAGCTTTACTTATCTTTACAGCCTGTGTTGTGTTGAGATAGCCATTTATCTGTGACAAGGTCTCAGCTTTACTTATCTTTACAGCCTGTGTTGTGTTGAGATAGCCATTTATCTGTGACAAGGTCTCAGCTTTACTTATCTTTACAGCCTGTGTTGTGTTGAGATAGCCATTTATCTGTGACAAGGTCTCAGCTTTACTTATCTTTACAGCCTGTGTTGTGTTGAGATAGCCATTTATCTGTGACAAGGTCTCAGCTTTACTTATCTTTACAGGCTGTGTTGTGTTGAGGTAGCCATTTATCTGTGACAAGGTCTCAGCTTTACTTATCTTTACAGCCTGTGTTGTGTTGAGATAGCCATTTATCTGTGACAAGGTCTCAGCTTTACTTATCTTTACAGCCTGTGTTGTGTTGAGGTAGCCATTTATCTGTGACAAGGTCTCAGCTTTACTTATCTTTACAGCCTGTGTTGTGTTGAGATAGCCATTTATCTGTGACAAGGTCTCAGCTTTACTTATCTTTACAGCCTGTGTTGTGTTGAGATAGCCATTTATCTGTGACAAGGTCTCAGCTTTACTTATCTTTACAGCCTGTGTTGTGTTGAGATAGCCATTTATCTGTGACAAGGTCTCAGCTTTACTTATCTTTACAGCCTGTGTTGTGTTGAGATAGCCATTTATCTGTGACAAGGTCTCAGCTTTACTTATCTTTACAGCCTGTGTTGTGTTGAGTAGCCATTTATCTGTGACAAGGTCTCAGCTTTACTTATCTTTACAGCCTGTGTGTGTTGAGTAGCCATTTATCTGTGACAAGGTCTCAGCTTTACTTATCTTTACAGCCTGTGTTGTGTTGAGGTAGCCATTTATCTGTGACAAGCATTATCTGTGAGCCGCTTTACTATCTTTAAGCCGTGTTGTGTATACCTTCTGTACAGGTCTCCTTTACTTATCTTTACACCTGTTTGTAGTACCATTTATCTGTGAGGTCGCTTATTATCTTTACAGCGTGTTGTGTATAGCATTTATCTGTGACAAGTCTCACTTACTTATCTTTACGCCTGGTTGTGTGGTAGCCATTTATCTGTGACAAGTCTCAGCTTTACTTATCTTTACAGCCTGTGTTGTGTTGAGTAGCATTTATCTGTGAAAGTCTCGCTTTATATCTTACAGCCTGTGTTGTGTGAGTAGCCATTTATCTGTGAAGTCTCAGCTTTACTTATCTTTACAGCCGTGTTGTGTTGTAGCATTTATCGTGACAAGGTCTCGCTTTACTTATCTTACAGCTGTGTTGTGTTGAGTGCCATTTATCTGTGACAAGGTCTCGCTTACTTATCTTACAGCCTTGTTGTGTTGGTAGCATTTATCTTGACAAGGTCTCACTTTACTTATCTTTACAGCTGGTTGTGTTGAGTAGCATTTATCTGTGACAAGGTCTCAGCTTTACTTTCTTTACGCCTGTGTGTGTTGAGTAGCCATTTATCTGTGACAAGGTCTCAGCTTTACTATCTTTCAGCCTTGTTGTGTTGAGTAGCCATTATCTGTGACAAGGTCTCAGCTTTACTATCTTTACAGCCTGTGTGTGTTGAGTAGCCATTTATCTTGACAAGTCTCAGCTTTACTTATCTTTACAGCCTGTGTTTGTTGGGTAGCCATTTATCTGTGACAAGGTCTCAGCTTACTTATCTTTACAGCCTGTTTGTGTTGAGTAGCCATTTATCTGTGACAAGGTCTCAGCTTTACTTATCTTTACGCCTGTGTTGTGTTGAGTAGCCATTTATCTGTGACAAGTCTCAGCTTTACTTATCTTTACAGCCGTGTTGTGTTGAGTAGCATTTATCTGTACAAGGTCTCAGCTTTACTTATCTTTACAGCCTGTGTTGTGTTGAGTAGCCATTTATCTGTGACAAGGTCTCAGCTTTACTTATCTTTACAGCTGTGTTGTGTTGAGTAGCCATTTATCTGTGACAGGTCTCAGCTTTACTTATCTTTACAGCCTGTGTTGTGTTGAGATAGCCATTTATCTGTGACAAGGTCTCAGCTTACTATCTTTACAGCCTGTGTTGTGTTGTAGCCATTTATCTGTGACAAGTCTCAGCTTACTTATCTTTACAGCCTGTGTTGTGTGAGATAGCCATTTATCTGTGACAAGGTCTCAGCTTTACTTATCTTTACAGCCTGTGTTGTGTTGAGTAGCCATTTATCTGTGACAAGGTCTCAGCTTTACTTATCTTTACAGCCTGGTTGTGTTGAGTAGCCATTTATCTGTGACAAGGTCTCAGCTTTATTATCTTTACAGCCTGTGTTTGTTGAGATAGCCATTTATCTGTGACAAGGTCTCAGCTTTACTTATCTTTACAGCCTGTGTTGTGTTGAGTAGCCATTTATCTGTGACAAGGTCTCAGCTTACTTATCTTACAGCTGTGTTGTGTTGAGTAGCCATTTATCTGTGACAAGGTCTCAGCTTTACTTATCTTTACAGCCTGTGTTGTGTTGAGTAGCCATTTATCTTGACACTCTTACTATTTAATGTTGTTGTGCATTTGTCATCCTATCTTCGTTTTTATACATGAATCTCATACTTATCTTATTGTAACCATTGTGACAGGTCACTATTTTCAGCCTGTTTTTTGAGTGCCATATCTGTACAGGTCTAGCTCTATCTTCAGCGTTGTTTGAGCCATTCTGTGACAAGTCTCAGTTTCTTATCTCAGCGTTTTTGATACATTATCTGTAGGTCTCACTTTATATCTTACAGCTTTTGAGATAGCCATTTATCTGTACAAGGTCTCAGCTTTACTTATCTTTACAGCCTGTGTTGTGTTGAGTAGCCATTTATCTGTGACAAGGTCTCAGCTTTACTTATCTTTACAGCCTGTGTTGTGTTGAGATAGCCATTTATCTGTGACAAGGTCTCAGCTTTACTTATCTTACAGCCTGTGTTGTGTTGAGTAGCCATTTATCTGTGACAAGGTCTCAGCTTTACTTATCTTTACAGCCTGTGTTGTGTTGAGTAGCCATTTATCTGTGACAAGGTCTCAGCTTTACTTTCTTTACAGCCTGTTTGTGTTGAGATAGCCATTTATCTGTGACAAGGTCTCAGCTTTACTTATCTTTACAGCCTGTGTTGTGTTGAGTAGCCATTTATCTGTGACAAGTCTCAGCTTTACTTATCTTTACAGCCTGTTTGTGTTGAGTAGCCATTTATCTGTGACAAGGTCTCAGCTTTACTTATCTTTACAGCCTGTGTTGTGTTGAGTAGCCATTTATCTGTGACAAGGTCTCAGCTTTACTTATCTTTACAGCCTGTGTTGTGTTGAGTAGCCATTTATCTGTGACAAGGTCTCAGCTTTACTTATCTTTACAGCCTGTGTTGTGTTGAGGTAGCCATTTATCTGTGACAAGGTCTCAGCTTTCTTATCTTTACAGCCTGTGTTGTGTGAGATAGCCATTTATCTGTGACAAGGTCTCAGCTTTACTTATCTTTACAGCCTGTGTTGTGTTGAGATAGCCATTTATCTGTGACAAGGTCTCAGCTTTACTTATCTTTACAGCCTGTGTTGTGTTGAGATAGCCATTTATCTGTGACAAGGTCTCAGCTTTACTTATCTTTACAGCCTGTGTTGTGTTGAGATAGCCATTTATCTGTGACAAGGTCTCAGCTTTACTTATCTTTACAGCCTGTGTTGTGTTGAGGTAGCCATTTATCTGTGACAAGGTCTCAGCTTTACTTATCTTTACAGCCTGTGTTGTGTTGAGATAGCCATTTATCTGTGACAAGGTCTCAGCTTTACTTATCTTTACAGCCTGTGTTGTGTTGAGATAGCCATTTATCTGTGACAAGGTCTCAGCTTTACTTATCTTTACAGCCTGTGTTGTGTTGAGATAGCCATTTATCTGTGACAAGGTCTCAGCTTTACTTATCTTTACAGCCTGTGTTGTGTTGAGATAGCCATTTATCTGTGACAAGGTCTCAGCTTTACTTATCTTTACAGCCTGTGTTGTGTTGAGATAGCCATTTATCTGTGACAAGGTCTCAGCTTTACTTATCTTTACAGCCTGTGTTGTGTTGAGATAGCCATTTATCTGTGACAAGGTCTCAGCTTTACTTATCTTTACAGCCTGTGTTGTGTTGAGGTAGCCATTTATCTGTGACAAGGTCTCAGCTTTACTTATCTTTACAGCCTGTGTTGTGTTGAGATAGCCATTTATCTGTGACAAGGTCTCAGCTTTACTTATCTTTACAGCCTGTGTTGTGTTGAGGTAGCCATTTATCTGTGACAAGGTCTCAGCTTTACTTATCTTTACAGCCTGTGTTGTGTTGAGGTAGCCATTTATCTGTGACAAGGTCTCAGCTTTACTTATCTTTACAGCCTGTGTTGTGTTGAGGTAGCCATTTATCTGTGACAAGGTCTCAGCTTTACTTATCTTTACAGCCTGTGTTGTGTTGAGGTAGCCATTTATCTGTGACAAGGTCTCAGCTTTACTTATCTTTACAGCCTGTGTTGTGTTGAGATAGCCATTTATCTGTGACAAGGTCTCAGCTTTACTTATCTTTACAGCCTGTGTTGTGTTGAGATAGCCATTTATCTGTGACAAGGTCTCAGCTTTACTTATCTTTACAGCCTGTGTTGTGTTGAGATAGCCATTTATCTGTGACAAGGTCTCAGCTTTACTTATCTTTACAGCCTGTGTTGTGTTGAGATAGCCATTTATCTGTGATAAGGTCTCAGCTTTACTTATCTTTACAGCCTGTGTTGTGTTGAGGTAGCCATTTATCTGTGACAAGGTCTCAGCTTTACTTATCTTTACAGCCTGTGTTGTGTTGAGATAGCCATTTATCTGTGACAAGGTCTCAGCTTTACTTATCTTTACAGCCTGTGTTGTGTTGAGATAGCCATTTATCTGTGACAAGGTCTCAGCTTTACTTATCTTTACAGCCTGTGTTGTGTTGAGATAGCCATTTATCTGTGACAAGGTCTCAGCTTTACTTATCTTTACAGCCTGTGTTGTGTTGAGGTAGCCATTTATCTGTGATAAGGTCTCAGCTTTACTTATCTTTACAGCCTGTGTTGTGTTGAGATAGCCATTTATCTGTGACAAGGTCTCAGCTTTACTTATCTTTACAGCCTGTGTTGTGTTGAGGTAGCCATTTATCTGTGATAAGGTCTCAGCTTTACTTATCTTTACAGCCTGTGTTGTGTTGAGATAGCCATTTATCTGTGACAAGGTCTCAGCTTTACTTATCTTTACAGCCTGTGTTGTGTTGAGATAGCCATTTATCTGTGACAAGGTCTCAGCTTTACTTATCTTTACAGCCTGTGTTGTGTTGAGGTAGCCATTTATCTGTGATAAGGTCTCAGCTTTACTTATCTTTACAGCCTGTGTTGTGTTGAGATAGCCATTTATCTGTGACAAGGTCTCAGCTTTACTTATCTTTACAGCCTGTGTTGTGTTGAGGTAGCCATTTATCTGTGATAAGGTCTCAGCTTTACTTATCTTTACAGCCTGTGTTGTGTTGAGGTAGCCATTTATCTGTGATAAGGTCTCAGCTTTACTTATCTTTACAGCCTGTGTTGTGTTGAGATAGCCATTTATCTGTGACAAGGTCTCAGCTTTACTTATCTTTACAGCCTGTGTTGTGTTGAGATAGCCATTTATCTGTGACAAGGTCTCAGCTTTACTTATCTTTACAGCCTGTACCCTCTCTCCTCTGAAGATCTTCTGAAGCTGGAGTTTGGGTGGCCAGTGTATGTGACGAGGCACTTGGAAACAGCTTCACATACGCAGGCACGCATGCATGCACGCACGCAGGCACACGCATGCGCACGTGCACATGCACGCACGCACACACACACACACACACACACACACACACACACACACACACACACACACACACACACGCCCAATGGAGAGTGCCAATGACTTCACACAGTCACTCAATGGTTTACATGGAGAGCAACACACACACACACACACACACACACACACACACACACACAGACACACATACACACACACACACACACACACACACACACACACACCACACACACACACACACACACACACACACACACCGCCCAGATTCAAATCTCCCTACACCTAACTTTCATTAAAGCCATAAGCCATCTGATCGTTTTATCCACCCTGCTTTCTTGTTCTTTTTCAACAGAAGAAAGAACAGCTGATAATGTCATGTTAATGAATGACTTCAATTCAAACAGCCCAACCTACCCTTAGCACTTGCCTGCTTGCTGAATCCACCCTGTTCAAAAGATTGAAATTTTAATATGAAAGACACACACACACACACACACACACACACACACACACACACACACACACACACACACACACACACACACACACACACACAGAATTTAAGTTTAAAAAAGACAGGGAACAGGAGGAGGGTAAGAGAGGCAGGGGTGGCGTGAAGGGAAGGGGACGGAGGAGAGGGGGGGGGAGGGAGTATGCCATTTCTTCTTCATCTTGTGTATCTAAGTCCACACTCCGTCTTTAGATTTTTCCTTATTTCCTTCGGTTTTTCTTTTCTTTTAATTAATTAATTAATTATTTATAAATTGTTTCAGGGCTACAGCTCCAAGGTTCACCAATGACGAGATGTTTGCATATACACGACCTTTTCTGCCCACCATGAAGGTGGCTTTCATTTAAACTCAAACAAACAGACTGTACTTATCATTCCATTCCCAACTATACGAAACATTTGCTTAAATAAAATAGGTGCTCCTGATTCACAAGTCATGTGATTTTGCGTGCATTCGGTAGGTGTGATTTTTTTAAAAAAATGACAGCAAATAATGTACTCTTACGAATACACATACGAAATCTTTACTGTCTCAAAAAGGGCGAGAAATTCATGTGGGTTACAAGCAAGCACAGCTAAAAACAGTCAACATGTAAAGAAAATAACGTAAACCAATATCACAAACACAGGCAACCATTTCCCACACCTTAAATATGTTCATCCACATATGGACACATGCATAGAAACACATATCGTCCATTAGCCCCACAACCACAATTATACATGCGCGGGGTCATCGGCGTAGGAACACATGCAATCCTCAGGTGAAGGTCTTTTTCAACGTTCTCATGACTACCTGATATAAGATTATCCTCGACCTCCGCCACCAAACAACAGTAACAGCAACAAACAGCCAGACATACAAACAAAACCAACCCCTAATAATAAAAATAAAACAAAAACAAAAATAAGAACCCAACCACACAGTGACTTTTTTGTGAAATGTTTAATCTTAGAAAAGGTTTCTAAATGAACCATATTCCCCTCTCTGCATAAAAGAAAAAACAAAACAAAACGAAAAAAAACCCTAACAAAAAAAAACCCAACCCCCAAACCGAAAACAAAACCCCACATCACCTGAACAAGCTAAACCTGGATTGTGGTCTAACCATAACCATAATCATTTCCAGGACCCCATGCCACATGTAGGCTAAGACGGCAGGCAGCAGGTCCAGAGTTGTGTGTGTCAGAAGGGACGAGGCTAACAGGGAAATGGAACTGCTCTCACCGCTGATAAGCGGGGACCCCTTACCACCAGCCATAAAGAAGCCAATTAATTGACAACAGGATTCCACAGGCAGGTTGGTCCCTGACGTCAATTCAGTACAACTGGGGATATAGGGTGGGGGTAGTGGGTGGGGGTGGGCTGGGCTGGGGTGGGGGTGGGGGAATACATAATCTATGGTAGCTGTCAGATCCAATAAAAAGCGAATGTTGTAATTTTTGTTGTTGTTTTTTTTCTCCTAAAATAGAAAATTTGCATCATTTGTAATTATTTTTGGATGTAAATACTCAGGGTTTACTTGCAAGGGATTGTAAAGTTAAGTGATTTTTGTGGAAGTATCTGTAATGGATAGGTTTTGGTATTAGCATAATATTTTTGTTTCATCGATTGTGTGTGTGTGTGTGTGTGTGTGTGTGTGTGTGTGTGTGTGTGTGTGTGTGTGTGTGTGTGTGTGTGTTTGTGTGTGTGTGTGTGTGTGTGTGTGTGTGTGTGTGTGTGTGTGTGTGTGTGTGTGTGTGTGTGTGTGTACATCCAGGGCTGTCTAAAACGTCAACATTTTCCTAACACCCCCTCCCCCACACCAAAAAACAAAACAAATTCCAAAACAAACCAAACAGACAGACAACAGCAAAAATACTTGATCTCTGCAGGAATTTAATTCAGCAGTATTGGACAAGGGTTGGAAATACAAAATAATCATTATGTTTCTTTCTGCAGGAAGATTCAAACAACAACAACAACAAAAAATCCATGAAACTACAGACAAGATTATCCTTGAAGTCAGAATGCGGTTACCTTAATGGTGGGTGCAGACAGAAAAGTCTCACTATTGGTGAACCTACATCTGAAACTGAGGAAGTAAAAAACACAAGTCTAAATCACAAGTCTAAATCGAAACTGATGTCACATGACATACTGACAAGCAGTGCTAGGGCCAACCTCTCTTTCTGTCACTTAGTTAAGCCACACCTACTCGTGTCTCTGGACCCTATCCATGGGTTCAGAAGTCGTAGCTTTAGGTAAAAAGAAAGGTGTCCCATAACCTATGTGGTCGTAGGGGAGGAGGCATCAGAGACTTCAGCTTCCCCAGGGGCCAGCTTATTGAGAGCAGTGCCCATCTCCTCTGTCTGTCTGTCTGTCTGTCTGTCTGTCTCTCTCTCTCTCTCTCTCTCTCTCTCTCTCTCTCTCCTTGACTACAATTCAAGGAAATTATTCTTCCAAGCTTACATACAATCCTCAATAGACTATGCCTCAACCCTCTGGGATTCTGCCAGTGCAAACACTATGAAACCGTTATCAAGTCTGTAATAAACGTGCTCTCAAACTTATCCTTCTGAAAAAAACAACCTTACTTGAAGTGGATTATACTCAGTTAAATATTCTCCCCCTACAACAAAGACTAAAATATAACAAAGACATACTGATGTTTAAGATAATGGCAGGAGCTGTCCCCACGTCCTTAAGAGATAAGTTCCCAATGAATCATTCCAGAAATACTGAAAAGCCAAGTGTCCCAATCCCAAGAATAGACTTGTTTAAATCTAGTTTACTATACTCAGGCCCTGTGCTGTGGAACTCCCTTCCCGATTCAATTAAAGAGCACCAATCATTGACTACCTTCAAAAATCACCTCCTAATCCACTTGATGCACCCAAAATAATAAACCAATTATATTCCCTCTCCTTCTCCCCCTTCTCTTTCTCCCTCCCTCTGTGTGTGTGTGTGTGTGTGTGTGTGTGTGTGTGTGTGTGTGTGTGTGTGTGTGTGTGTGTGTGTGTGTGTGTGTGTGTGTGTGTGTGTGTGTGTGTGAGTGTGTGTGTGTGTGAGTTGGGTTTTTTGTTGTTGTTGCTGTTTCTTTCTCCCCTTTTATCAAAACTTATGTTTTATGGAACTATTTTGATGATAGATGGTGGTGGATTGATGTTTTCAGTCATTCAACCTCATCCTATTCTCATGTTGCTCCTTAATTATTGCGCCCTCTTTTCTTTTCTTTTTGTTTTGTTTTTGATTTTGTCTGTTTGTTTGTTTGTTTGTTTGTTTGTTTGCTTGTTTTTTGTTTGTTTGCTTGCTTGTGTTTTGTTTTGTTGCTGTGTTTTCCTTTTGTTTGTTTATTTGTTTGTTTGTTTGTTTTTTCTTCTTCAAATCAAAATCATCATTGATTCCTACTTCATATTTTTGTTTCTGAATGAGTGCATTTTTATAACATTACCTTAATATTGTATTTCTGTCTTATTCCTTACCTGCTTTGTTGTGCTTCTCCCCTTTTATCAAAACTTATGTTTTATGGGACTATCTTGATGATAGATGGTGGTGATTTCAGTCATTTAACCTCATGGTATTCCCATGTTTGCTCCTTAATTATTGCGCCCCCCCCCCCCCCCTTTTTTTTTGTTTTTTGTTTTTTTGTTTGTTTGTTTGTTTGTTTGTTTGTTTTTTGTTTGTTTGTTTTTTTGTTGCTTTGTTTTGTTTGCTTATTTGTTTTTGTGTGTGTGTGTTGTGTGTGTTTTTTTGTGTGTGTTGTGTGTGTATGTGTGTGTGTGTGTGTGTATGTGTGTGTGTGTGTGTGTGTGTGTGCGTGCGTGCGTGCGTGCGTGTGTGTGTGTGTGTGTGTGTTTTCCAAATCGAAATCATTGATTTTTACTTCATATTCTTGTTTCAGAATGAGTGCCTTTTTGTAACATTCCCTCAATATTGTATCTCTGTCCTATTCCTTACCTGTTGTTGTTTTTTCTCCCCTTTTATCAAAATCTTATGTTTTATGGGACTTATTTTGAGATAGATGGTGGTGGATTGATGTCTTCAGTCATTTAACCTCATCATATTCTGATGTTTGCTCCTTAATTATTGCGCTTTTTTGTTGTTTTGTTTTGTTTTGTTTTTTGTTTGTTTTGTTTTTGTTTATTTTCCTTTATTCAAATCAAAATTATCATTGATTCTTACTTCTTTTTCGTTTCTGAATGAGTGACTTTTTATAACATTACCTTAATATTGTATCTCTGTGTTATTTCTTGCCTGTTTGATACTTGGTATGGTTCCTTACCTTTGGTATTTGGATCATTATAATTGTTGTTGTGTAGTTGTGGCTATTATCTTTATTTTTTTCTATCTTAATGTTATCCCTGAAAAGGGCGGGGACTGGATGTAAAAAAGCACACGAGTGCTTATCTATTATCCTCGAATAAAAGAATTTTGCCTTGCCTTGCCTTGCCTTGCCTTGTCTCTCTCTCTCTCTCTCTCTGGCTGCTTTACTTTTACTGACCCTAAAGAAGGCAGGTACATATTTACAGCTGGGTGAACTGGGGGGCTGTACTGAAGCCAAGACACACAAACAGTCACTCATCCACGCTGGATGCTGCTTAAGGTTGGCTGGGGAAAAGCAAGTACTCTGACCACTGTGAATAAGCCTAATGTTCGGGTCCATTATCAATCACACATCACTGTTGGAGGTATAAAGCATTCCCTTGCTTTAATATTTTACCCTACCCTTAGGTTTGTAAACACATATCTATGTCTGTCACCTGTAGATAACTCGTACTTGACCTTCATCCTTATCCAACAAAATCTCTCACCTGCTTGAATATCTGATTTTATTCTCGATCATCTCGAAAAAGCCACCTACTTTGATATTAATCTGACCCTACAATCAGCTGCACTGAAGCTCCCACTTTCTCAGTTATCATAGTTCAACTTTCTTTTCAGACAGTGGGTGTGTGCCCAAGACATGATGCACAGACAACAGCCATGCTTGGTTCAGTCAGTTGTTGCTTTTCAGTAACGTGATCCCATCAGCTCTCAGATCTAAGAATTTCCCTCATGTTCCTCCTGTGTAGGACCTCCCTCTTAGTAAAGGACCTCCCTCTTAGTAAAGGACCTCCTTCGTCCTACAAAACCTCCTCATCCTTTGGTATTTACATGTAATCCTAACCCTGTACCCCAGCTCCATACCCCACAATCCCACGTTCTACCAGCCCCCAGCCCCCACCCTACCCTAACCCATGTCAAGTTGAAGAGAGAGTGGGGGAAAAAAACAACAACAGACGTTGAAAAGACAGCTGTCAGTTGTATCATCATCCCCAGTAAACGGAGACAGGCAACAGCTGGAAGATCTCCTTGACAAAGCCCAAGTGAGTCTTCGCCCTGACTGCCTTGACTTCTGTCTCAACTCCTTAAGGAGTTGTTGCGGCACTGTACTGCACTGCACTGCACAGCATTTTTTTCAGCCTGTGTTGCCTGTGGGTAAGCCAGCCTAGGTCAGCCCATCTTTCTCCTGGTAGCGGAAAGCAATACTGAAGACAACCAAAAAATAAAATACCAAGTGTTTTCCTTTGTTTTTCTTTTTGAAGGGGGTGGGGTGGGGAAGGAGGGTTACTACTTGTTTCCAGCTGTAAGTGCCTCGTAGCATTTCACATCTTTTGTTTTGATGTAGTCTACCAAAAGTCATGTTCTTGTGTGTGTGTGTGTGTGTGTGTGTGTGTGTGTGTGTGTGTGTGTGTGTGTGTGTGTGTGTGCGCGTGCGCAGGAGGAGAGGGTGTGTGGGTGTCTTGTTTCAAGCTGAAAGGTGCCTGGAAGCGTTTACACATTGGATAGTTCTGATGCATGTAAACCAAGTCTTCCCACATCTCCAGTTCTGACCTACAGGCATTGTGTGTGTGGTGTGTGTGTGTGTGTGTGTGTGTGTGTGTGTGTGTGTATGTGTGTGTGTGTGTGTGTGTGTGTGTGTGTGTGTGTGTCTGTCTGTCTGTCTGTCTGTCTCTGTCTGTGTCTGTGTCTGTGTGTCTGTGTGTGTCTGTGTGGGTGGGTGGGGGATGGGGTGTATCGGTTAAATCTCCACAGCCCTGAAGAAAATGTGAAGTGTTGTCATTGTTAGAGGCTAGGCCCACATCAGGGTAGTTTACACAACATTCACAAAATATCACAGCATCTATAGAATATCACAAGATTCCCAAGACATCAGGATGAAACATTTACCACACCTCAGAACATTTCTAAAACATGAGTCTTTATTTTATT
>CM060328.1:13595723-13598223 GCA_030674155.1 Stramonita haemastoma
TGTGGAGGAGAGAGAGAGAGAGGGGGGGAGGGGGGACTGGTTGAGTTTGTTGTATATAAAAAGGTAAAAGGTAAAGCTAAAGGTGTCCCATAACCTGTGTGGTCGTAGGGGAACGAGTTATTACAGACCTCAGCTTCTCTAGGGGCCAGCATATTGAGGGCGGCGCCCATCTCCTCTCCCTCGCTGCTTTAACTTCCCTGTCCCTAAAGAGGGCAGGTACTCATTCACAGCTGGGTGAATTAGGGGACTATACTGAAGCCAAGGTGTAGCGCCACGGTCACCCATCCAATTGGTAACCGTGGTCCATGCTGCTTAAGATTGGCTTGGGGAAAGCGAGTGCTCTGACCACTTAGCTATACCATCCCGTTGATTGTGTATGGGAGGACAATTTTAGAAAGTGGGATGGAGTTTTTATAGTGTATATTATTATACACATCCACATGCAAGCAGGCGCGCGTGCGCACCTGCACACACATACACAAACACACAGACAAGCACGCACGCACGCGCGCATGCATTCATACACACTCGCGCGAGAGCGCACACACACAGACACAGACACAGACACACACACACACACGCACGCACGCACGCACACACGAGGGAGTTCCTAACAACTCAAAAAGTTGAAAGGGAAGTCGAATCAAGTCAAGTCAAGTCAAGTCAAGTCACAAACAGAATTATGATCTGAGCTTTTAGTCCATCTATGATCAAACTAAAGAAGAAAAACAAAACACCAAAACCCCTAGAATTTTCATTGTTTAAATTGAGGAGTGTTAGATGTCACCTACATGACGTTGTGTCTCACCACCGCTGACGTCATTCCCATACACCAAGAGCTAACTTGTCCATTATGTCGATTTTCCTTCAGCTTTTCGGCAAAGATCTTGGAAGAGATGTTCCCCTCACAGGCCATGAGGATGAAGGGTGTACAGAGTTGGGGAAGTTGTGTGCCCTCCACTTTGGGAAAGCCAGTGCAAATTTTCAGAGGGTTTGTATGAGGGTCCCTGTATTCTTGATTCCAAACAGTCTTCTGTTTTTACACTTTCTTTTATCTCTTTTTCTCTGTGACCTTTTTCTTTTGTGTCTCTTCTTTCTGACTCTGTCGGTCTGTATGTTTGTGTTTATGTGTGACTCTGTGTGTGTGTGTGTGTGTGTGTGTGTGTGTGTGTGTGTGTGTGTGTGTGTGTGTGTGTGTGTGTGCGCGCGAGCGCGTGTGTGTGTGTGTTGTCTGTGTGTGTGCGTGCGTGCGTGCGTGCGTGTGTGTGTATGTCTGTCTGTCTATCTCCTTCTTTATGTATATATAACGATATATAACGATAGTCCCTGCACAGGTCAAAGGCTGGATGAAAAATATGTCAATGCTTATCTACAGCCCTTGGTAATAGAGTCTCTGTCTCTGTCTGTCTGTCTGTATGTCTGTCTGTCTCTGTCTCTGTCTTTCTTTCTTTCTTTCTCTCTCTCTCTCTCTCTCTCTCTCTCTCTCTCTCTCTCTCTCTCTCTCTCTCTCTCTCTCTCTCTCTCTCTCTCTCTCTCTTCTCTCTCTCTCACCCCTCTTTTCTGTCTGTTCTGATTTATATGTTTGTCTACTTCGCAGGATCAGACTTTTTCAAGTTGGGTTAAGTATGAACAAGTTTAGTATTTTTTGGCCTTTATTCTCCTGAAAGGCTGGGTGGTGCTGATGTTACTTAAAGCAGAGTACAGTTGGTTTTATACCCCGTTTTAATCTGTATATAGTTGAAACAGTTATATTCTGAGATTTCAAATGTGACGAGGTGACAGCCCACGATATGGCCTGTGTGATTGACGGGGCTATAAACAACATGATTGGGTTGGGTTGGGTTGGACTTAAAGCAGATGTTTGCCTTGTTTATCAAGAAGAGCCAATGCAGATTTTTATGACATTTTCTAAGACAAGAGAAGTCCGGTTTCGTTGTGGAAAGTTGATCTTCTTTTTACACATTTCTGTGTTTATTTCCAATAATGGCTTTGTCATTTTTTTTTCTAATATTGAAAAACAAATGGAAAAGAATAAATTATTAAAGCCACATACACGGATGTCTGTGCACGCGCATTTGCGCGCGCGCGCACACACACATACACACACACACACATCATCATCATCATCATCATCATCATCATCATCATCATCATCATCATCATCATCATCATCATCATCATCACCACCACCACCACCACCACACTCATCACTCCCATCATCCTCACCAGCATCACCACCCTCCTCCACTATTTACTATCCTATTAAAACTCCAGGCTGTACTGGTATGTGGTGTAAATGTCAACAGTCGCGTCTATCCTTCACAAAAATAATCTGTCTCTCAGATTAGACTGTCGTCTGGGATGTTCTTTGCCTTTTGGCAAAAGTCCACGAAAAAATGCGACCTAATGGTTCCAAACGATCTCTTCATTTTTCACCCTATCATCCTCAGGTTGCTGTATAATGTAAATTCTTTATGAGAGGAGAGAGAGAGAGAGAGAG
>CM060328.1:13600810-13613310 GCA_030674155.1 Stramonita haemastoma
GAAAACTATCAACCAGTGAAAGATTTCTTTGCATTTTGTCATACACAGCGCACACGGTGAACTCTGTAAAAATAATACACACACACACAACAGAACACAACCTGCGCACGCGCGCGCACGCACACACACAACACACACACACACACACACACCAGAAACAACGCAAACACACACACACACACAACACACACACACACAAACACACACACACACACACACACACACACACCACACACACACACAAAACAACAGAATACAACACAACACATACAACACACCCACACCCACACCCACACCCACACACAACACACACACACACACACACACTGCTCAAATAAACGACAGAGATATACAGCAACCCCCCAAAAAAAACAACAACAACAACAAACACAAGAAAACCCCAAACAAATCTGAACGGAAAGAAATGGAATGTAAGGACTTAGAAAAAAAGGTGGAAAAGTACAAGACAGTGCCAACAACCACCAACCAATGAAACAAACAAACAATCTGGAAAGAAACTACAATTTAAAGAAAACGCAAACAACCAACCAGTCAACCAACTAAACGGCCAAAGAACAGCACCCCACAAAACAAAAACTACAACAAACAAACACCCCCCCCCCCCCCTCCCCCAAGAAAAACCCCAAACAACCAAAAAACAACCAAAACGTTAGATGTGAACATTTCTGTTCACAAAATATTCACCAACAGTAGGCGCGAGGTCTGACAATGCTTTATCAAGTACATACCCCAAAGTGCCGAAAGACGAAAACTAATCAAGGGAAGTGACGTGTGGGTAAACAAACAAGGCTCCTTATCAACAACGCCCTGTCTGCACATCTCTTCGGCAAATTGCCCACAACAATGTGGAGTCATTACTAGACTTGCCCCACTTTTGTCGATCTTGCTATCTTACATAATAACAAAAAACCAAATGATCAGCAAAAGTGATGCTTTGATGAGAATAAACAATCTCGGTATCAATTCTCACGTATGTCGATCATTATGCTTATGAAAGATTAACAAAGGATAATAGAACATATTCCGAAACGTTTTCAGGAAATGTTTAAAAAATGTATACATGTAGAATAACTCTAAGAAAAATCTTTCAAAACAAACTATATTACACATCCACACACCACACGCACGCACGCACGCACCACACACACACATACATACACACATACACACACATACATACTACAACACACAAAACATACAAAATACACACACAAATATATATATATATATAATGACAATAGAGAACCTGCCAATTGTGTAAGAATCGGGTCTGACGAGGTAAAAAAAAAACCAACAAATTCCTTGTTAGCGGAACCGGATGTAAGCTGATCCAAACCAGAAGTGACGACACGACACTGCGCAAAAGCCAGCAGGAAAAACGTTTACGCAAGTCTTTAGTTCTTGGTTCTGCGGTAAAAAAGAAAAAGAAAAAAGAAAAGTCCAAGGGGAAGAAACTAAAACTAAACGTCATTCCATACCTCAAGATCGTAGTGGCTCTTTTCAAGGCGTTGTCAAGCAAAGGGCTATTAGAGTTTCAGGGTTTGCAGAAGCCGTGACGAATATATCGCTGAAAATGAAGTAGTTCCCATGCAGAGACTGCTTTTGAAAAAAAACAGAATTCCAGAGTCATCTGCCAGAATCATGTATTACCGGCTGATTCCCACAACAGTCAGCTCTGCTTGGTGATTTGATGACTGTTGAATCTGTTTGAAACATGAAAAATAACCTTCTACATTTGCTGTAAACAGAATCTCGTTGTTGTTTTTTTCTAACTGTTTCCTCGGGTAGAGCTCTGAGATTCACCAAACGGTGAGATTTTGCGTATGCGACTAACTGTGCCAATTATGAAGCAGCTGAATTCCCACGTCAGGAAAAGTATGCTGGTTTTGTTCGTGTTTCCGTCCGGATTCACCATCGGGAGATTTCGCGTATGCGACTAGTTTCTGCCAGATATGAAGGTCGCTGCATTCCGACTTCGGGGATGTAATGCTAATTATGTTTTGTGTTTTTTGTAACCCGCCGGACACTGACATGATATGAATAAAAGGGATCTTTAACATACATATTTGATCTGCTGCATGTGCATAACTATATACGAAGGGAATTAACGTCTGCACTTGAAGCTGACCTGAGATCGTAAACATCCCCACCCTTAATCACCAAACGCCGCAGAAATCGAACCCACGACTTCATGAATCATGGGATTGAAGTTGAACGGTCAAAACCTCTCGGCTACAGTGTTGGTCTGCTTGAACGTTTGGTGAGTAGACCTATTTCATCCTTTGGAATCAAAAGAAGCTGTGGCGTGATGCCTTTCCCTTGCTCTGTTGTTTCTTTTTTTTCAATTTGAGGATAATGGAATAAGCACTCGTGTACTTTTTTTATATATCCAGTCCCTGTGTGTATGCAGTTTTGTAAATTTTGTCATCCGTTACCACCGGCACACAATGGCCTGCTCTTCCGAAAATCGGAACGGGTGCACATGATGTTCTGCGTGCGTTTGCACTCGGGACCTCTGTTTATAGTCTCATCCGAAGGATTTTTTTTTTGAGTAGAGTTGGCACTGAAATTAACCTCACAGGAAAAATCCTCCAGTTGATCGCTTATGTAGTATGTGTACTGAATAAATCATCTTTAACCAACCCCAGACATACTGCCCCGAAAAAGGTCGGCGCATGCGACTCTCAAACAATATTTTGTCAAGCAGTTCAAGGGAGACTTTCAGTCACTCATGGAGTGGGTCAGTAATAGGACTGTCATGGCTTGAAGCCCTATCGCAGATACCCACACTTCACCCTCCGCCCAGCACTCATACTCATTTTCTTCAGCAAACCACTTGGTGTCAGTCAAATCTGTAGGCCAACGTATTTTATGGTCAAGTCCTCCATTATTCATGGCTCTTGAAAGACTGACCACTCCTGGGTTGAAATCTAGACCCTACATATTCATGGAGTGGTCATTGATAAAGAAAGCGTAAAACTGTAGACAAACAGTACAGCTGAGTATACTCTCTTCTCTCTCTCTCTCCCTCCCTCTCTCTCTCTCTCTCTCCTCCTCCTCTCTCTCTCTCTCTCTCTCTTCTTCTCTCTCTCTCTCTCTCTCTCTCTCCTCTCTCTCTCTCTCTCTCTCTCTCTCTCTCTCTCTCTCTCTCTCTCTCTCTCTCTCTCTCTCTCTCTCTCCTCTAACATAGCGAATCGGACACTACCTAACCTCCATGAAATGAATCACTTCAATAGAAAATGAATATTTTTCTGTTGTCCAGAATTTAAAGGTATCAGTCAAACCTATTTTCCACCAAAATATGATAGCCTCGGCCATGCGCTTAGACTTCTTTTTTTTAAAAAAGAAAACTCCTCGCTTATAGTAGTTCTAATAATATTCACAATTTCGCTTTATGTTTGTAGGCCTATTCAATGTGTCTTCAATTTAACGTCTATCCACTAAAAAGTGATTTTAGACAGGTTGTATAAAGCCTTTGCAATAATAGCTGTTATGAATATTAGGGTTCTCTCTCTCTCTCTCTCTCTCTCTCCTCCTCTCCTCTCTCTCTCTCTTCTTCTCTCTCTACTCTCTCTCTCTCTCATCTCTCTTTCATTCGTCTCTCTCTCTCTCCCTTTAAGAGAAAGTTTTTCTAGTTCTTCCTCCAGTATGACTGTGGTTGCTTTTTTGTTTGGTATTTGTTTGTTTAAAGATGTACTTTATGTTGAATTCCCAGCCCCTTAATATGTGGGGTAATGGCCTCTGTGAATGAAATATTTCAGAGTTAAGAGCTTCTCTCTCTCTCTCTCTCTCTCTCTCTCCTCTCTCTCTCTCTCTCTCTCTCTCTCTCTCTCTCTCTCTCTCCTCTCTCTCTCTCTCTCTCTCTCCTCTCTCTCTCTCTCTCTCTCTTCTCTCTCATCTCCTCTTCTCTCTCTCTCTCTCTTCTCCTCATTTTTTCCTGCAGCCATTTATTTACACTTGAAAATAAAGGTGTCAGAAAAAGCATTTATGCCAGGGCCTTTAATGTGTCAAAGGAGGAATGCCCATGTTTGTGTCATTAACTTGAGTAAAACCAAACAACAAAGAAAAAAAGCCCAAATACAAAATTTTAAACTGGGAATTGCACATTTATGAGTGACATTAACTCCTCTCTCTGTCTCTGTCTCTGTCTCTCTGTTCTCGTCTCTCTCTGTCTCTCTCTGTCTCTCTGTCTGTCTGTCTGTCTGTTCTGTCGTCTGTCTGTCTGTCTGTCTGTCTGTCTGTCTGTCTGTCTGTCTGTCTGTCTTCTTCTCTCTCTCTCTCTCTCTCTCTCTCTCTCTCTCTCCTCTCTCTCCTCTCTCTCTCTCTCTCTCTCTCTCTCTTGTAATTGCCCTTCAGGGATGATTAAAGTGTTTTGACTTGACTTGACTTATCTCTTGTTTCACTCTCTCTCTCTCTGTCTCTCTCTCTCTTTTTTGCTGTTAGAGGAGTTTTTTTTCTTGATCTTGTCCCTGGAAGGGCGGGGACTGGACGTAAATAAGTAACGAGTGCTTATTCATTATCCTCGAAATAAAAGAATTTTGCCTTGCCTTGCCTTGCTCCCTGCCTTGCCTTGCTTGCTTGCCTTGCCTTGCCCTGCCTTGCCTTCTGTTCCAGTTTTTGTGTGTAAAATCCTTTTGTAAAATGTCACTAAGATTTCATGGTACATTACACTGAAACGTTGATGACCTCTGTTTCAGGCACGTTGAACCTGGGGAGACAAATCTGTTTCCAAATTACAGGCTGCATGCTGGGCACTATGAGTGTAAAGGATTTGAATGTTGGCGCTTTAATTTTGTCATTTTACATGATTCAGTGTTGTATGAATCCCATACATTTATTATTATCATCATTATTATTACCATTATTAGTAGCATTATTATTATAGTCGTCGTCATCGTCATCATCATCATCATTAGCATTATCATTATTACTATTGTTGTCATTATCATGATGATAATGATTGTTTACATTGTGTGTGTGTGTGTTTTGCGTGTTTATGTGTGTGTATGTGTGTATATGTGTATGTGTGTGAACATGCGCGTGTTTATGCACGCGCACGCACACGTCTCTGTGAGTGTTCGCACTAAAGCAGGATGTGCCTGCCATATTTTCAGGTTGTTATTGTTTATCTTAAGAAGAGCTGCCTCCTCGTTATAGGAACCCTGACACTTTTACCGCTTTGAAGAAAGTGGACCATTTCCTCTGCTGTGATAAAGAGCATTCTCATCTTTCCGCTGGGAAATTAATGTTTGGGTCACATTATTTGTGCGTGTCTGTGTTATTTTATTCATTATTTATTTATTTAATTTTTTAAAATTCTATTATTGTTTTTTCATATCGGAGTGTGTATACTGACATAAGACATGTGGGGGTGTACCTTTTTGTTTTACAGTTCCAGTTTCCTCTGTGTGTGTGTGTGTGTGTGTGTGTGTGTGTGTGTGTGTGTGTGTGTGTGTGTGTTGTGTGGTGTGTGTGTGTGGTTTGTGTTGAATAAAGGTCAGAATGGAGTTCTAAATGAGTTATAGTGACGAGAGGAAGAGAAGATGCAAATGCAGATCCAGATGGAAATAGCAGAGCTGATTGACTGATCAGAGATGTATGCATGAGGAATGATGATGTTGTTGTTCTCTGTGTGTGTGTGTGGAGGGAGGGAGGTGAGAGTGTGATGGAGGATGAGTGGGTGGTGGGATGTGAGTGTGGGAGTGGTGTGATGATAATGATGATGATGATGATGATGTGTGTGTGTGTGTGTGTGAGGAGAGAGAGAGAGAGAGAGAGAGAGAGAGAGAGAGGAGAGAGAGAGAGAGAGAGAGAGAGAGAGAGAGAGGAGGAGAGAGAGAGAGAGAGAGAGATGATAATTATGATGATGATGATGTGTGTGTGTGAGAGGAGATGATAATGATGATGATGATGATGTGTTGTATTCATGTGTGCGCGAGTGTGTATGCGTGTGTGCACGTGTGTGTGAGAGTTTGCACTCAAACAGGATGTGCTTGCCATTTTTCAAGGTTAATTATCGTTTATTTTAAGAAGAGCAACCTCCTCCTTATAAGAATCCCGACATTTTTACCGCTTTGAAGAAAGTGGACCATTCATGTTCTCTGCTGTGTTAATTAAGAGCATCCATGTCTTTCCGCTGGGAAATTAATGTTTGGGTCACAATATGATTGTGTGTGTGTGTGTGTGTGTGTGTGTGTGTGTGTGTGTGTGTGTGTGTGTGTGTGTGTGTGTGTGTGTGTGTGTGTGTGTGGTCTTCTTTTCATTTGTGATAATTGTGATTACGTTTGTGAGATGATGGAAGGATGAATTTAATACCAAACTGGAAATAGCTACTTTGATTAGTTTTGATAGTTGTTTCGTTGTTTTGTGTGTGTGTGTGTGTGTGTGTGTGTGTGTGTGTGTGTGTGTGTGTGTGTGTGTGTGTTGTGTGTGTGTGTGTGTGTGTGTGTGTGTGTTGTGTCTGTGTCTGTGTCTGTGTTGTGTGCGTGCGTGCTGTGTGCGTGAATGAGTTTGTGTTTGTGCGCGAGTGTGTATGTGTTGTGTGTGTATGTGTGTGTGTGTCTATGTGTATCTATGTGTGTGTCTATATGTGTGTCTGTGTGTGTGTATGTGTGTGCGCGTGTCTATGTGTCAAGTTAAGTCAAGTCAAAATGATCTTTATTGAGGGTAAAACATTAAGTTTACACCACTTTGTGAGTGTGTGTGTTTATATGTGTGTGTATGTGTGTATATGTGTATTTGTGTGTTTGTGTGTGTATGTGTGTGTGTGTGTGTGTCCATGTGTGTGTGTGTGTGTGTGTGTGTGTGTGTGTGTGTGTGTGTGTGTGTGTGTGTCTGTGTGTGTCTGTGTGTGTGTTTTTGTGTGAGCACGCGTGTGTATGTGTGTAAGTGTGTGTAGGTGTGTGTTTGTGGATGTGTATGTGTTTGTGCATGTATACGTGTGTATGTGAGTGTGTGTGTGTGTGTGTGTGTGTGTGTGTGTGTGTGTGTGTGTGTGTGTGTGTGTGTACGTTTGCGCATGTGTATGCATGAGAACGCTATCACATGTGTGTGTTAATGTATGCATTAGAGCAGGATGTGCCTGCCATATTTTCAGGTTTGTTATTGTTTATCTTAAGAAGAGCTTCCTCCTTTTATAGGAACCCTGACACTTTCACCGCTTTGAAGAAAGTGGACCATTTCCTCTGCTGTGATGAAGAGCATTCTCGTCTTTCCGCTGGGAAATTAATGCTTGGGTCACATTATTTGTGTGTGTGTTTATTTATTTATTTATTCATCTATTCATTAGTTATTTTTCAATTCATTTTTCTATTTATTCTTTTTGTTGAAGGATAATATGCGTGTATGTTATTTATTTATTTATTTTTTACTCATTCTTTAATATCGAGGATAATGGAATAAGCACTCATGTGCTTTTTTACATTCAATCCCGGTGTGTATGCATTTTGCAAATGTCATCTGTTCCCACCGGCACACAATGGCCTACTCTTACAAAAAGCGGAACAGTATTCAACATGTGTGCAAGATGTTCTGCGTGGTGGTGGTGGTTTAAGTGTGTATGTTACCTTTGTGTCTGTATGTGAGTGTGTGTCAGCATTTGTGTGTGTTAGCGCGCGTGTGTGTATGTTGTTTATTTTATTATCTTTTATTTATATTTTATACCACTTTATGTAACAGCAGATTTCTCTGCATGAAATTCGGCTGCCCTCCCGAGGGAGAGCGCGTTGCCACAAGTGCAGCACCTACCCTTCTTTTCTTTTTCTTTTTCCTGTCTGCAACTGTACTTATTTCCCTATCAATGTGACTTTTCTCTAAAGAATTTTGCCAGGGACTACCCCCTTGTTGCTGTGGGTTCTTTTACGTGCGCTAAATAATGATGTGTATGCATGGGACTTCGGTTTTTCGTCTCATCCGAAAAGACTAGCACCCAGACCACCACTCATGGTTTAATGGATCGTGGGAAAGTTTTTGGCCCAAACGGAGATTTCAAACCACCGCACACTCCGAACCCGGACTTTTTGCTTTCTAGGCAGGCGCGTTACGTCTAGACCACCGATCCACTTGAGTGTGTGTGGTCTGTTTAGCATTTCTGATCATTCTAATGATGTTTTATGTGATGGGGGAATGAAGCCAATGCCAGATGGAAAGAGCTGCTCTGATTACTGCTTCATGTAGTTTGCTTGTAGTAATGGTTTGTTTGCTCCGTGCCTGTGTGCGCGCATGTTTATGCATGCATTGTGTGTTTGTGTGTGTATGTGTGTGTGCAGGCGTGCGTGTGCATTTGTGTGTGTATTCGTGTGCGTGCATGCACATGCATGTGTGGATATATCTTTACACATGCACACTCACAAGCATAAAAAACAGACACAAACACAAACACACAGACACAAACACAGACAGACAACAGACACACACACACACACACACACTAACGACACACACACTAAACAGACACACACACACACACACACACACAACACACACACACACACACCACCACACACACACACACACACACACACCACACACACACACACACACACACATGAGCGATTATGTGTCTTGGCCTCTTCATACATTAAGCTTTGAGTGTGTGTGTGTGTGTGTGTGTGTGTGTGTGTGTGTGTGTGTGTGTGTGTGCGCGCGCGTGCGTGCGTGCGTGTGTGTGTTTCTGTGTGTGTGTGTATGTATGTGTGTGTATGTGTGTGTGTCTGTGTCTGTGTGTCTGTGTGTGTTCCTCTCTTTTCTGTTGTTTTCTTTTCTTTTTATCTTAGCACCCACCTCGTTACAAGAGCGCCGACATGCTAAATCATGGCAGAAAGTTTTACCACTTCCTCTGATATGCTGGCGATTATTTACGTTTCTCTGCCTGAAAATGAATACTAGGGTCACGGTGTTTATGTGTGTGGCTTTCTCATCAAGTCTGATAGTTCGGGTGGGGGATGAATTTAATGCCCGCTGTAAAGAGTTGATTAATTTGATTACTGTTGTTTACTGGCGGAAATGTGGTTTGTTTGTTTTTGCGGTGTCAGTGTGTGTGTGTGGTGTGTGTGTGTGTGTGTGTGTGTGTGTGTGTGTGTGTGTGTGTGTGGTGTGTGTGTTGGTGTGTACTGGGTGTGTTGGTGTTATGTGTGTGTGGGTTGGGTGTTTTTGTGTGTGTGTTTTTTTGTGTTTTGTGTGTTGTGTGTGTGTGTGTGAGATGTGGTGTGCTGTGGTGGTAGTGGTAGTGGTGGTGGTGGTGTGTGTATGTGTATGTGCGTGCGTAGTGCGAGTGTGCGTGGTGGGTGTGTGGTGTTGTGTTGAGTTGTGGTGTGGTATGATTTGTTGTAGTGTGTGTGTATTTGTGTGTGTGTGTGCGTGTATGTGTGTATATATGTGTGTGCGTATATGTGCG
This sequence comes from Stramonita haemastoma, assembly GCA_030674155.1. Lineage (NCBI taxonomy): Eukaryota > Metazoa > Mollusca > Gastropoda > Neogastropoda > Muricidae > Stramonita > Stramonita haemastoma. The sequence continues at coordinate 13,610,226 of CM060328.1, forward strand.
TGCGTGCGCGCGCGCGAGTGTGTGTGTTGTGTGCGCACGCGCGCGGCGTGTGTGTATGTATTGTGTGTGTGTGTGTGTGTGTGTGTGTGTGTGTGTGTGTGGTGTGTGTGTGTGTGTGTGTGAATCTCAGAGGTGTCTTGTGAATTAAAGGTAGGGACTTTTACGATCTCCCTAGTCAGATTCAAAAGCAGACCTGCCAGTGCCTTAATTTTCGTCGTGCATATATACACATGCAAGAAGCTTAATGTACACTTTGAAGATCCCTCGATTTTTTCAGCGTTCAGAGGGTACTGAAACACAAATATACCCAGCATGAACATCCCCGAAGTCGGAATGTGGGTACCTTCACGGTGGGCAAAAATGGCCGCATACGTCACATCTAATTATTGATGAACCCGGGAGCTCTTGTTGAAAAATGAAAGAGGCTGTCTTGATTCACAATGCTGCGTAACAGGAAATGTGCCATCTGTATGGAAAAGATTGTAGCACAAACTGTAAACCCAAGCAAAACTGAAACAAAGCAAAGGGATAGGAAGAAAGAGTTATGAGCAGTTTACTGGTGTGAGCAAAAGTGACAGAGTCTACAATGAAGTTTTGTCATGCTTTGGGGCTGGATAGCTCAGTGGTCAGAGCACTTGCTCTCCCGAAGCTAAGGTTAAGCAGCATTGAGTGTTGTACCAAGTAGATGGATGACCATTTGCGTGCCTTGGTTTCAGTAAGGCTACAGTTCCCCACTTCACCCAGCTGTAAATGGGTACCTGCCCTCTTTAGGCTGAGGGAAGGTAAAGCAGCGAGGGAGAGGAGATGGCGCCGCCTTCAATATGCTGGCCCCTAGTGAAGCTGAGTTCCTGACGTCCTCCCTCCCATACGGACCACATAGGTTATAGGACATCTACCTACCGTGCTTTGAAATAATATATTGATATTGTGTTCAGCCATCACAAACTTGAAATTAAAAGCAAAACAACTTGTATTTTTCCTGAAAAGAGAATAAAAATCTGCTGAAGTGTGAGTGTGGCTGCCGATATTATAAACTTTGGAAACTGCTATACCCGCACACCTCTCCTCTAGTGTGTGCTAACAGTCTTTTAGCCTTTCCTAAAAGGGATGAGTGAGACATAGTGTCTATTCTGGGTGACCCAGGAACATTAACCTGGGGAACGCCCAGCAATAATTAACAACAAGAGGAGGAAGAAGAAGGAAGGAGAAAGTGAGGAAGAAGGACACGGGGAAAAGCTAAAGAGAAAGAAAGACAGCTTTATTATCGTACCTGAGGAGAAACCTCAACAAAATTCAGTTTTATGAAGGACATGAAACAAGAAATGGTAAAAAAGCGACATAGAAGATTAAAAAAAAACACAAACCACCCTGCACTTCATGCAACACCGGAAGACATTTTCCCCATCACGTGGTTTATGACATCACTTCCTGGGGCTGTCGGAGCCACGGCCATTACCGGAAATGTCGTTACGGCCCCTGAGAGTAACAGGCCAATATTTTCTGCTGCACAGACGATGCTAAAGTTTCTGCATCCCAGTTCAGTCGGCTTATATTGATAGTGTTGTGTGTGGTGTGTGTGTTGTGTGTGTGTGTGTGTGTGTGTGTGTTGTGTGTGTGTGTGTGTTGGTGTGTGTGGTGTGTGGTGTGTGTGTGTGTGTGTGTGTGTGTGGTGTGTGTGTGTGTGTGTCGTGTGTGCGTGTGTGCGTGTGTGGTGTGTGTGTGTGTGTGTGTGAGTGCACGCGCGCACGTGCGTGCGCGGGCGTGCGTGCGTGTGTGTGTATGTGTGCGTTCGTGTGTGTGTGTGTGTGTGTGCGTGCGTGTGTGTGTGTTTGTGTGTTTGAAGTCTTCAGCACGCCAAGTATGCAAACAGAAATAACTTGCAAACTGTCCAGATAAGCTGTATATATGTATATTCTGACATGGGTATAAATCCCTAGCCGAAACTTCGTGTCCAGTTATTTTGTTCTTTTAAAAAGATTGTTCAATTACTACTTCTTTCTCTTATAAAGCAAGTCTCTAGTTATTGCCCTTCTTGCTAAAAATACTGGTCAATTATCCCTTTATAGGAGAAACCGCCCTTTCCTGATGTGTGTGAGGCTGTGGTTGTCTAATTAGTGAAGTCATAAACAGTGTGGCTATAGCATTTTTTCGGGTGTTTTTTGTGGAATGCTCTTTCTTTACTTTTTATTATTTTTTTAACCTGCCTTAATTCTTCGCTCTCTGTCATAAAACTGCCTCAGCTTCTTTTCACTTGTCTTCTTTGTCTTCTTCCTCCTTTTCCCCCTTCTCTTCTTTCTCCACTTTCTCGTCCATTTTTCCTACTCCACTTTTTCTTTCTCCTTCTCTTCCTCCTCTTTCTCCCTTCCTCCTCTTCGTCTTATTCCTCCTCCTCTTCTTTTCCTCCTCCTCTTCTTCCTTCACTTTCTCCTCCTCCTCCTTCTCCTCTCCTCCTTCACCTCTTTCTCCCCATCTTTTTCTTTTCTCTCTTCGATCTCCTTCTCCTCTTCCCTCTTTTTTTCTTCCTCCCTTCGATTCTCCTTCTCCTCTTTCCTCCTCCATTCTTCACTCTCCACTTTTCTTCCTCCTTCCTCCCATTTCTCACTTCCTCCTCCTTCTCTTCACTTCCTCCTCCATTCTCTCACTTCCTCCTCCATTCACTTCCTCCTCCATTCTTCTTCCTCCTCCTCCATTCTCTCACTTCCTCTCCATTTCCACTTCCTCCTCCATTCTCTTCACTTCCTCCTCCATTCTCTTCACTTCCTCCTCCATTCTCTCACTTCCTCCTCCATTCTCTCACTTCCTCCTCCATTCTCTTCACTTCCTCCTCCATTCTCTCCACTTCCTCCTCCATTCTCTGCACTTCCTCTCCTTCTCATTCCTCTCACTTCCTCCTCCATTCTTCCTTTTCACTTCCTCCTCCATTCTCTCCACCTCTCCCTCCTCCATTCTCTTCACTTCCTCCTCCATTCTCTCACTTCTCCTCCATTCTCTCCACTTCCTCTCCATTTCTCTTCACTCCTCCTCTCATTCCCTCTCCTCACTTCCTCCTCCATTCTCTGCACTTCCTCCTCCATTCTCTCCACTT
>CM060328.1:13618310-13628310 GCA_030674155.1 Stramonita haemastoma
TGCCCTGACTTGGTCATCATGGATGGCAGCGTAAAGTATCGTTATGCGTTCCCCATCCTAGCATCATGAGGGTCACCCAGAATATGCATTCTGACACCACACCTGAGAATTAACCGTGAGAGTACATACAGGAAAAGAAGTGTGCATGTTTGATTGTTTTCAAATACCTCGCCATATAGGCAGCCATACTTCCAACTTCAGGGGATTTTTTTTATTGGGAGAGCACGATTTGTTTAGGGAACAGGATAGCTAAGTGGTCAGAGCACTCGCTTTCCCCGAGTTAAGGTTAAACAGCATTGGGCGTAGTTACCAAGTGGATGGGTGACTGTTTGTGCACCCTGGCTTCAGTACAGTCCCCATTTCACCCAGCTGTTAATGAATTCCTACCCTTTTCGGGGTCAGGGAAAGTAAAACAGCGAGGGAAAGGAGATGGGCGCCGCCCTCAATATGCTGGCCCCTGGAGAACCTGAGGTCTTTGACATCTCGTTTCTCACGACCTCGTAGGTTATGGGACACTTTTACCGTGTAAAAAATTGTTTTGATCGCAGCTTGTCTTGGCTGAAGACAATCGTAACAAAACATTTTAAGGCATAACATCATTTTAATGTAGACCATGTCAATCTTACATCAGTAAATTGCAAAGCTTTTGGTATAGGTCAAAGCAGAATGGAACTGTATGTGTACACCATTTTAAGTCACGGCAGATTTACCTGGGTGAAGTTCAGGCTGCTCTCCACGGGGAACGCTTGTTGCCGCAATAGCAGTGCCACCCATTCTGTATTTTTTCTTTTCCTGTTTATCATATGCATTTAGTTTCCTATTAGAGTGACTTTTAAAAAAATAGCCAAGGACAACTCTCTTGTTGTCGTGGGTTCTTTTACGAGCACTTAAAGGGTATTGTGTACGGGACCCTGGCTTACCGTCTCATCCGAAAGATTATCAGCTACACCACGACTCAAGGTTTCGTGAAGGGGGGGGGGAAGTTTTGGGCCCAAACCAGGATGAAACCACCACACACTTGAAACGCAGACTTTTCGCTTTCTAGGCAGGTGTATCACCTCTAGACCACCGATGGGAGGGAGGACTGTGTTCAGATAAAGGCACACACTTTGCCCTGAGGCAGACAGACATAACACAATAGAGGAGAGGGGAACAGAAACAAGACAGGCCGTTAGCTTAAAAGGAAAAAAAAACGAAAGCTAAAAGCAGCCAGTGTGTGTAAAAACCCAGTGAATAGTTGAAATGTGTGCACGGAAAGTGCATTGCTGCAAAGGGCAGTGTCGTGTTCAAAGGTTACCTACACTACTCTCGCCTCTTGTCTTTCTCTGTCAGGTCTCTCCTGATTCTCTGTTTTCTCTCTGTCGAGTCTGTCTGTGTGTTTTTGTTTTCTCTGTCTGTTCTGTGTCTCTTTTGTCTGTGTCTTTGTGTGTGTGTGTGTGTGTGGGGGGGGGGGGGGTTGTTCTAAAAAAGAGAGAATGAATGAATGAATGAATAATCTTTATTCTTCAAGGGTTACAGAGTAAGCATTACATACTTTTTTTCATCCGGCCCTTGCCCTGATCAGGGAATAAAGCTAAGAACCCCCCTCCCTACCCCTACATACCAGCATCACCACCAACAGCAGTTCAACCAAGGAGAGAGAGAGAGAGAGAGAGAGGAGAAGAGAGAGAGAGAGAGGAGAGAGAGAGAGAGAGAGAGAGAGAGAGAGAGAGAGAGCGAGCAAGCATAATGTGTGTGTATGTATGTATGTGTGCGAGTGTGTGTGTTTGCATGTGTGTGTGTGCATGAGTGTGTGTGTGTGCGCGCACGCGTGTGTGGGAGAGAGCGTGCATAACCACCACATTTTGTATGCAACAAAGAAGGCAACAAACAGCAGCAACCACTACGCCACCACCACCACCAACCACCACCACCACCACCACCACCACCACCACCACCACACCACCACCACCACCACCACCACCACCACTATAACATCAGCGACAGCAGCAACTGCAATGACAACTTCAATCACCACCACAACAAACTGCGCCGATAACAACTATCATATAACTCCCGCTTAAGTTTGCACTGCACACAGATCAAAAGAAAGGAGAAAAACAAACAAACCTGTGTTTCTGTTATCTGGGAAAACCATCTTCCTCAAACGAGGAGTTGAAGTTTCACTCTGAATAATCTGTGGTAAATGGGATGTCACGTGGTTCAGTTCACCACAGTCCCCCCCCCCCCCCCCACGTAAAAAAAACCCAAACCAAAAAAATTATCCAACCTAAAACAAATCAAAACGTAAACAGCACACCATCAACCAAACAGAAAAAAAGCACACTAAAAGATCAATTTGTCTAAAAACAAAAAAAAATCCCATGATATATATACGATACACCCATTCTAATCATCGGAATAATTCGCCAGGAGATGGTAATAGAAGTTGCAGGCTTGAATTTTCACTGAGCTGACCATTAAATCCTTAAATATTTAGATAGATATACACCTTTCACACCGAAGTCAGATACGCAGCACCTGACTTGTCAGGCGCTTAACGGCAGCGCAACACATTTCTTTTTGCGCTCACATAACAGACAACAACAGTTGCTGTCTGAGTGTTCGACGACGACGAAGAAGAAGATAAACCTTTGAAATGCTTTGTTCTGCCTCTGTGTCATACTTTGTTCTTAGTGAATAAATATGTTACGCATATTTTGAGATGTTATGCTGTGATGTTGTTCTGTTTATTCTTTTTTTTCGAAGTATGTGACATGGTATGAATGGCGGTTATATAACTATCATCTTGTTTTTTCAACGGTACAACATGTTTTAGCAATGTCAAATTCTCTTTTTCTCTTTTTCTCTTTTTCCCCCTCCCTTTTTATGCTATTTTTTTGCTTTCTTTTTCTTTCTTTCTTTCTTTCTTTCTTTCTTTCTTTCTTTCTTTCTTTCTTTCTTTCTTTCTTTCTTTCTTTCTTTCTGTCTTTCTTTCTTTCTGTCTGTCTGTCTGTCTGTCTGTCTGTCTGTCTGTCTGTCTGTCTGTCTGTCTGTCTGTCTTTCCTTCCTTCCTTTCCTTCCTTCCTTCCTTCCTTCCTTCCTTCCTTCCTTTCTTTCTGTCTGTCTGTCTGTCTGTCTGTCTGTCTGTCTGTCTGTCTGTCTTTCTTTCTTTCTTTCTTTCTATCTTTTTTTCTTTCTGTCTTCCTTCCTTCCTTCCTTCCTTTCTTTCTTTCTTTCTTTCTTTCTTCCCTTCATTATCTCTGTCCTCCTTTCTTTCATTTATTCAATCCTTTCTTTCTTCCCTTGTTTGTTTGTTTTTTCCTTCTTTCCTTCTTTCTTTTCCCTCTCCATTCTCTTCTTTCTTTTTTTACTTGTTTTTCCCTGCCTGCTTGCTGGTTTTTGTCTCTCATTGTTGAGTTTTTCTTCTTCTGTTTTTGTTCTGTCTTTCTTTTTTTATATATAGTCTTTTCTTCTTTTTGCAGGCTTCCTCCCATTTATCTACCCTTTGCATGTTTATTGAACTGAGGATGAGAGGCCCACTTTCTTTCTTTGTTCCTTTCTTTGCTTTCTGTCTTTCTTTCTCTCTTGTTTGCTGTCTTTCTTTCGTTTCTTTTTATTTTGTCTTTGTTCCTAAACCTATTCACCCACATGTTTGCTGAACCAAAGATGACCCGATCAGCAAACATGGACAAGACAATATCTGAGAAGAATTGCAAAGTAGAAATGCGAAGATGAATTGCGAAAAAGAAAAAGAAGAAGAAGACTTGCGAAGGAGAATAGCGGAGAAGAAATTAAATTGCAAAAAAAGAAGAAGAAAAATTGCCAAGAAGTACTGCGAAGAAACAAGAAGAATGGCGAAGAAGAAGAATTGCAAAGAAGAAGGAAAAGAATTGCAAAGAATAAGAATAATTGCGAAGAAGAATTGTAAAGAAAAATTGCGACGAAGAAGAATTGCAAAAAAGAAAGAACGCAAAGAAGAACAAAACGTTAAGAAGAAGAATGCAAAGAAAATGCAAAAAAGAATCGCGAAGAAGCAATCAGAGGAGAAGAAAAAGAAGACAGAGAAGGAGAAGAAGAATGCAAAGAAGAAGAAGAATGCAAAGATTTAGATAAAGAATGCAAAAAATAAGAATGCCAAAAAATGCAAAGAAAAATAAGATGAACAAGGAAAAGAAAAAGAAGAGTACAAAAAGAAGAAGACTGCAATAAAGAAGACTGCAAAGAAGAAAAAGAAGAAAAAGCAACAAAAATGCAAAGAAAAAATGCAAAAAATGCAAAAAACAAAGAATGCAAAGAAGATGGAAAATAGGAATGGGAGGAGGAAGGCAAAGAAGAAGAAGAATGCAAAGAAGAAGAAAAATGTAAAGAAGAAGAATACAAAGAAGAGGAATGCAAAGAAGGAGAATGGAAAAAAGAAGAATTGCGAAGAAGAATTGTGAAGGAAAGTTGCGACAAAGAAGAACTGCAAAGAAGAAGAAGAATTGCGAAGAAGACGAATTGCCAAGAAGAAGAAAAGGCAGAATTGCAAAAAAATATTGCGAAGAGGAAGTGCGAAGAATTACGAAGAAGAATTGCGAAGAAGAAGAATTGCGAAGAAGAAGAATTGCAAAGAAGAAGAATTGCGAAGAAGAAGAATTGCAAAGAAGAAGAATTGCAAAGAAGAAGAACTGCGAAGAAAAATTGCGATGAAGAATTGCGATGAAGAATTGCGATGAAGAAGAATGCGAAGAAGAATGCGAAGAAGAATGCGAAAAAGAAGAAGAAGGAAAAGAAGAAGAAGAAGAAGAAGAAGAAGAAGAAGAAGAAGAAGAAGAAGAAGAAAAAGGAGAACGCTGACTCTTCTCTTTTGAGATGTTAATCTTGGGAAGATTGCCAGAAAATGAGAATGCTTTGAATTCCTCCTTTTTTGTGCTATTGTCTCCCTGTCTCTCTCTTTCCACCTCTGTCTGTCTGTTACTACTCTGTCTCTACCTTGTCCTCTCTCTCTCTCTCTCTCTCTCTCTCTCTCTCTCTCTCTCTCTCTCTCTCTCTCTCTCTCTCTCTCTCTCTCTCTCTCTCTCTCTCTCTCTCTCTCTCTCTCTCTCGACAGTCTTTACATATTAGTTGTAATACATAGCTATTATGTCGACAGCTGGAGCTGATGCACAGTATAATACTGTATTTCAAGTCATGGACTGGCGTTTAGGACAGATGCTACATTGCTTGCAGTCTCACACAGCCTCTATCAACGCTACTCTGAACAACAAGTTTGACAATCTAGACAGCACACTCCGCCAGATGGTCTATGATGTCAACAGGCTGAAACAGTTTGCAAGTCAAGGGGCAGAAGACATCAGAAACCTGCAAGAAGACTGCAGTTCAATACTACAGAGACTGGACACGCTGGAGCAGGTAGCTGAACAGACAGAAACAGAAACGAAAACTTTCAACCTGAAATTTTTTGGAATCCATGAACCATCAGGAAGATACGGAACAACAAGTGAGGATCAAATTCTAGACATTCTGTCAGTACATTCCAGACGTACGTGGACTCCCTGGGATATAAGGAGGGCATTCCGTGTCGGAGGAAGAAGACAAAGTGATGAAGAAGCCCGCCCACTAATTGTACAGTTTCAGAGGTGGGGGGACAAAATGGAAATATTGAGGGACACAGAACTGCGAGACTCACTTAGAAGTGAAAACATCAGAGTGACTTCTGATTTAACATCAAGACAGAAGCAACTACTGGACTTTTACAAGCGGCAGGGAAAAACTGCGTTTTACAAACATGGAAAATTACAAGTCATAGATAAGGAAAGATATCAGCCTAGAACACGATTTCCAGATCGGCGAGATTCAGAAGACAGCTATGATGAAGACTGGCCACAACCTTCAAGGAAGAAGAACAATTATTCCAAGACGTCACAGAGAGGGGTATACGGAAATCGTAGCCATGGCAGAAAACATGTCAGTCACAAAAGTCAGAGGGAAGAGATGGACAACTACATTCCAAGTTACCATTTCAGGAGAGAACAGACAGCTGATCGCCATGAAGACCATGCTGAGATAGTACAACCAAGGATCAGAAACTACCAGCATGATGGAAATGGCTCGTCCCATGATACCCAGCTTCCATACGGCAGAATGTCAGGAGAATGGACGGAGACAAAACAACGTAAAGAAGCACAGAGAGATCAACGTGACGGTTTTAGGGACAGGAAACTGGATTCTAGAGGGTCAAAGGGCAATCCTATCTGTCAGCAAGTGCCCAGTGGTGACCCCGTCCAAAGAAAACAAACGAGTAGAAGCTTCACAACTGGCTACCAGCACGCTGCTAACAGAATGCCAGTGGCTCCAGGACACCAGACTTACAGTCAGGCAGTCCGCTCGATGCCCAAACCACACAGATGGCAGGCCTCCAGACAGGGGGAGTACAGCAACAACCAGCAGGACAGGGGGACAGGAGGCAGGAGGACACAGTCAGCAAGTTCTGCACACTCTGCAGAGACACAGTCCAGTGAACTGCTGCTGCTGCCAGCAATCACACATTCTGCTGTGTGTGCGACAAATAATGACGTGGACAATGATACTGACACAGACACAAGGGATACAGAAAACAGTAGTGGGCAGACTGAGGACAAACAAACAGACATAAGGGAAATAAAATCATGTCAACAAAATGGCAAACACTACTGCAAAGTAACAACTGATGGGGAACTATATGCTGGACAAGACAAAGGTATTATGAACATGACTTCACAACAATGCAACATTAACAGCATGCAGGGTGACTTGGACCAAATAGCTGACAAGGACATGGACACACAGCGGACTGAAAAAGGGATGGGGAACCAGCATCAGAAGCCTCTTCCACAGAGGAACAACAGGAGGCGGAAGGCGAATGTTCCGGGCCAACCAAAGGGGGCAGTCGCTGGGAGTCCAAAATTCCCCAGCCTACCAGGGCACGTTCTACGCGCAAGACAGGAAGGAAAGTGCAGGCAAGAAGTGAATCACGACCAACAACAAGGACACTTCGCTCTGACAGCAAACAGAAAAGAGCACTAAGCCAAAGCAGTATCATTGATGCTTTTAGGCAGGGCCAAGACAAGGTAGTAGAAGACAGTGTAGTCAGTGAGAAACAGGGAAATGACTCTGAGACCCCTTCACCTGGGAGGGAGAATGAATAGGGGTTTGGCCGGGCATCATACCATAGTAAGGCAAAGCATGGCGAAAATAAGCTTCTAAACCATAATGAACTAGAACATGCCTCAGATAAAAGTAAAAGTAAATATAGTGAGGTAACATTTTTATGCTACAATGTGTGTGGGTTAATCACTAAGTTAGATGACCCAGATTTTGTTAATTTTGTCACACAGTATGATTTTATTTCCTTAACAGAAACGTTTCTTTCTGGAAATCTAGAGACAGCATCATTTTCAAAGTTTAACAGTTATATTTCCAAAGCTACAAAGCTTACTAAACATGGCAGACGCTCTGGAGGTGTAGCGGTTCTCGTGAGGAAATGTTACTCTGAGTATGTAAAAAGAATTCATACCGAAGTTGAAAATGTTGTTATATTGAATGTTAGTAAAGAGCTGTTGAACACAAAGAAAGACGTTATTTACATATCTGCATACATTCCACCATATGACTCGCCATTTTGGAGTAAAACAGACAATGGCTATGGATTGGAATTATTAGAGAAATGTGTTATAGACCTTTATGAAACAGTTGATGATTTCTATCTGATAGTTTGTGGTGACTTTAATGCGCGAACTGCTTCAAAAAATTATGATGACTTGGGTTCTGATGACATTCAGCCTTTTGATGTACATAACACAAATTATCATTATCTCTCTAGAGCATCGCATGACAAAGATGTTAATTTATTTGGTAAACAACTTTTGGAGTTTTGTAATGTGACTGACTGTGCAATTTTGAATGGTATATCTGAGTATGGCTATGATGGCAGTTGCACCTATATTGGTAGCTCAGGTGCTAGTGTAGTTGATTATTTCATTGTCTCTTGTGATTTGTTTTCGAGTGTGGAGATGGAACATTTGAAAGTGCTAGATGCAATAGACTCAGACCACTTACCTGTAGAATTAGTCGTTAAGCTCTGTATAAAACAGAACAGAGATGACAATGTTAGTACTGCTGACAAGGAAGGGAGAAAATCGTGTGTGAGGGAGAAAATCATTTGGGAGAAAGAAAAGGAGGGGGATTTCATAAAGGCAATTAACGAAAATACTATCAGAATTAAGATAGAAGAGGCTATTTCATACACTAACAATAATATAGACAAGGCCCTCGAGTTATTTGTTGATGGCTTACTAACGGCAAGTAAGTGCATGGTTAAGCAGTGTAATCTTGGTAAGAAGCACAGGCGATCACCTTGGTTTGACGCTGAGTGTCGCAGAGCAAAACAACTAACAAAGAAGCAGTTAAGAACATTTAGAAGAACGGGGAAGGACTTTGACAGGAAAACGTATTTAGAAGGGAAAAAGCAGTATAAACTGTTGATAAAACAAAAGAAGAAATGGTTCAGGAAAGATCTTGCTGAGTTGTTGACTAAGAAAAGCAACGATTCAGCATCATTTTGGAAAGAACTGAAAAAGATTGGAGGGAGTGAAAGTATTGGCATCAGTGATCGAATAAAACTAGAAGAGTGGCATGAACACTTCAAGAACGTGCACAATACTGGAAAAATACAGCCCATAGTTAACACTGATTTAGATAGTAGTTTGGAAGAAGACAAAGATCATGTACTGAATATGCCCATTGTAAAAGAAGAAATTGAACGTGCATTAAAAAAAACTGAAATGTGGCAAAGCCCCGGGAATAGATGGTGTTACAGCAGAGATGCTAAAGGCTGGTAATGGAATTGTGATAGAATTTTTGGAAAAATTCTTTAATCATATATTCAGTCAAGGTATCTATCCTAAAGAATGGGCAAAAGCAATTGTAGTTCCCATCTTCAAAAAGGGCAATGCAGACAACCCAGATAATTATAGAGGTGTTTCATTAATTAGCATATTGTGTAAATGTTATACATCAGTTCTCAACACACGACTGTACTTGTGGTTGGAAGACACTCATTACATTGTGGAAAACCAGGCTGGTTTTAGGAGAAGACATTCCACGGTTGACCATATCTTTACATTGTATTCTGTTATACAGAAATGTCTTAATAGCGGGAAAAGAAAACTGTACGTGGCTTTTATTGATATTAAGAAAGCGTTTGACTCTGTACATCACCAAAAATTACTTGAAGCTCTTATTAATGCAGGGGTCAGGGGGAAGTTCTTTTGCTCCCTCAAAGCTATGTATAGCTCACTTCTATCCTGTGTCAGAATTAATAATGAATATACCGACTTTTTCCATTGTCCTACAGGAGTTCGCCAAGGCTGTGTTCTTAGTCCTACCCTTTTTTCACTGTTTATAAATAATTTAGCTCAGCATGTTAATGAAGTTGGTGTTCATGGTATTCAGCTTCTCCCAACAGTGACAGAATTGTTTATTCTCTTATTTGCCGATGACGTGGTTTTGTTATCAACCACCCCCAGAGGACTGCAGACTCAATTAAACCATTTAAAGACTTGTTGTGATAAACTAAAGTTTAGAGTTAACAAAGAGAAGACTAAGGTTATGGTTTTTAGAAAAGGTGGACACTTATCAAAAAATGAAAAATGGTTTTATGATGGTGATCTTGTGGAAGTTGTAAATAGCTACACGTATCTCGGATTCACATTTACCACAAAACTAAGCTGTAAAATTGGAACTGCTGCTTTTGTCACTAAAGGAAAAAGAGCGGTCCATATCTTAAGTAGAGCCTATTCAAAATGCAAAGAAATGACACAGAAAACTTTTTTCAAAATATTTGATGCAAAAGTGCAGTCCATATTAATTTATTCCTCTGAAGTCTGGGGAGTTAATAGACTTGATAACCTTGAAAAAGTACACCTCTTAGCTTGCAAACGATATCTGGGGGTACCTTTGAAAACACCGAATAAATTAGTGTACGGTGAGCTAGGAAGAT
>CM060328.1:13653310-13668310 GCA_030674155.1 Stramonita haemastoma
ACACACACACACACACACACACACACACACACACACACACACACACACACACACACACACACACACAGAGGGCAGGTTCATTACTGGGGGAAAAGGCAGAGCGTAAAAACCCCTGTCTCAGAACGTCAATCTTAATGTGAACGTGTTCTGAATTTTCTTCCTTCTGTTTTCCATGCTGCCGTCTTTCTTCTCTCCTTTCTTTTGGTTTTTTTTTTTTCTTTTCTTTTCTTTTTAAGAAATTTCAATTCAGCAACCTTTGTCGTTTCTCCATATCTCACCATTTAAAAAAAAAAAAAGTTTCTTTTCAAACAGCGGGTGTGGCAGCACATAAATCAGTGTCAACGTCAATACTCCAGCATTGTTGAACTTTTTTGTTTTTGTTGTTGTTTATTTTCTTTTTTCAAATCAGATTATCGTGAGGAGGATTTTTTCCCTTGCCTAGAGTTAGCATCAGTACTGCCTCCACTTCCCTGAAAATCCATTTAGAGAAGATTGTTTAAAGCAGTGTCCCGTGTGCCAAAGCACGCAGAACATCTTGCGCAAAATGTCAATCCACGTTCTGCTTTTCGTAGGAGTAGGCCATATATGTCTGTGTACGTATACTTACAGATGTGTATGTGTCTGTCTACAGGTTCCTATATACATGTTCTCTCAATTGAATGCATGACTGGTCGGCCGCAGAAACAGTGTGTGTATGTCCAGTTATGGATTTGTGTGTATGTATGTGTGCGTGTGTTTGTGTATGTGCGTGTAACTAATTATGTGTGTATATGTGTGTGTCTGTCCAGGGAGGGAGAAAAAGAGGCAGACCAAGGAAGAGATGGAAGGACAACATCAGCGAATGAACAGGCCTAGAACTCAGCCAAATTTTGAGAAAGGCAGAACAGAGGTAGGAATGGAGGGAACTGCTTGTCAAGTCTTCGGGGGTGCCCCCACGGTCGCCGGACTAAGGGATAGATAGATAGATTAGATAGATAGATAGATAGATAGATAGATAGATAGATAGATAGATAGATAGATAGATATAGATATTGTGTGTGTGAGTGAGGGGGGGGCTGGTAGTGGTGATGGTAGTATATGTGTGCGTGCTTGTGTGTGTGTGTGTGTGTGTGTGTGTGTGTGTGTGTGTGTGTGTGTGTGTGTGTGTGTGTGTGTGTGTGTGTGTGTGTGTATTTGCATGCGCGCATGGGTCTCTGCACGGGAATCTATGTGTGGCTGTGTACGTGCCTGTTGTCTTTATGTGCCCGGCCCTGTGTGTTCCTTTCGCCCCCCCCCCCCCCCCCCCCCCCCCCCCCCCCACAGGTGGTATAACAGGCCCAAACATACAATCCTTATATTCAAGTCTTCAGGCAAAGATCACTGTAGCCTTCTGCCTCTGCTGACTGCTGCTGCTGCTGCGAGGCCTAGTCAAGTTCTGTTGTTCTCTTCAGGGCTAAGTGGTTTGCCGTCTGCAGGCCAAGTCACCGCGGCGCGGTTTGTCTGTCGTCTGCTTCCCATCTCTGACACACTCCGTTTGTGATCGATAGACAATGGGTGAGGAGTTTACCATGTGGATGGCATATCGTGTGAGGTTCATTCGGGTCCGTGAATGAGTATGCGTACATGCAAACATACACACGCACACACACAGACGGACAGAGAGACACATACACACACACGTGCGCGCGCGCGCACACACACATACACACACACTACTTCATGCACAAACATGCGTATGCACGCAAACACCTATACACACAGCGCTCGCACGCACGTTCACTCACACACACATGTACACACACGCGTGCGCGTGCCAACTCATACACGCAGGCAGGCACACACGCACACAGAAAGAGACACGGACACACACACACACACACACACACACACACACACACACACACACACACACACACACACACACACACACACACACACACACACACACACACACCACAAATACACCACACACACACACACACAAATACACATGACACACACACACAGTAGCGCGCGCGCGTGCGCGCGCGCACACACACACAGACACATACACACACACAAGACACACTCAATACACACACTAACACACTAACCCCCCCTCCCACCCACACACAGACACGCACGCACACTTTTTCCTTCGTGTTCAAGGTTAAAAAGTCGAAGATGTTATTTCCAAAACATAGCTTCAAGTTTCCATGAACATGACAAAGATGAAGAACCTGTGACCTACAGTAATGACTTTACCATTGCAGCAGCCTCTGACACATTCCTCTGAAATATCAGGAGGATGGAAGCAGCTTTCTCCATTCACCTTGCTGACAAGATGTCAAACTGTGTGTGTGTGAAAAATTTTGTATGCGTCATACATTATCTCTGTCAAAGACAAAGACACAGACACGCACGTGCGTGTACATGCATGGGTGTGTGCGCGCAAGCATGAAGGTATACACACAAAACGTAGATTTATACATACATAGATATAGAGATACATAGATTTATACATATATAAATACGGAGATACATAGATTTATACATATATAGATACATGCATACATGCATGCATACATACATACACGCACACACTCACCAACACACACGCCACACACATCACACACACACGTACATCACACACACACACACACAACACTCACACACCACACCCCACCCCCCCCCCCCCCCCCCCCCCCCCCCTCACACACGTTTTTGTCTTATGCGCCAAAGGTTAAAAGACGAAGATGTCGTTTCCAAAACATAGCTTCAAGTTTCCAATGACATGACAAAGATGAAGAACCTATGACCTACAGTAATCACTTCACCATTGCTGCAATCTCTGACGAATAATTCTGGAATACATTGCGGATGGAAACGTCTGCCTCCAATTTCCCACTGACAAGATGTCAAAGTGTGTGGGGAATTTTTGCATGTGTGTGTGTGTGTGTGTGTGTGTTGTTTTTATTTCATTTATTTATTTTATTCTTTTATATCGAGGATAATGGAATAAGCACTCATGTGCTTTTTTTTTTATCCAGTCCCCGTGTGTATGCAATTGTCAAAATATTGTCATCTGTTCCCACCGGCACACAAAGGCCTACTCTTACGAAAAGCGGAACAGGATTTAACGTGTGCGCAAGATATTCTGCGTGCGTTTGCACACGGGGCCTCGGTTTACAGCCTCATCCGAAAGACTTTTGGGGAGAGTGGAGTCAGCACTGATGGTAACTCCAGGGGAAAAATCCCCTCGAACGAGAATCGAACTCGGGTCTTCAAATTGCCAAATTGCCAATTTCTGACCACTAGGCTATCCCGTCCCCAGGTTGTGCTGTGTTGTGTTGTGTTGTGTTGTATTGTGTTGTCCTGGAACACTCAGACAGTAACTCTTGTCTGTCATTTGAGCAAAAAAGCGTTGCGCTGCTGTAATACCCCTGACAAGTCAGACCCAGCACATCCGACTTCAAAATCCATGGAAAACAATTTCATCTTTTAAATCTTTCTGAAAAAAAAACAGGCAGGAGAATGGACCAAGAAGGCAGAAAACAGATAACAAGAAGGAGGTGACAAGAAGAAGAGGAGCAAGGCGGAAAAACAAAAAGAAGGAAAGAAAAGAGAAAAATCCTACCATAGAACTACCAGAAGGTGTAAATGCTATTTATACTGACAGGACCCCGGCATCCCAACGGGGTAGACCTTTGGCCTGACCTGACCTGACCTGACCTGACCTGACCTGACCTGTTTCGAGTTTGTGGCTCCTGAATGAATGCATTGGCAGAATCTGTGTGAGGCAGCTGCGGTACTGGTAAAGTCGTTTCTGCATGAAATGTGACCCGTTATCCATCCTTGTCGTGTCCATAGAAACTCAACGCTATGTTTTGACAGTTACGTTCTCGTTAGCGAGGGGAACTAAAAAAAAATGTATGTGTGTGTGTGTGTGTGTGCGTGCGTGTGTGTGTGTGTGTGTGTGTGTGTGTGTGTGAGTGTGTATATGTATGTGTGTATGTGAGTGGGAAAGGTACAGAGACAGAGTTAAAAAGTCAGCTGAGAGACATAAACAGAGAGAGAGAGAGGGGGGCAGGAGACAGAGACAGAGACAGAGACAGCGATACAGACGGGTAGACAAAAAGAAAGACAGAAAAACAGACACAGACAGAGAGATAGATACAGATTCAAACAGACAAATAGACAGACAGACAGACAGACAGACAGACAGACCGACAGAAAAACAGAGTAAGAAAGCGAACCAGACAGACAAACAGAGGGGCAGAGACAGAGACAGGCATAATTATAGACAGATAGTCACACAAACAGACATTATAATACATGGAATTTGTATAGCGCTATCTCTTGTAAAAACAAATCAAAGCGCTTGCATTTGACCTACAGAGCCACAGATCATGCTGCCACCAGGCGCAAAGATCAACGACGAACAACGATGATCAACTGTTGTTGTCTTGTTGCTGCTGTACACTGTTGTCTTGTTGCTGCTGTGCACTGTTGTTGTCTTGTTGCTGCTGTGCACTGTTGTTGTCTTGTTGCTGCTGTGCACTGTTGTTGTCTTGTTGCTGCTGTACACTGTTGTCTTGTTGCTGCTGTGCACTGTTGTTGTCTTGTTGCTGCTGTGCACTGTTGTTGTCTTGTTGCTGCTGTGCACTGTTGTTGTCTTGTTGCTGCTGTGCACTGTTGTTGTCTTGTCTTCTTATTCACATTAAGTGACAAACAGACCCCCTGGCAAATGAATTTCAAGAAAAAGAGAATTTAATACATAGACATACATGCAGACAGACAGACAGACAGACAGACGGACGGACGGACGGACGGACGGACGGACGGACGGGCGGACGGACGGACACACACACACACACACACACACACACACACACACACACACACACACACACACACACACACACACGTACACACACACACACACACACACACACACACACACACACACACACACACACACACTTTCAGCATATGGAGAGCACCAAGCATGGCCCACAAACACGCATGTGATAAACACGTGGACTGCTGAGTTTCTATCTCATAAACAGCCCTTGTTTTCGGTGCGAGTCTGCACCACTTAAGACACATGGCGAACTCGCAAAGCATAAGAGAACAAGTAAAAGTAAAAGTAGATAAAATGATTTTTGTAAAGGGGAAAAAAGATATTGATGATAATGGCTCCATTTATGTCTCTGTATAACAATTAAATATGGCACACATGTACGCATGCATACACGCAAGCGCATGCACGTGTGCGCGTACGTGCACACATACACTTACACACATGTGTCTGTGTGTGTGTGTCTGTGTCTGTGTGAGTATGTATCTGTACACTTGTATACATACTTGTCATCTACCTTGTCATTAGAAGAACGACTGAAAAGTTGATATTAAAGATTGTGTAATGATCCATAAACGTTTACCCATCTTTAACCTCGGCTTTTAAGTTTAACGAGGTGACAGCGCTGATATAATAACCCTAGTGGTCGGCGGGCTATAAACAGCATGGTTGAACCAGGATTTTACTGACAGTATACCCCCAGTTCACCCAGCTGTAAATGGGTACCTGCCCTCTTTAGGATCAGGGAAGGTAAAGCGGCAAGAAAGAGAGAAGATGAGCGCCGCCCTGAATATACTGGTCCCTAGAGAAGCTAGATGCCTCGCTTCCTACAACCACACAGGTTAGGGGACACCTTTGCCTTTTCATACCTATATACCTGTATCGTGGACAGGACAGCACAGTGGTCAAAGCACTTTTTCTCCGCGAGCTGAGGTTAAGCAGTATTGAACGTGGTAACCCAGTGGATGAGTGACCGTTTGTACGCCTTGGCTTCAGTACAATCCCCCATTCCATCCAGCTGTAAATGGGTACCTGCCCTCTTTAGGATCAGGGAAGGTAAAGCAGCGAGGGAGAGGAGATGGGCGCCGCCCTCAATATGCTGGCCCCTTGAGAAGCTGAGGTCTCTTACACTCGCCCCTAACGACCAGCTAGGTTAGGAGACACCTTTATCGTTTGCCTATATAATATGTCTGTCTGTCTGTCTGTCTGTCTGTCTGTCTGTCTGTCTGTCTGTCTGTATGTATGTATGTATGTATGTATGTATGTATGTATGTATGTATGTATGTATGTATGTATGTATGTATGTATGTGTATTTATATGTTATTCTCTCTCTCTCTCTCTCTCTCTCTCTCTCTCTCTCTCTCTCTCTCTCTCTCTCTCTCTCTCTCTCTCTCTCTCTCTCTCTCTCTCTCTCTCTCTCTCTCTCTCTCTCTTTTTTTCTCTCAACAACAACAACAGCAACAAAAACAACGACAACAACAGCAACAACAACAACAGCAACAACAACAACCAACAACAACAATATTAGCAGCAAAAATAATAGCAACAACAATAACAACAGTAGGAGCAGCAACAACAACAATCACATTCTCACGCACTCAACTGTCAAGAGATGTAAATTTCCACCCTGAAAGAAAAAGAAAAAGAAAAAAAAAGGTTTTAATCTTGCTAGCACATGTGCATTATGGTGTGCCAATTATAACAAACTCTTATTCTCTGCCCCCCCCCCCTCCCTTTGCCCTGTTATTGTTATTTTCGCCAGTATTTTTTTTTCTACTGTAGAACAACAATCCTTTTCAGAGTGCAGATGGTGGCGTTGTTGTCATATGATTATCTAACCAGAAACATGCTCCTGTAATATTGCATACAGCACCCCTATTTTCTCTGTCTCTGTCTCTTGTCTGTCTGTCTGTCTCAGTCTCTGTCTGTCTGTCTGTCTGTCTCTCTGTGCGTGTGTGTGTTTGTGTGTGTGTGTGTGTGTGTGTGTGTGTGTGTGTGTTTTCCATGCGAGTGTGCGTGCGCGTGTGTGTGTAGTTATTATTTACGTGTACGTGCGACCAACACCCCCATCCCCCGCCACACACACACACACACACACACACACACACACACACACACACACACACACACACACACACACACACACACACACACACACACACACACACACACACCCTCCCGCCCCTCCCTTCTTCATCCCCCACCCCATTCACAAGTATGGTCGTCTGCAAATGCAATCATGTCCACCCCTGCGTCTTCGAAATGCAAACAGAAACCAAGATACCATTTTTGGGTGTGTTTTTTTTTGGCTTGTTTGGTGGGGTTTGTTTTTCAATTTGGGTTTTTTGGGGTTTTTTGTTGTTGTTTGATTTCTGGGTTTTTCTTGTTGTTCTCATTGGCAGCCTAGAAGAGAGCAGTGTGGCTTCAAAGTTAAGCAGGAAGGGAAACACAATAATACACAGGGCAGCAGCAATAACAAACACACTTCTTTGTGTGCACAAGAACAAACAACTTGGGGCTGGAGGGAAGTGGCGATAATGCTATTGGTTTTCATGAATATGGAGCATGCAGGAAAGCTTAGTGGTTACAGCGCTTAAACTTTTACAGCGTTTAACTCATTCGTGATTCGGGTTCTAGTCTTTTGTTTGCTATATATCGATATAATATCATGTTTTACCCTAGAGTTTTTCTTTTGTAGATTTAAACTTGTTCGTGATCTGTGAGTAACTGATATCACTAGTTCGAGTCTTCACTGGGGCGCTCGCTTGTTCGAGATTTTTTTAATCATTTTGGAGACATATTTCGTACTGACTTCCCTTCCATAAAAGTCCTTTGAGGGAGACTATAAACTGAATTCCTGTGTGCAAAACGTATGCAGGACATCTTGCTTACACGATGGAATTCTGACCACTTTTCTCAGACGAGTAGAGCACATAATCCTGGCTGGTGATATTGATGACAGGAACATACCCAGCATGCTTCCTGCATTCTGGGCTCTGCCAGGTTCAATTGTTTTCACTACATACCAGTAAAAAAAAAAAAACCACTGAAATCAAGACCAGTGCATCCGAATTTGGCGGGAGAAAAGTTTTATACTTTTAAGTCTTTCAGGAAAGAAAAGGCACGAGAACAGACCGAAAAAACAGAAATTAGAGAGAGGGAAGGAGGTAACAGGAAGAAAAGGAACAAGGCAGAAACAAGAGGGGTAGAAAAGAGGAATTTCCTTGCACAGAATTTCCAGAAGGTGAAGATGCTATTTATACTGACAAGTCCCGCATCTCATGGGAAAGTTCTAGTAACAGGGCAAAAATGTGAGTTCAGATGGAATTGGAACCCGCAACTTCTCGCTTTTGAGACTCGTGGGTTGCCTCAAGACCCTGATCTACAGGACCGCTCACTGTTCACTGTTTACACCGCTTGGGAAACTATCTGGCGGCTTTGCAGCTATTTGATACTGGCTGCTTAGAACTGATGGCAGAGTGGACTGAAATTTCAGACACCTTGATAATCCATTGTTTGTGAAAATGTTATGCTATTGTTTGTTTGGACGTCTGCTTGTTATCTCTCTGTCTCTGTCTCTTGTCTGTCTGTCTGTCTGTCTGTCTTCTGCTATTCCTGTCCTGTCTTGACTCTCTGTCTCCGTCTGTCCGTCTGTTCCCCCCCCCCCTCTCTCTCTCTCTCTCTCTCAGTATGCAGGTGTGTGTTTGCGTGCGTGCGTGCGCGCGTGGGTGTTGTGTGTGTGTGTGTGTGTGTGTGTGTGTGTGTGTGTGTGTGTGTGTTCGTGCACTGTGTGTGTGTGTACATGCGCGCTATGTATGTATATGCGATGCGTGCACTGTATGTCTGAACTATGTGTCTGTGTGTCTGTCTTTACCCAGATTCTATGTTTCTGCATGCGTAAAGCCACCCACCCACCAGAGAGCTACAGGGGTCTTGATTGTAGCACAGCAGCCAGGCTACAGCCAGAAGGTTTGATGTTCACAGTGCACATGATGAGGAGATCAGCTGCCACACTGAACTGATGCCCCCTACACTCAGCAGGCATTGTTCTGGACAGTTGAACTCCCAGCTGTAGCCCAGCACTGCTCTGTCGATACAGTCACATGGGCCCGCATGGTTTGCTGCTTAAAGGGTCGGTGGTCTAGAGGTAGGGTAACTGTGCCTGCCTAGAAAACGAAAAGTCCGGGTCGGTGTGTGGGGTGGTTTGAACTCCGTTTGGGCCCAAACTTTCCCCCATCTATTAGACTATAAGTGGTGGTCTGGGTGCTAGTCTTACGGATGTGACTATAAGCCGAGGTCCTGTGTGTTACACAAAACTATTCAGCGCACGTAAAAAATCCCACGGCAACAAGAGGGTTGTCCCTGGCAAAAAAAAAAGACACTCTGATAGGGAAAAAATACAATTGCAGACAGGAAAAAGAAAATAAAAATACTGAGTGGCGCTGCTCTTTTGGTGACGCGCTCTTCTCGAGAAGAGCAGCCCGAATTTCACACAGAGAAATCTGCTGTGACTGTAAGTGCTATAAAAGAAAATAGAATATAACATAAATAACAAGGACTTATTTGTGGCTTTTTGTTTTCTCTTTTGTTTGGAATTGGGGGTTTTCGTGGTTCATTGTTGTTGATCGTTTGGGGATTTTTTTCGCGTGTTTTTTTTTTTTTTTTACTTTGTTTGTGTGCTTCCTAATAAAGTCCTAAGAAGTTACAAGAAGTTTTCTAGAAAACGCACAAGACGTTCTGATTGCGTTTAACTTCACGATTCCACGATCCAGTTTATTGTCTTCCTCCTCATCCTCAGACGCTCAGACAGCAGCTTTTGTTGTCTTCATATGGGCGAAAACGCATTGTGTTGCCGCTTAAACACCTGACAAGTCAGGCCCAGGCATCCGACATCGGCGTGGGGAGAGAATTTCTATTTTTCAATTTGATAGAAAAGGCAGATGAATAAACCAAGACGGCAGAAAAGAGACAAACATCAGAAACAAAGTAAAAAATAAAGAGAGGGATAGAAAAGAGGAAATTTCCTAGCACAGAATAGCGAGAAGATGGGGCTGCTATTCATACGGCCAGGTCTCTGTAATACCCACGTGGGAGGGTGGGGGGAGGGGGGAGGGTTATTCTCTAATCTGAAGGATTTTTTTTTTTACGAATAGAGTGAGAACAAATGGTACAAACAGTAAAAACGGGGCGTGTGTGGGGGAGGGGGGGGGATTATACTCTAATCTAAAAGATTGTGGGGGGGGGGGGGGGGGGGGGGGGGGATGGAGTCAGTACAAATTACAACTCCATAGATAAAAAAAAAAGAAATCCCCAAACATACACATAAACAAATACTCGAACCAATTCCTCACTTTACCATCAGATCGTGAGTGCAAACGGTGTAATATAACCACTAGACTATGCCGGGACATGTTGTCCATTTAGCCTCTAGACGTGAACCGGCAATGACAGCAGAATGCACAGATGATGTCAGCTAAGTGACGCTAAGGTTACGGACCTTGGTGAGCGCTATTCCCTACTGCATTCACGGGATGACGATATGTCGGGATCTTGCTGACGTCATGTATTTGACGTCATCGGCATGTGTGCCAGTGACTGACTGCTTGTCGCATGGTGTTTGGCTTGATGTTGGCGGCTATCGTGGTTGTCTTTAGGGTTTGGTGTAGGGTTGTTGTTGTTGTTGTTGTTGTTGTTGCGTTGTTATTGTTGTTAGTGTTGTTGCAGTTGGTATTTTGTTCATAAAAAAAAGAAAATCACAAGATTTGAACGTCCGCACATGTTGTGTGGTGTGTGAGTGATGTAGTGAGTGCGTGGTGCGTTGGTGTGTGTGTTGTGTGTGTGTGTGTGTGTGTGTGTGTGTGTGTGTGTAGAGAGAGAGAGAGAGAGAGAGAGAGAGAGAGAGAGAGAGAGAGAGAGAGAGAGAGGAGAGAGAGAGAGAGAGAGGAAGAGAGAGAGACAGAGACAGACAAGACAGACAGACAGACAGACAGACAGACAGACAGACAGACAGACAGACAGACAACAGACAGACAGACAGACAGAGATAGAGCAGACAGACGACAGTAGACAGATAGCCAAAACACATCATATCATGCCCCAAAAATATACACTCATTCAAACAAACAAACAAACAGACAGAAACAACAAACACAATAACTAAAATAAAAAAATAACTCCCCCCAAACCAAAAACAGATACACCAAAAAAAAAAGAAAAGAAAACCGAAAGAACAAGATAGCTAATAGCAACCTCAGAAGCCAACTAACATGGCAATGGGTAGAGCAGTGAGTGAGTCGACAGCACCATGCCGTATCTTGAACACATCCTATAGATCCCCATCATTCTTAATGATGGACCTTCCTGTCAGGGGCTGATATCCATTGCAGGTGGTCTGGCATGTTTCCCATAGCTGCCTGGTTCCAGGCCAATGCAATGCATAGGAGTTAGTCTGACAGTATGGCCTAGTAGTGTCTGTCTTGCGTGGCATCGTTCCAAAGTCTGTTCGTTTCTGCTGGTCGGTTTCTTGTTCTCTTTCTGTGTTGATTGGGAAAGTTACGTGTTGTAGGTAAATGATAGCAAGATACCCTGTTGAGGGTTTTTTTGGTGTTTGGTTTTGTTTGGTGATTTGTGTTTTGTGGGTTTTTTTTAAGTGTTCGTTATTGTTTGTTTTTTTCTGTTTCTTTGATTTTTTCCTTGTCTTTTCTTTTTTTGCGTCACAGCAGTTTTTTTGTTGTCTTGCCCCATAGGGATGCCTGGAACTTGTCAGTTTAAATAGCATCCTCACCTTTCTGGAAAATCTGTGCTAAAAATTCCCCTTTTTCTATCCTTGTATTTATTTCTGTCTTGTTGCTGTTTTTACCTGTCCCTCCTTTTTGTCCATTTTCTGCCTTCTTGGTCTACTCCTCTGCCTTTTTCCTGGAATACTTAAAAGATAAGAATTCTCCTCCCACGCTAAGTGGGATGTACTGGGCCTGACTTGTCAGTGTTAACGGCAGCGCAGACGCATTTTCGCTTATATGACAGACAACAGAGTTGCTGTCGAGCGTACGATGACGACGACGACGACGAAGAAGATGAAACTTGACCAGCTGTTCTTTATGGTTTTGTCTTGTTTTATTATTTGTTTTCGTTTGTTGTTTTTTTTTTAAATTCATTCGGGTATTTTTCTTTGCTCTTTTTTGGTACTTTGCTTGCACCTTTGCAACATTTTCTTCTTATTTTGTTCGTTGAGGGTTACGTGTACAGCAAAGCGATGGCGTGATAGCCCGCCAATTAGCGGTTTTGTTTTCATTTTGTTTACTTATTGGATGTTTGTTTTATTTTTTCGTTCTTTTTTCTTTGGTTCTTTGTTTCTTGATTTCTTTCGTTTTCTCATTGTTTCTTTTTCTGTCATGTCTTTTCCTTCATTTCTTTCTTTCAGATAAGAACTGCCCCTACCTACTGAAAGTGTGTGTCAATGTAAATACTGATCATTGTGACATTTTTCACACCCAAGTTTGAAATTTTGCTTCCATTTTCTTTAAAACGCATTTTAAAAACACCCAGCTCTCATTCTGACCACCTGTTACTGTGCAAATCATCTGTCTCTTTTTGCTGTCTCTCATTTCGATTTGCAGTAAGTTTTCATAGAATTGTCGGATTCTCAATCTGTTTTCTGTATTAAAAAGGCTTATTATCAACTAAAAATTGACCTCCTGTGTATTTCGCCTCATCATCTGGTGGAGCGCCACATACATAACACAACACCGCTCACACACTTACCCCAAAAGATGGACACCTCATCCCCCACCTCCCACGTCATTCCTTTCCCTATGTAATTTGCACACTCAAGGATTCTGCGGTAACTTCTGCACTTGAGGGTAATGTTTATTTACAACTTATCATCATCAAAGCCAGCCAGAGAAGGGAAAAGGGTGAGGGGGATAGAGGGGTGAATTGGGGTGGTGGGGGTGGGGGAGTGTGGGAGATTATTGTCAGCACCTTTGCAAGTATACACCCCTTGCTTTCTTCTGATGCGTAAGCTTTTTTTTTGGCCACGGGAGAAAAGCACTGAGTGAGCGCACGTGTGTATGTTTATGTATACGCTAGTGTTAGGCATGGGTTGATAGGAGCTTGTTTTTCTTGTTGTGTGTGTGTGTGTGTGTGTGTGTGTGTGTGTGTGTGTGTGTGTGTGTGTGTGTGTGTGTGTGTGTGTGTGTGTTAGTGTGTGTGTGTTAGTATGTGTGTGTGTATTTGTGTGTGTTGTGGTGTGTGTGTGTGTGTTATCAAAGTAAAAAATCAAAGTCAAAATTTTATTTCCAGATGGTACATGTGTGTGTGTGTGTGCTTGCGTGCGCGAACGCACACGAACGCACGTGTATAATTGTTTGTTCGCATGCGTGCGTGTATGTATGAGTGTATGCGTGTGTGTATGTGTGTATATGTGTGAGTGTTTGTTTGTTTGTGTGTGTGTGTGTTTGTGTGTGTTTGTGTGTATGTGTGTGTGTGTGTGTGCACGCGCGCACGCGTGTGTGTATATGTATTTTTGTTATTATATGTTATTTTATTTCGAGGATAATGAAATAAGCACTCATGTGCTTTTTTTGCATCCAGTCCCCACGTGTATGGGTTTTGAAAATTTTGTCATCTGTTCCCACCACCACAATGGACTACTTTTCTGAAAATCAGAATGGGATATGATGTGTGCGCAAGATGTTCTGCGTGTGCAAAGATGTTCTGCGTGCGAGCGCGGAGCGGCGTGTGTGTGCGCGTAAGTGTGTGTGTGTGTGTGTGTGTGTGTGTGTGTGTGTGTGTGGTGTGTGTGTGTGTGTGTGTGTGTGTGTGTGTGCACATTGGTTCTGTTGCACACGCTCTTGCCAGCAAAGAAATAACATCTTGAGCAAAAATGTGTATGTTTATGTATTATACTGGTATAGATATGGGTTGATAGAATGATTTTCCTTCGTGTGCATAAGTGTGTGTGTTTTGCATGCGTGTGTGTCTACATATGTTTGTTCATGTGCGTGCGTGTGCGTGTTGTGTGCGTGTGTGTGTTTGTGTGTGTGTAAATGAGAGAGAGAGTTGGTGTGTATGTGTTGTGTATGTATGTGTGTGCATGTGTGTTTGTTTCTGTGTGTGTCTGTGTGCATGTGTGCGTGTGTGCGTGCATGCATACGTACTTTGGTTCTTATGCACATGCTCTTGCCAGGGAAGAAATAACAGATTGAGGAAACGTGCACATGTTTATGCAGATACTGGTATAGATGTTGTTGATAGAGGGATCATCTTCCTTTGTGTGCATGTGTGTGTGTGTTTGTGTGTGTGTGTGAGTGAGTGAGTAAGAGAGTGAGTGAGTGAGTGTATTTGTGTGTGTGTGTGTGCGTGAGTGTGTGTGTGTGTGTTTTTGTGTGTGTAGTGTATATGTGTGTGTGTGCGTGTGTTTGTGAGTTTGTGCGTGCACGTGCGTGCATATACCAGTATAGATATGGGGGATAGGCAGATCATCTTCCTTTGTGTATGTGAACAGAACAACAGAACAGAACAGAAAACAAGAAATCGTTTATTGCCATGGAAGCATACAAAGCTTATAGACACAAGTGAACAAATTGGTTAGAAAAAGTCACCGAAGATTCATGCAATCAAAAACATACTTTGCAAAGGGTCCATTGATGGCCGTCAAGCTGTACAAAATCACTTGGAACCAAATTATTCAAACATATTTGTTGGGTTGCTCCTACCAATAAGTGGCTGGACTGTTGCACCTCTTTAAGTAGATTACTTCGTAGACCCTGAAACAACAACATGCATCCAAAAAATGAAATTCATCTTCTACAACTCCACACACATTACACAATCTTTTTTCTCTTGGGGTGCCTGTATATCGACCAGCTCAATGTTCAAATCGTGGGCACTGACTCTGAGTCTACAAAGAGCTTGTTTGTGGGATGGGTCGATATCTGCAACAAGGTAAGGTTCTAGGTGATAATCAGTCTTTTTAATTTTATCGTAAAATTCCAGTCTACTTGTTTTTGTTCTTTGTTGCTTCCAGAACTTGACATATCTCTCTTCTAATTTTTGGCGAAATGCAAATTTCAGCCTGTTTTTACTAAGTGTTGACTGATTGTTCCAAACGTGTCCTAGCCCTAAATTATGAAGAAAGTTTTTAACAAACAGTATCCAATGAGCTTTAGCAGTGTCCCTT
>CM060328.1:13673310-13682904 GCA_030674155.1 Stramonita haemastoma
CTTATATCCAAGCCATACGTTTTCACCAACTAAGACTACGATTGCCTGAAATAAATAACATTTTTTCATGTGCAAACGCATGCAGAGCATCTTGCAAACACGTTAAAACCCATTTCCCATTTATAACGTGTAGGCCGTTTGCGCCGGTGGGAACAAATAACAAAATATCTGGAACCGCATGCACACTGAATTGGATGTAAATAGTGTATGAGTACTTATTATTTTATCGAATTAAAACTATCACCGTCAACCCTCCCCTCCCTGCGTGTGCATAGTGTGCTCGCGCGCGCACACACGCACGCACGCACACACACGCTCACGCACACACACACACGTACACATGCCTTCATTATATATGCGTGCACACACGCACGCACTCACACACACACACGTACGCACGCACGCACACACTCACACATACACAACCACACACTTTTATTGTTAAGTAGAATGAGATTGCAAACCTATTGTACAACCATGCCCTTATCCTCATCAGCAACACCTAGGAAAGACAACCCTTGACCTTCCCCCCACACATGCTATGACGACAGACAGCGCTATGCTATGCAGTGCTGCTGTGAGACAGGACCTCTAAACTCTCTGTGTACTGACACTGATGATTTCACCCTGGTCAGGCCTCTGTGGGTATAAAGGATAGAGCATGGAGGATAAAAAAAAATACTTCCAAGCCCTGAATGGGCTTTGGTGGGTTTTTTTGAGAAATCTGGAACGTTCCAATTTTCATCTCCAGAATGGGATAGTTTTTTTCCGCACATTGCCGCACTGTTCTGGTAAAGACTGCTGCATGCTTTCCCTTCCTGCAGGACTGGGCGCTAGCAGAGCAAAGGACGGGGTGGCTCCGTAGTCAAAGCGCTCGCTTTCCCCAAGCTTCGGTGAAGCAGCTTTGAGTGTAGTTCCCATGTGGATGGGTGACCGTTTGCGCGCCTTGGTTTCAATACAGTCCACCCAGTTCACCCAGCTGTAAATGGGTACCTGCCCTTTATAGGGTCAGGGAGAGTAAAGCAGCGAGGGAGAGGAGATGGGCGCCGCCCTCAATGTGCTTCCCCCTAGAGAAGCTGAGGTCTCTTGAACCCTGCCTCCCCAACGACCGCACAGGTTATGGGAGCACCTTGACCTTTCATAGCGCTCTTGAAATATCAGACATGTTTGGTGCAGAGTGGGTCTTCATCTGGAAACACTTCAGGGAACTACAATCTAGTAGTGAGCATTTGCAGGAAAACTACTGTTCAACTTTAAAGTTGAATGCCTGCAGTGGTAGAGACACATAGCCTCCAGCCGGCCATCTACCCTGCCGCTTTGCTATTGTACAGGCATGTTGACACAGAAACAGCCTGTGAAAACCTGCTGAGAATGCTCACGAGAGGGTCAGGGTCTCTCCTGGACCTTTCCCCCAGCTCTAACCCAACCGTGAACCAGAAGATTGCCGCTGATCTCTAAAGCTGCATTTCGATTAATTTTCACTTCCATGAAAGTAACTTAGAAACCGCAATTACAAGTAGCATAAGTTTTATTTCTCCTTTTGGAGTTGCAGATATCCAGTGGTTTCTTTGCTCTAGTTGTACACTCCATTAAACATGATTATGCACCAAACCCGATTAAACTTACTCCAGAATCTCAACTGGAAATACATGTATTATACCAACAATGTGGATATTGCTACGAACCCAATATAATACTTGTATCATTTTTGTGGTGATAAAATGCATGCTTGTCCATCCGAGTGAGTGGAGAAAATGCTGCATATTCCTTTGGAGAAACAACAAAAACTGTTTGCTGTTACCATTGGTGTTTAGATTTTTAATGTATTTCAGAATAACCATGTACAATATTGAGAGATTACATTTTAAAAAGTTAAAAGATCAAGTGTGGGTACACACCACAAGCACTTGGCTGCCAAACGACTTTCTTTGTTGGGAAAAATAAGCTTTGCACATCTCCTCCTTTTAAAAAGAATGTACTAGCTGATGTTTTGCTCCTTATTTATTTTACTCATCTAGTTATTCATTCTTTCATTTCGAGGATAATGGAATAAGCACTTGTGTGCTTTTTACACCCAGTTTGCATGTGTATGCAGTTTTGTCAATTTTGCCATTCGTTCCCACCTGCAAACAATGTCCTACTCTTCCGAAAAGTGGAACGAGTTTTAACGTGTGTGCAAGTTTTCTGCTATGTTCGCACATAGGGCCTTGCTTTATTGTCTTATTCGAAGGACTTTTGGGGGAGTGGAATCGGCACCGATGTTAATTCCAAAGGAAAAATTTCTTGAACGAGATTCGAACCTGGGTCATCAGATTACAAGCACATCGCTCTGACCACCAGGCTATTCAGTGTCTGTGCTTTCTGGCTGTAAAGACAACATGGCTGGAGTTAAGCAGTTTTTTGTCACTTGTTTTAAAAGTATATTTAATGAACACGCCTGTGTAGATATTTTGCCACTCTTCGGTTTTAAAAGTATGTTAGAATGAACACATCTTTGTAGGTATTTCAAATGATGGTGTGAGAATTCCAAAGCAAAAGAAAGTAGGTTGGCCAGTCATTGTGTCACTGCTGGTCAGAGCATTGGGAAAAGCCAACCTCCCCCTCCAGAAAAAAGAGGGTGGAGTGGGGTTGGGTAGCCGGCTCGCAGCTGAAATAAAACTTTAGAACGACAAATATTGTCACACCTTAATGCAATGTGATACATAAGAGCACTAAAAAACAAGACGAAAAGTGAAAACGAAAAGTGAACCAAGGTTTTTATTCAGAGTTCAGTTCATAAATGAATGTGTTTACAAGTGGAATGTATATGCACAAGATTTAATTCATATACACCGTTTTTTGCCCGTACCTCTTTGTCTATGTCTGTCTGTCTGTCTGTCTGTCTGTCTGTCTGTCTGTCTGTCTGTCTGTCTGTTTATCTCCGTTTTACTATTTCCCCTTCCTTAACATTCAGTTCTACTCAATCAATCAAAAAAATATCATACTCAAGCAAATGACACATTCAGAGGTTTTCAAATACCTGTCAGAATAAACATGCATACACAAGATACGACCACTTTTATTACATGCAGCACTCTTTTCACAACATAATAGTAAAGTTCTCTTAAACATGGATGTAAAAACGCATGCAGTATGACGCAAAATCACTAAATGTATCGTCAGATTTTTAGAGTTGTCTAAATCAACCAGTAGTCAATGGACACTATTATAATGAGAAGAAGAATATCATTTATCGGGACAAGCCGGACCAGTGTTGATGTTGAATCAAATTTGTTTGATTTACTGATTTTATTGTCGAGATGAAAATCGGTTCATAAAACTGGCTGTGAATAATCATTAGTCGATGGATTTTGGAAACAAAATTAGCATAAGTAGTTAAAAAAGTTATAGGATGTTTTTCAAAAGCACATTTCTTTTATTGGACTTCCTACAGAAACGCACACAAAGTTGTTTTAATCCAACATCAGTCTACATCACACACAGACGTACGCAAGCACGCACGCGCGCACACATTCACGCAAGCGCGCAAGTAAGCCTGTGCGCACGCTTACACACACATTCACGCTAGCGCATATAAGCCTTTGCTCGTGCCGTGCGCGCGCACAAACACACGTGTATGCACACACGTGTACACACACACACACACGTGCACACACACACACACACACACACACACACACACACACACACACACACACACACACACACACACACACACAACGTGCACACGTGCACACGAACACACACATAAATGACAAAGTCCCCCTAAAAACGATAGATCATAACACAACCAAGCCTACCACTAAAAAATAAACCCCAACAAAATTCCATCACCCATCACTTCTACCTATCTTCAATTCTACGAGCCGGTGTGAAATTTAATGACTTCAGCGCGAAGATTAACAGATACTCAGTGACACTGCGCTATACCTTGTCCTCTCCTTATCACTAAAACACCAACCACACGCGCACACACACACACACACACACACACACACACACACACACACACACACACACACACACACACACCACACACACACAACGCACGCACGCACGCACCACACGCACACACACGCACACACGCACACATTGCTTTTTAGCTTTGCCAGAGGGTCGATAGTGATGAGGAGAAGAATAATGTAACGAAGAAGCTAAGAAGGAAGAAAATTATACACTGGCTAACACATCGGTATTAATTCTGACAGCTTTTCCTCTGTTTTCAGAGATCACTCCTGCAGTCACGCTGCACGTACTGAGGCATCCACACAAATAAAATCAAAAACTCTTTTTCAGAAAGACTGGCCCCTGACTAAAAAAAACTCAGGTAGTTTTGCACAAATTTGGTAGGTTTGAACTTTAAAAATTTTTTCAAACAAACACTGTATCCCCTCACTCCTGTTTTCGTCTGCTAGCTTCCTAACCCCTAATATCCATGCGCAGGGTCAAGGTTGTATGTAGGATTAAAAGCAATCCCCATTTGATGATAATTTCCAGCTTTCGCATGGCTGCCTGATGTTGCAATCCCCAAAACAAATGCAATTTTTCATACTTAAAAGAATCTGTGAAAATCAGCAACAAAAATTTCCGACCCGTACTCTATAGAAAGATACTACTTGACCCCAAAATGATACCGGAGTGTAAACTTTTTTTTTTTGGTGTGGGGGGGGGGGGGGGGGGGGGGGGAGACAGAGTTATCAGCAAGTCAAGTACTTGTCATGTGTCTATCGTTGCTTACAGTTTTGCAGTGCCGTGTTTATCAGACTGTCAAGTCTGGATGGCTGATGGTTGGTAGCTTAGCTCAACTAAAGCACTTGCTCAAGAGAAGAGAGAGAAGAGAAGAGGAGAGAGAGAGAGATAGCAGAGAGAGAGAGAGAGAGAGAAGAGAGAGAGAGAGAGAGAGACGACAGACAGACAGACAGACAGCAGACAGACGACAGACAGACAGACTGACAGACAGACAGAGTCAGGCAGAAGACAGAGACGAGACAGACAGAAGACAGAGACAGAGAGAGAGACAGAGACAGAGAGAGACAGAGAGAGGGGGGCGACATAAGCAGAATTACTATTAACTCACGAAAACGCTTGAGTGTGTGTGTGTGTGTGTCGATGAGTGTGTGTGTGCGCCGCGGCGGACAGACAGCGCGGCAGATGAGGTATGTGAGCGTGTGGTGTAGTATGACGTGGGTGTGTGTGTGACTAGTGATTAGTTTAATCAGTAAAGCTGTGTAGTGTAGTGTGTGTGTGTGGTGTGTGGTGTGTTGACGCGTGCTTGTGTGTGTGCGTATGTGATTGTGTGTTTATAAACTGTGTAGTTGTGCGAGTGGTAGTGATGTAGGTATGTGAGAGTAGGATGATGAGTAGAGTAAGACGATGTGTGTGTGTGCGTATGTGTGTGTTTTATAAACTGAGTTGAGAGAGAGAGAGAGAGAGAGAGAGAGAGAGAGAGAGAGAGAGAGAGAGAGAGAGCAGAGAGGAGAGAGAGAGAGAAGACAGACAGACAGACAGACAGACAGACAGACAGACAGACAGACAGACAGACAGACAGAGACACACAGATAGACAGACAGACAAATAAAACGGAGAATTAGGTAGGGTACCCTTAGACAGAGAGACCAACAGTCAGAGCATCCAACTCATTTCTGAAAGTGTTAGGCAAATAACCAGTCCACTCTTAAAAAGCAACACACCTAAGAGTGAATGAAGCATGCAAAACGACCTAGAATGAAGAGGCGGGGGTGGGGGTGGGGGGTCTATGCGAGATAGCCCAGTGGTTAGAGCGTTGAAACTTGCGGTCTGACAGCTGGGGTTCGAGTCAACACTGAGGCACCTATTGGAGGGATTTTTGTCCCCTAGACTTAACATCAGTGCTGTCTCCACTACTCTCCCCAGAGTCCTTTGATTGAGACTTTAAACCGAGACCCCGTGTGTAAACACACAAGTAGGTTAAAACCTGTTCTGCGTTTTGGAAGCGTAGGTCATTGTATGCCGGTAGGGCATGTGACGTTTGTTTTTTGTGTGGTTTTTAATGCGCCCACAGGTGTCGTGTTTAGATATTATCCTCGAAAATCGCAATGCCGGTACCTGAATATTAGATAAACGGTTGCGTAATTATATAGCATTTCACCTTTGGTGAACCTCAGAGCTGTGACCAAGGAAAGGCGAAAAAATTCCGTACAATCTTCTCATACCTCCCCCCCCCCCCCCCCCCCCCCCCCCCCCCTCTTTGAATGATCAGCAAATAAAGAATGAATAAAAGTATGCATGACTTGTAGAGCGTGTACAATTCTTGGCACCCTAAGTTGATAGAAAATGGGAAAGAGGAGGAACAAGAGGTTCAATGACTTACAACACACACACACGCACAAACACACGCGCGCGCGCGCACGCACACGCATACACGCACGCACGCACGCATCTCTCTCTCTCTCTGTCTCTCTGTCTCTGTCTGTCTGTCTGTCTGTCTGTCTGTCTGTCTGTCTGTCTGTCTGTCTGTCTGTCTTCTGTCTGTCTGTCTTCTCTCACTCTCTCTCTCTCTCTCTCATCTCTCTCTCTCTCTCTCTCTCTCTCTCTCTCTCTCTCTCTCTCTCTCCCTCCCTCCTATATCTTTCTCTGGTTGCCTTCTAAAATTGATATGCTGTGTGGTTTGTTGGCAATAAACATCATTTGTTTGGTTTTGTTTGTTTATTCGTTGATGTTCTCTCTGTGTATCCCTCGCATCGCCTTCACTAGATGTTTGTGAACCTGATGTGGATATTATCATGTGTCTGTACATTTGTGCATGAGTATAATTATGCATCTGCGTGTGTATGTGTGCATGTGCACACGCACGCACGCGCGTGTACATCAAAGTGTAGACAAGCCAAAAATACTTTAATCATCGCATGAAGGGCAATTACAGAGTACAACACTGACAGGCACACGATATGGTATGAATAATAATCATCAGCCAGCCAACCAGCCAATCGGTGGATCCGTGGTCTAGGTGGTAACGCGCCTTGCCTAGAAAGCAGAAAGTCCGGGTCGGAGTCTGCGGTGGTTCGTATCCCGTTTGGGCCCCAAACTTTTTCGCCACCCATTAGACCCTGAGTGGGGGTCTGGGCGCTAGTTTTTCGGATGAGTCGATAAACTGAGGTCCCGTGTGTTACACATCACTATTTAGCTCACGTAAAAGAACCCACGGCAACAAGGGGTTAACCCTGGCAATATTCTGTAGAAAAAAGCCATTCTGGTATGGAAACACAGTTGCATACAGGAAAATAAAATGGGTAGGCGCTGCACTTGTGGTGACGCGCTCTCCCCGGGGAGAGCAGCCCGAATTTCACGCAGAGAAATCTGCCGTGACATAAAGTGGTACAAAACACAAAATACAAAATCATAGATGAACTAGAATATCCCCGGGGGGGAGAAGGGGGACTGAATACCAGTATACACAGCATCCCTACCTTCTGAAGAGTCTGTGGTAAGACTATCCTATTTTACTATCCTTCTCTTTGTTTCTGCCTCGCTCAATTACTTTTTCTATTTTCTGCATTCTTGGTCCGTTCGCTTGACTTTCGTTTCCATAAACACGTAGAAGATAACAAGTCTCTCCCATGCCGATGTCGGATACTATGGGCCTGCCAGCCAGTCAGCCGTGAACGTGCCAATTAATCAACCAACCAACCAACACAACCAACCAACCAACCAACCAACCAACCAACCAACCAACCAACCAACCAACCAACAGCCAACCAACCAACCAGCCAACCAACCAACCAACCAACCAGCCAACCAACCAACCAGCCTACCCAGCAAGCAACCACCCAACCAACCAACCAGCCTACCAGCAAGCAAGCAAGCAACCAACCAACCAGCCAACCAGCCAGCCAACCAGCCATCCAAACAGCCAATCAACAAACAACCAGCCAACCAATCAGAACGAGAGCAATGTCAAATTGGAAGCAGTTTATATAGGCATCGCTTTTCTTAAACTAAAATAACTTTTTATATTCTAATGCTCATGTTTGTAACTATTCTTTTTCTGAAATTTAAAGACAACATTGACTCTTTATTGTTATTTTGTTATTGTTCTTGTTTTATTTGTTTCTGTTTTGTTTTAGTTTTGGTTGTATATCTGTTGATCTGTCTGTCTATCTGCCTGCTTGCCTGTCTGTCAGTCTGTCTGAATATCCATGATCATTCTCATTCACAGCATATTCTGTTGGAAAGATAAAATCCGGATTAATTTCTTCGGTAAATTGATTACCACTGTAAAAAGAATTGCGAAGACAAGCAATAATATTTGCTCAGTGGAAGTAAAAAAGTGAAAAGAAATGTCACTTTGCGCTCAAAGAATATTGACTTTGCTGCTAATGAAGTCAGAGGGAGAAAAAAAGAGAAAGCATTAATTATCTTCTTAGGTTGGAAGATAAACACACAAAGAGTAATGCACACACGCATGCGTGGACACGTACGAATTTACATTGAAGCTATACACCAAGACACACAACACACGAACATGCGCACACACACAAACCTGTACACATACAAAGATGCGCGCGCGCGCACTGTTTTATCTCCTGAACTATTGTCCTCTCTCTCTCTCTCTCTCTCTCTCTCTCTCTCTCTCTCTCTTCCTCTCTCTCTCTCTCTCTCTCTCTCTCTCTCTCTCTCTCTCTCTCTCTCTTCTCTCTCTCTTAGGGGGACGGATAGCCTAGTGGTTAGAACATTGCGCTGGCAATTTGACGACCCGAGTTCGAGTCCGGTCGAGGAGATTTTTCTCCTGGAGTTAACATCAGTGCTGACTCCACTCTCCCCAAAAGTCCTTCGGATGAGACTTTAAACCGAGGCCCCGTGTGCGAACGCACACAGAACAGATATTATCTTGCGCACACGTTAAATCCTGTTCCGCTTTTCGTAAGAGTAGGCCATCGCGTGCTGGTGGGAACAGATGACATTTACAAAACAGCATATACAAGGGGACTGGACGAAAAAAAAAAGCTATACAAATTTCATGTATTATTATTTATTATCATCCCATTATCCTCGATATCAAAGAATAAAAAAAAAAAAAAGAACCCACCTCTCTCTCTCCCTCTCTCTCTCTCTCTCTCTCTCTCTCTCTCTCTCTCTCTCTCTCTCTCTCTCTCTCTCTCTCTCTCTCCCCTCTCTCCTCTCTCTCTCTCTCTCTCTCTCTTCCCTCCCTCCCTCCCTCTGTGCCACCTCACTCTCTCCACCCACACGTATTACATGGCTTTCAGAAAAGTCAAGGACCTGCGTTCAACAAGGACTATGGTTGTCATTTCAAGCGTGAAGTGTTCAACCTTTTCCCCACCCAAACCAGTCATCTAGAGGAATCAGCACACAATATGAGCAATGGTGAGAGTTGGTAGACTACAAACTTGTCACAGAGAGACAGAGAGAGAGAGAGAGAGAGAGAGAGAGAGAGAGAGAGAGAGAGAGAGAGAGAGAGAGGAGAGAGAGAGAGAGAGAGAGAGAGGAGAGAGAGAGAGAGAGAGAGGAGAGAGAGGAGAGAGGGGAGAGAGAGGAGGAGAGAGAGGGAGAGAGAGAGAGAGAGGAGGGAGAGGAGAGAGAGAGAGAGAGGAGAGAGAG
>CM060328.1:13683004-13698004 GCA_030674155.1 Stramonita haemastoma
AGAGAAAGATAGAAAAGGGGGAGAAGTCCTGCCCAAATTTTCCCAAAAAGGGGAAAGGGGGGATTTTTTTTAAACCCCAACGGGCCCCCCTGCACCCCCGGGGGGGGGGGGGAAAGGAATCGAACCGAAATTTTTTAATTTACAAGATGGAGTTCATCACCACCACCCCTCAACTACAAAATTCATTTTTACCCAAAAAATCGCAAAAAAATTTCCCGGGGCCCAAAAAGGGAAAATGCAGCGTAGTATAATTATATAAAAAGGAGAATTCTGCACGCACTGACCCCAAAGGGAGGGCTGAGCCTTAAGAACAAACAACAAACACCCCCCATGTTAATCCTTTGTGTGTGCCCTATCTCCTCTTTCCAAAGAAGAAAAAAAGGGAATAAAGAATAAAATTTAAAGCTTTTGTTTTGTCTCCCGGGTTTTCTTCTTCCAATCCTGATTTAGGGGCCCATGTCATTCTCCCGGGGTCACCCTCTTCACTCCTCATGCCCCTGCTGTGCTGGAAAAAAAATAATTATTGCAAAACAAAAAACACACACATAAAAAACCGCATAAAAAACGCACGCACGTACACACACATACACTTTTTGCGCGCGTCCTTTTTACCACACACGCATACGCACAAAACGTACCAGGCCCCGCACACGCACGCGAGCGCACGAACCAGACATACACACACGAAAGCACGTCCCCCACGCAGGGCCCCCGCAAGCACGAAAAGCACATACACACACGAAACACACTCGCACACCCCACACACACCCCTCTCTCTCTCTTTTACACACACCCCAACACCCCACACACCCCACACACCCCCACACACAACACACACACACACACACACACACACCCACCACACACAAACTGCCTCCCCCCCGGGCTCTCCCCCTTGGGCTTTCTACTGCGTGCCCTCTTTGCCCTGTGTTTTTTGTGTGTCTCTCTCAGTTTCCCTCATTTCTCTCTGTTTCTCTCTGTAGGTCTTTTGTGTCCCCCCTCTCCCTTTTGCCTCTCGGGTCTTTGTCTCCCTTTTTCCCCCCCCCTCTTTCTTTCCCCCACCCTCCCCTCCCTTCTCCCCCCTCTCTCTCCCTCTCTCTCTCTTTTTTTTCCCTCTCTTTCTCGTTTTCCCTTTTTCTCTCTCTGTCTCTCTCTGTATCGATCGTCATCAGAATGGAAAAGAAAAGTGGGGGAATATTCTTTTGGGGGGAGGGCCCAAAACCCTTGGGCTTAGTCGTTTTTGGGAAGAGTTAAAAGGTTTGGATTTAAACCCCGGGGGGGAACGAGGACATAAAAACCCTCCCCCCAATGAATTTTTAGAAGGGAGGGGTGGGGGGGGGAAGGATTTGAATTGATATTACACAGAAAAAAACGGGTAGCTGTTATTTTGTCGTAAAGTTGATATTAAACCAAAGCAACAACAAGAGAATAATTTAAAAGCCAATTTAAAAAGGGGTTTTTTAAAAATAAAACCGGGGTTTTTTTTTTTATTTATGTGTTTGTTTTTGTTTTTTTGGTGGGTTTTTTTTTTTTTCCTCGGGAAGTTTTTGGGGTTTACCCCAAAATGGATTTTGCGTATGGGGTCGCGCGACCGCCAATTTAACTTTGGGGTAATTTCCCAAACCTGACAAAAAATGTGCCCATTTTGCTATCTGCTCCTAAACCTGCACACACTGGCCTATACTCTTATGAAATACGGAACTAGTTTTAACTTATGCGCAAGGGGCATCGGTTTTAAGTCTCATCCGAAGGACTTTGGGGGGGGGGGGGGGGAATGGAGTAAGTACTGAAAATAACTCCAGAGGAAAATCCTCTCAGACGGATGTCTACGTGGTGGCTTGAATCCTCACCGTCAGATCGTGAGTTTTTAAGTGGATCAGTGGTCTAGAGGTAACGCGCCTGTCTAGAAAGCGAAAAGTCCAGGTCGGAGTGTGCGGGGGTTCGAATCCCGTTTAGGCACAAAACTGTTCCCCCATCCATTAGATCGTGAGTGGTAGTCTGGGTGCTGAGTGCTTCGGATGAAACGATAAACTGAGGTCCCATGTGTTACACATTATTTAGCGCACGTAAAAGAACCCACGGCAGCCCCTGGCAAAATCCTGTAGAAAAAAGTCACTCTGTTTGGGAAACAAATACAACTGCAGACAGGAAAAACAAAACAACCAAAAACATGGCTAGGCGCTGCACTTGTGGCGACGCGCTCTCTCACGGAAGAGCAGCCCGAATTTCACGCAGAGAAATCTGCTGTGACATAAAGTAGTATACATAAGACGCTCTATCTTCCAGGCTAGCCCCGCCCTACCCCCTCTCCTCCCATTAAGAAGTAAGATTTTCAGACACATGAGAAAAATGCATTCAAACACATAAATTTGGGACACTCAAGAAGTTGAAACATAAAGAAGGAAAATATGCTGACATGATAAGCCGAAGAGAACAAACTAAGAAAGAGGGGACGCAAATTGTTAAATTTGACCCGATATCTCACCATGAATGATATGACTGGTGGAAAAGAAAGAAAGAAAGAAGGAAAGAAAGAAAGAAGGAAAGAAAGAAAGAAGGGAAGAAAGAAAGAAGGGAAGAAAGAAAAAAAGATAAAGAAAGGAAAAAAGGAAAGAAAGAAAGAAAGAAGGAAAGAAAGAAGAAAAGAAAGAAGAAAGAAAGGAAGAAACAAAGAAAGAAAAGAAAGAAGGAAAGACAAAAGAAAAGAAAGAAAGAAAGACAAAAGAAAAAATAATGAAAAAAAGAAAAAATATACAGAAAGAAAGAAAGAAAGAAAAATAACAAAGGAAAGAAAGACAGAAAGAAAAAAAGAAATATAAAAGAAAGAAAAAAGGAAGGAAGAAGGAAAAGAAAAAAAAGAAAAGAAAGGAAAAGAGGACCGTTTTTGCCCACCATGAAGGTAGCCTTATTCAGACTTCGGGAAGGAAATGAATAAATCTTCTTCATCATCGTCGTCAAACGCTCAGACAGCAACTATTGTCGTCTGTCGTACGAGCAAACAAGCGTTGCACTCCTTTCCAACCTTGGCGTGAGAGAGAATTGTTATCTTTGAAGTCTTTCTGGGTAAAAGGCGGGAGAATGGACCAAAAAAAGAGGTGACAGGAAGACGAACAAAGCAGAAACAAAGAGAGGGATAGAAAAGGAGGAATTCCTAGCACAGACTATCCAGAAAGTGGGGATGCTACTGATGCTGACAGGCCCCCGCATTTGCACGGGGGAAGAAATGAATGAATGAATTAAAGAAATTCAGAACGATCGAAAGAAAAAAAAGAAGCCAAGAAGACCAAAAGAGATGCAACCGATTAACCCCCCCCATAAAACAAAACAACCCCCCCCCCCCAACAAAACAAAACAAAACAAAAAGCTAGGTACGGAATGCCGATGGGAACAGATGACAAAATTGACAAAACTGCATACGCACGGGGACTGGTTGTAAGAAAAGCAAATGAGTTCTTATCCCACTATCTTTGGAATAAATAAAATGGATAGACGACAACCAGTTTTAAAATGACATTACTGCCTTATATTTAAATCTTGAGACAAAAAGTTGTGACTGAATAACAAGAACAAAATGTTTAGCACAGACAGAGAATGAGATAGCTACGATAGATTTTCTTAATTGTGACGCTCCACCACATAATGAGACGGAGTGCACATGAGGTCAGTTTTTAGTTATTGACATGTCATTAATGTACAATAAAGTGGCTATCAAATACAAAAAACAGATTGAAAATCGGACAATTCTGTGCAAAGTTATTTCAAGTTGAAATGATAGACTACAGGAAGTGGCAAAATGAGAAACGGACAAGTTTATTTTCGTAACACGTTGTCAGAATGAGGGCTTGGGTATTTTCAAAACACATTTAAAAGTAAAAGGGATAAAAATTATGCCTTGATATTTCATTATAAGGTAGATAAACGGATATAGTTTAATGATTAATCAAAATCTCAAAATTGACAACTTGACCCCTACCTGCCTTTAATGGCTCCTAGAGCAAAATTAGGTAATGTGCTAAGCGACTCATTTCGTGGCGGAGCGTCACAATTTCTCTATCCTCTTATTCCTTTATTTCCTTATTTCTCGTTATTTATCACAACAAAAAGAGCGG
Source organism: Stramonita haemastoma (assembly GCA_030674155.1). Lineage (NCBI taxonomy): Eukaryota > Metazoa > Mollusca > Gastropoda > Neogastropoda > Muricidae > Stramonita > Stramonita haemastoma. Next base: position 13,687,114 of record CM060328.1, read on the forward strand.
TTTAAAAATGGCAAAATCTACGACTCTTAATAAATTAAATTGTCGTTGCAAAGGTCATTCAGGCCTTCCTCAAAGTTTTTTTTATTTTTTTTATTTTATTTTATTATTTTTTTTTTTTACTTCTTTCTCTTTTGTGTCTTTTCCTTCTACTTGTGTGTGTGTGCGTGTGCGTGCGTGCGTGCGCGTGCGTGCGTGCGTGCGTGTGTGTGTGTGTGTGTTTGTGTGTGTGTGTGTGTGTGTGTGTGTGTGTGTGTTGTGTGTGTGTGTGTGGTGTGTCTTACCGCTACACAATCCTGTCACGAGCATTTCTTCGTCGAAAGCTCAGACAGCTACTATTGTTGTCTATCACATGAGCGAAAATGGGTTGCGCTGCCGTTAAACGCCTGGCAAGTCAGGCCCAGCGTATATAAGTTGGGCATGGAGAGAGAACTGTTATCTTTTAAAGATTTTTGGGTGAAAAGAAAGGCAGGAGAATGGACCAAGGAGGGGGGTGACAGCAAAAACAAACAATGGAGAAACAAAGAAAGAGATAGAAAAGGGGAGATTCTTGGCACATACGTTTTAGAAGGTGGAGATGTTATTTATACTGACAGGTCCCCTGGCGTCCCCACAGCAGGAACAAAGAGAGAGATTGAAAAGGGGGAAGTTTTGGCACAGAAGTTTTAGAAGGTGGGGATGTGATTTATACTGATAGGCCCCCGGCATCCCTACGGGGGAACGACAGTTTAAAACTGCAAAATATATCATGACACTTGATAAAATCGTCTTTGTGGACTTTGTTCGGGTTTCATTCCCAAGGTCCTACTTATTTCTCTTCTCCTTTCTTTTCTTCTGTTTGTGGGCCTTATCTCGATAAAATCCTGTCATAAACGATTTAAAGAGACAGGAATTATGACACTAAAATAAATTTATCAATGCACATCTTATTCATGGTTATGTTCCTATGTTTTGGCTCGCTGAAGAGATTGCGTGATAAGTTGATATCAGTTGTTGGGAATTGGCCATCAGAACTGGAAACAACATTCTGATATTTACATCGCGTGGGTCACGTTACCTTATATTTCTCTATTCTAATTTCTTGAGATTTCGAAATTTAGAAAACAAGATTACAACATGTGTCTGGTTAGTTTGCTTATCTTCTGTCTGATACTGGTTAAGCTCCTGTAAGGTGATGTTTTATTTAAATTCTCAGGGGGGGGGGGGGGGGTGGAGGGGGGAACCGGGACAGCCTAGTGTTTAGAGCCTTGCACTCATGAGTAGATGGCCTGGGTTCGAGCCCAAGTTTGAGCCACTACCGAGACTCCCTTTCAAGGGTACTTTCCCCCCTGGAGTTTACATCAGTAATGACTCCGCTCCTCCCAAATGTTTGTCTGATAAGACTATGAACCAAAACTCCTTGTGCGAACGCAAGAAAAACATCTTGTGCATACGTTATGACCTGTTCTGTATTTCCAAAGAGTAGGCCGTTTGTGCCGGTAAGAATGGATGGCAAAAAATGCATATTTCAAATAAAAAAACAAATGCACACTGGTGTAGTGTTAAGACATCATTCCTTCGAAAGGCAGAACGTTAAAAGAGAGTAAATGAACGAGGGAAAAGCAAATGAGAAAGACAGAATTCAAGAGAGAAAGAATAATAAGAAATTAAAAGACACAGGGCAAGCAAGCAGGTATGGAGAGAGAGAGAGAGATGGGAGGGGGAGAGAGGGGGGGAGAGAGAGAGGGGGGAGAGAGAGAGAGAGGGGGGAGAGAGAGGGGGAAGAGAGAGAGAGAGAAGCGAGAGAGAGAGAGAGAGAGGGAGAGAGAGAGAGAGAGAGAGAGAGAGAGAGGGAGAGAGGGAGAGAGGAGAAGAGGGGGAGAGAGAGGGGGGGTAGAAAGAGCGCGCGCGCGCGCGCGCGCGCGAGAGAGAGAGAGAGAGAGAGAGAGAGAGAGAGAGAGAGAGAGAGAGAGAGAGAGAGAGAGAGAGAGAGAGAGAGAGAGAGAGAGAGAGAGAGAGAGAGGAGAGAGAGAGAGAGAGAGGAGAGAGAGAAAGGCAAGGCAAGGCAAGGCAAGGCAAGGCAAAATTCTTTTATTCGAGGATAATAGATAAGCACTCGTGTGTTTTTTTACATCCAGTCCCCGCCCTTTTCAGGGATAACATTAAGATAGAAAAAAATAAAAATAATAGCCACAACTACACAACAACAATTATAATGATCCAAATACCAAAAGTAAGGAACCATACCAAGTATCAAACAGGCAAGAAATAACACAGAGATACAATATTTAGGTAATGTTATAAAAAGTCACTCATTCAGAAATGAAAAAGAAGTACGAATCAATGATAATTTTGATTTGAATAAAAGAAAACAAACAAAAACAAAACAAACAAAAACAAAACAAAACAAAACAACAACAAAAAGCGCAATGATTAAAGAGCAAACATGAGAATATGATGAGGTTAAATGACTGAAGACGTCAACCCACCACCATCTATCATCAAAATAAATCCCATAAAACATAAGATTTTGATAAAAGGGGAGAAAAAACAACAACAGGTAAGGAATAAGACAGAGGTACAATATTGAGGGAATGTTACAAAAAGGCACTCATTCTGAAACAAGAATATGAAGTAAGAATCAATGATGAGTCTGTCTGAGAGAGAGAGAGAGAGAGAGAGAGAGAGAGAGAGAGAGAGAGAGAGAGAGAGAGGAGAGAGAGAGAGAGAGAGAGAGAGAGGAGAGAGAGAGAAGAGAGAGAGACAGAGAGACAGAGAGAGAGACAGAGACAGAGACAGAGACAGAGACAGAGACAGAGAGACAGAGAGACACAGAGAGACACAGAGACAGACAGACAGACAGACAGACAGACAGACAGACAACGACACAAAAACAGACGAGGCAGAACATGCAAACCAATTTTGTTGTCTATAGCTAGCCCCCAAACCATAAGGCCAAATCGGTACTGTCAGCATACAGACAGATATAGACAGATATAGACAGATACAGACAGATACAGACAGATATAGACAGATACAGACAGATACAGACAGATGCAGACAGAAAACAATCAAAAGGAATGAGAGTCAGGATCAGACACAGAAACAGAGACAGACTGAAAAATTAAATAAAACAACGGCAACAAAAAATACCAACAAAAACCCAAACCCAAACGCCTATGATGCAAAGGGCAAAGTCCTCTCCCCATTTATCTGGACGACTCTACACACCCTTTCCCACAGGAAACCCATCTTTAAACTCCATTTGACCCTTTCCACGTAACGCCCTGTGAACATCGCTGAAATATTACAGCTACCTAACCAACAGAAAACAACAACAACAGACAGATGTGCATACGTACATGTGTGAGTGTTTGTGATATTTTTATTTGAAGCTTGAACAAATATGAAAGCTTTTCGTAAGAGTAGGCCATTGTGTGCCGGTGGGAACAGATGACAAGATTTACAAAACTGCTTTCACACAGGGACTGGATGAAAAAAGCACATGAGTGCTAATTCCGTTATCCTCCATATAAAAGAATTAAAAAAAATGAAAAGAATTAAATAGCTATCTTGTGTTTGGGGCTTTTTTTCGTTTTTTTTCTTTTTTACTCCGACTTGTATCAATATGCCTATCCGTATTGTAATTGCCCTTCAGGGGAGGATTAAAGTGTTGTTGACTTGACTTGACTTGACAATAACAAAAAAACGACAAAAAAGTAATGCATCTGTTGCTCGGTCCATGTCAACAATGTGTGATGGCTTTGATGTACAGTACACACACTACAGGACTCTTTGCTTTTGATTTGTTTTTCTGAATGTTCTGTTCGTGTCTAGATCTCTTAAAACTAAGTGCTGCCTTTGAATGTAATTGTGTGTGTGTGTGTGTGTGTGTGTGTGTGTGTGTGTGTGTGTGTGTGTGTGTGTGTGTGTGTGTGTGTGTGTGTGTGTGTGAGTGTTGTGTGTGTGTGTGTGTGTGTGTGTGTGGAGGGGGGGTACATTAGTGTGTGTTTGTTTGTGTGTGTGTTTGTGTGCGTGTATTTGTGTGTTTGTGTGCGTGTGGGTCTGGTGGTTGTGTGTTTGTGTGGGTGTGGGTGTGTGGGTGCGTGAGAGAGAGGGGCAGAGACAAAGAGACGGGCAGACAGGCACACACACACGCACACACACACACACCCACACACACACACACACACGCACACACACACACAAACACACAAACAAACAAACAAATAAACAAAAACCAAACACACAGAGATGGAGACAGACAAACAAACAAACAAACAGGCAAACAGACAGAGAAAGAGAGAGACAGAGACAGAGAGACAGAGAGAGAGAGAAAAACAGACAGACAGACAGACAGACAGAGAAAGAGAGAGACAGAGACAGAGAGACAGACAGAGAGAGAAAAACAGACAGACAGACAGACAGAGAGAGTGCGACACAGACTGTGAACATCTAACCCAGAATAACAGCAATTACTTCATTATACCATCACTGTAGGATTCAGCAGGAGTGACACTGATCTGCTAAACCGACGAAGTCATCATCACTGGCGTGACAGCTGTCAGTTTCCCTCTCAACTTTGGGAAAAAAATGAACATAGAAGAGGTCTCTGTCTGTGCTAGGCTAGGTCATTGGGTTCTCTTCTAATTCTGTACTGTTTGTTATCTCTGTGTTGTCTGGCTACTGTGAGAAAATTAGAACTGAGGTAAAAATTTCTAATTTTGTGTGTTGTAAACATTCTGCCTCTGTAGTTGTCACACACTCTGTCTTTGTGTCTCGCTCTGTCTCTCTCTCGTTCTCTCTCGCACTCTCTCTCTCTCTCTCCTTTGCTCTATGTCTCTCTCTGTCTCTGTCTCTCTCTCTCTGTCTCTCTCTGTGTGTCTCTGTGTCTCTTTGTCTCTGTGTCTCTGTCTGTGTGTCTGTCCCTATCTCTGTCTCTCTCTCCGTCCTTCCCCTCCTCTGTCTCTGTCTGTCTGTCTGTCTGTCTGTCTGTCTGTCTGTCTGTCTGTCTGTCTGTCTCTCCCTCTCTCTCTCTCTCTCTCTCTCTCTCTCTCTTCTCTCTCTCTCTCTCTCTCTCTCTCTCTCTCTCTCTCTCTCTCTTTCTCTCCATCTCTCTCTCTCAATATTCATATATAATGTGTATATCTATGTATATATCTAAATATCTGTACATGCACACACACACACACGCACGCACGCACACACACACACACACACACACACACACACACACACACACACACACACACACACACACACACACACACACATGGAACAGATGACATTTACAAAACTGCATACACACGGGTCTGGATGTAAAAAAGCACAAGAGTACTTATTCCATTATCCTAGATATAAAAGAATGAATTAAAAAAATAATAAACAAACACAGATACAACACAATCACGATTTCTCAAATCACCTCTAAGTTTCTCACGAAGCCAAGTAACTGATAGATAGTCTGGAACAAAACTGTAGAGAGGAAAGCACAAAGAGTTTGCCCATCACAGATACTTGCATGTGGAAGTTTCTGATGCTGACAGGGGAAACGGACACATGTCAGGGACGATATGACACCATTATCTGTTTAGCTGTGAAGTGCAAATCCCTGTTTCAATCCTCATACAGAGATCATAGGTAATTGCTGTTGTTTAGGGGTGTGTAGAGGTTAGAGTCCTTTCCTCTCCCACTTTCGCTTTTTCTGCTGTCTGTCTGTCTGTCTGTTTGTTTATCTGTCTGTCTTTGTGTCTGTGTCTGTGTCTGTGTATGTGTCTGTGTTTGTTTCTGTCTCTGGCTTTCTCTCTCTCTCTGTCTCTGTCTCTCTCTCAATCTCTCTCCATTCTCTTTCTCTTTCTTTCTCTCCTTCATTTTCTCTCTGTATCACTTCCTTCCTCTTCCTCACCAAAACACAACACCCCTTACACACACACACACACACACACACACACACACACACACACACACACACACACACACACACACACACACACACTCTTTACACACACACACACACACACACACACACACACACACACACACACACACACACACACACACACACACACACACACACCACATACATTCCAGCTTTACCCTACTATGAAAAAATGCTGCCTCAAAAGAAATCGTTTTACAACAGCAACAAAAAAAAACCACTAACAAATTTACTGGTCTAAGTGGTATCTGAACAAAAACAATAGGATGACTAACCACTTGTCTGTCATGACTTCCATTCAGCAGCAGTGGACCAGACCAGACAGACCAGACACAGATTGTTACACAAAATTAACAGCAGTGATGTAAAATGGTGTGTCTGACATTTCCACTCTTGCATATTTCAAACAGATCTCTGATAGCAAGGTCACGCCCTGTCAGCATTGGAGTTGATTGCTTTTTAGGTTGTGGTGGTGCTTTTGAAAAAAAAACACCTTGATACAAAGAGAGAGAGAGAGGGGGGGTGGGGGGAGGAGGAGGGAGAGAATGATGGATTCAGAGACTGAGGAGGAAGGGAAACTAAGAGAGGGAGAGAGAGAGAAAGAGAAAGAGAGAGAGAGAGAGAGAGAGAGAGAGAGAGAGAGAGAGAGAGAGACAGAGACAGAGACAGAGACAGAGACAGAAACAGAGACAGAGACAGAGACAGACAGACAGATACAGACAGATAATGAGAGGGATAAAGGAGAAAAAGAGAGAGAAAGAGAGAGAAGAGAGAGAGACAAAGAGTGAGAGACAGAGACAGAGATAGAGACAGAGACAGACAGACAGACAGACACGAGAGAGAGAGGAGGGAGGAGGGAGGGAGAGGAGAGAGAGAGAGAGAGAGAGAGAGAGAGAGAGAGAGAGAGAGAGAGAAGAGAGAGAGAGAGAGAGAGAGAGAGAGAGAGAGAGAGAGAGAGAGAGAGAGAGAGAGAGAGAGTAGAGGAGACTAAACTCAGACAGACAGAAAGCAGACAGACAGATAGACAGGGAGAAGTGGTAAGGCAGCATAAACATCCAGTAACTGATAAACAGACTATCAAACCATCACTAAATCAGTCAAAAGGCACACACACTCCTCCCAGAACTACCACTGTCCACAAAACATGATTAAACTGCCAAGACCATCTGTTCATCTGCCTACAAATACGAATACAAATACTTTATCATCTCATACGATTCTCCTGTGTTCTAAATAATACAGTATCCATATTTGTAAGCAGACAGACACACTGACAGATGCAGAGACAAATAGACACACATACAGACAGATGGACAGGAAGAAGTGGGAGGCATCATAAAACACCCACTGACTGATAAACAGACCATTAAACCAGCATTAAACCAGTCAAAAGTCACCTCCACAACCACCACAGTTCACCCTGCAGGGATTAAACTGTCATCCCGAGCTGTCAAACAGACTGTAAAGGAACCACAAACCACTTCACACAATCTCCCCTCCATGCTCCCAGTCACACCTGACGTGTGCCACCAGATGGTTGGTGGTCGTTTTACCAGTCATCTTGACATGCTTTTATCAGCCTTTTTGTCTTCCTTGTGTTGGTCTGTTTTATACAAGAAGGGCAAGCTCAGATTCAGGCGGGATTAAAATAGTCTTTTTACCTTTTTCTGCCTAAAACTTGTTAATATGGATGTCAGAGGTATGTTCCTATTACCATTAGTTCTGGGAATTTTATATTGTATTTTTTCATCATGAATGTTGTCTACTCCCAAGGAACTACTATTATGCATGGACTATTAACATAATTATGCTCAACTACATCCTCCAAATCATATGCTTTTGCAGATGCTTTGCCTATGCCATACATATGTGAATTAATGTCTAAAGTGTTGGATGCATGTAACAAGAGAGAGAGAGAGAGGGGCGGGGAGGCAGAGAAAGAGAGAGAGAGGGACGGGGGGAGAGAGAGAGAGAGAGAGAGAGAGAGAGAGAGAGAGAGGAGGGGGGGAGAGGGAGAGAGGGAGAGAGAGAGAGGAAGGAGAGAAATAGAGAGAGAGAGAAAGGGAGAGAGAAAAAAAAACATACAGACATTCAGACAGACAGTCAGAGAGACAGACCAACAGATAGACAGATAGCTAGAGAGACAGACCAAGTGACAGACAGAGAGATAAAAACACAGGCAGATGTGGAAGGGCAGCATAAAGGCCTACTAACTGATAAACAGACTATTAAACCAGCATTAAACCAGTCAAAAGTCACCTCCCACAACCACCACTGTCCGCCACGCAGGATTAAACTGTCATCCCGAGCTGTCAAACAGACTGTAAAGGAACCACAAACCACTTCACACAATCTCCCCTCCATGCTCCCAGTCACACCTGACGTGTGCCACCAGATAGTTGGTGGTCGTTTTAACAGTGATCTTGACATGCTTTTATCAGCTATTTTTATGCTCTTGATGTTTTTCCACCAAAATAACACCCCTTCATGCTTCAAGGCACATGTGACATGTGCAGCCAGAAGTTAAAGGTAAAGGTGTCCCCATAAACTATGCGGTCATTAGGGAGTGAAGTGTCAGAGACCTCAGCTTCTCCAGGTGCTAGCATATTGAGGGCAGCACCCATCTCATCTCCCTTGCTTCCTAGACCCTAAAGAGGGCAGGTACCCATTGACAGCTGGACGAACTGTACTGAAGCTAAGGTGCACAAACGGTCATCCATCCACTTGGTAGATTTGCTCTATGTTGCTTAACCTTAACTTGGGGAAAGTGAGTGCTCTGACCAATGAGCTATCCTGTCCCCTCTCACCAGAAGTTAGTGGTTATTTCAACAGTCACCTTGACTTTTTCAGTTTTATTCATTGTTTTCTTGCCTTGGTTTCTTTTATAGCAAAAGAACCAGCTCAAATCCACGCAGCATTAAAATGGCCATTAAACCTGTGCCTGTATAAACCTGTTAAAGTGTCAGGGGTCCTTATCAGCACAAGGGATAAACAACCATTTGAGAGTAAGGCTCTCCAGTTTTTGTGGTATTTTTTACATGGAGGTATGGTTGTATGTGAACCATTCCCTATGGTTTAAAGAAATATTTATTCAGAAAAAAGCATATTATACATTTGGAGCAAAAACAAGCTAATAGCTGATAAAGTATTCCATCATCAAGCAAACCAAAATTTGTTACCTGGAAGCTGTCAAAACAAAGTCACAACAAATCAATCCACTAGAACATAACATCATTGATAAATCAAAGACATAAATTTGAAACTTGCTACCTTTACACTTGTATGCAACATTTTTGAAACTTTATAATTATTTTGGACTGCTGGCCTAGGCCAAAATCTGTGTCAGTTGATCATGTCAGCTAAGTGCCAAGGCCTACACTAAAATGTTGTTGTGTTGTAAAATGTTGTGTGTTGGGATTTGCTTTAAGCCATGACAAGCTCTTAACATAACAACCTGCACTCTCCTTTAAAGAAGGAAAGAAAAAAACCTCTCAAATCGGAATATGGCTTCCTATATGGCAAGGTACTGGAAAACAAGTCACACACTTAAACTTCTCATTCAGTATGCAATTTAAATCTCACAGTGATTTCCAAGGGGGAATAGAGAGTCAAGAGTGCATATTCTGGGTGACCCCCAAGGTGTTAAGCTTGGAAACGCACTACAACAACATTACCTCAATGTCATCACCAATTGAAACACATTATACAGTAGTATTCAAATATCGATCATCACACACCAAGCGTTTTGGGACACCACAAATAGTAGCCCCTGTGTCACGCAAAACAGAACACAAAGTGTTCTTCACTGTGCCTGACTCAAGATTGAACTTTCCTGTGAAGTTATCATGGACAGAACATGCAACTTCAAGTTTCTGCACAGATGAGGAACAACCAAACTGCGGACTGTCAGAAACTGCAGAAGCAAAACTGAATGTCTGCATCTGAAATGGGCCTTTTGGATGGCCAAGTGAACAGATCTTACTAGGACTTCTACTGGTTTTACATGGACATTTTCGACACATATGACCCTTCTGCTTACAGAGAAGACATTCCACACCTGAACGAGGAGATGGTGGAGACTCTTCTGAATGATGAAATGACAACGACTGAGCAGTGCTACCACCACGATCGTCACCTCTGAATCATTGTGACTGACCTTATAATGCATGTGTCTTGAATAAAAACAAAGTTTAATCCAACATCTTGCAATCACAACTGTTCAAAAATCCATTCACCTTTTCTTAGAACATTATCCAACTATTGCTGCTGGAATGGATGATGACTCAACATACCCAGCATGCACCCTGTCATGCTACCTTGGAGAAAAATGGACTCCGCATGCAAGGTTTAACTTGCCCATGATACATTGCTTAAAAAAGATCCAGTGCATTGCCACAGTGTGTCCTCGAGGAGCTAAGTACACATCTTGTAATTGTAATTGCCCTTCAGGGATGATTAAAGTGTTTTTGACTTTGATTTGACAAGATTTGAAGTGGTGTGAAATGAAGTCATGGCGCATTTGTCAGGACATCTGTGAAAATTTGTACAGCTGTGTGTAACTCAACACACAGGGAAACCTTGAGCCCATGCCTTATCTACTCATCTATCATGCCTGTCTGAAAGAAACGAGGAAGAGAAGAGATGGGAGGGGGAAGAGGGAGAGAGAGAGAGAGAGAGAGAGAGAGAGAGAGAGAGAGAGAGGAGAGAGAGAGAGAGAGAGAGAGAGAGAGAGAGAGAGAGGAGACAGACAGACAGACAGACAGACAGACAGACAGACAGACAGTAAGACAGACAGACAGACAGACAGACAGACAGACAGACAGGGTTTTGTTTGTTGGTAAGTGAGTGTGTGAGTAAATCAATTAGTCAATCAGTCAGTCAGTCCATGTTTTAGTTTCTTTAGAAAATATAATAATACCACTGTCAGTAGTAGCAGTAGGAAGAATATCAGTGGTAGTAGCAGCAACAGAAGAAGTA
>CM060328.1:13703004-13710504 GCA_030674155.1 Stramonita haemastoma
TCGAAAAGGAATATGTATGTATGTATGTATGTATGTATGTATGTATGTATGTATGTATGTATGTATGTATGTATGTATGTATGTATGTATGTATGTATGTATGTATGTATGTATGTACGTATGTACGTATGTCTGTCTGTCTGTCTGTCTGTCTGTCTGTCTGTCTGCATGCATGTATGCATGCATGCATGCATGCATGTATGTATGTATGTATGTATGTATGTATGTATGTATGTATGTATGTATGTATGTATGTATGTATGTATGTATGTATGTATGTATGTATGTATTATATATACATATATATATATATATATATATATATATATATATATATATATATATATATATATATATATATATATAATCATTGTGTGTGTATGTGTGTGGTGTGAGAGAGAGAGAAGAGAGAGAGAGAGAGAGAGAGAGAGAGAGAGGAGAGAGAGAGAGAGAGAGAGAGAGAGAGAGAGAGAGAGAGAGAGAGAGAGAGAGAGAGAGAGAGAGAGAGAGAGAGAGACGAGGAGCAGAGAGGCAGGCGCAGACAGACAGACAGACAGACAGACAGACAAGACAGAACAGCAACTGATAGAAAGAACAAATCCAAAAAGCAGTTTTGAAGCACTCTGCAATATTAATCTTATGTGGATGTACCTCTCTACCCCTCTCCCTCTTCTTTCTTTTCTTTTCTCGTTTTGTGGCGTCTTTCTTTTTCTTCCATTTTTTCTTCCTCTTCCTTTCATTCTTTCTTCCTTCCTTTCTTCATTGTCTCATTACTTCTCTTCTTCCTCGTTTGCTTCTCTCTTATGCCCTTCCTTCCTTTTTTCTTTTTTTTGGGTACCTTCCTTTTTTCCCCTTTCTTTCTTGTTTCTTTCTTTCTCCCGTTCGTTATTCCTGTTCTTTTTCTTCCTTCGCGCATACGCTAAATTCTGTTCTGCCTTTTTTCTGTGATATCGAAGATAATGGAATAAGCTGTTATGTGCTTTTTTACACCCAGTCCCAATGTGTATGTGGTTTTGTTCAGGAGTTGGCTGTTTGTGCTGGTGGGAACGGATGACAAAATGTACAGAACTGCATGCACACAGGGACTAGATGTTAAAAAAATATCATGAGCGCTTATTTTATTATCCTCAAAATATTTTTAAAAATATTATTTACCTTTTTCCTCATACTTCTTTCCAAAACTTTCATTCTTTCCGTCTTTCTTTGTCAGAGTAGTCAGTTTGCCATCAAGTGATGCTGTTTCCAAAAGAGATGTAGGTTTGTCTCGTAACCACAAAACCTGGCTGCCTAGGTAGCCTGTCTGGCCAATTAGAAAGATAGGCTGTTGTGTTTGCTTGTGTAGGCCTTGCTCTCTGCTTGCCAAGCCAACAAGACCCATCCTAATGAGCTCCCTTCGCAGCTGTTGTCGCTGTCTCGGTTCTCTCCCATAACTGTTCATTTTTGTTGAAGGCTAACTGCATACGGACCTATACTCCCTCCTCCTCCTCCTCTTCCTCGTTCTTTTCCTCCTCCTCCTCTCACATCTCTCTTCTGCTTCATACATATACTCACCCTCCTACATCATCTCTCCTTTAGCGTTTCTCTCCTACTTCAGTGCATCTTTTTTTGTTTAGCTTGGGCCAAAGAGGCGGTGTCAGGTATTGATGTAAGCAATGTGGGAAAGTTTACAGTGAAATGTTTTTTTTTGAAATATTATGTGGATCATTATTTTCTGCGTTCATGACATACTCTTACCACGTTAACTTGCCTTCAACGATAAAGCCAGACAAAAATCTTCTGAAGTCAGGACATAGGAATATGTTGTTTCTTTTTCTAGTTAATGGTCTTAATATTAATGCATTCCTACATCGGTGTATATGTGTGTGCGTACGCGTGTGCGTGGGTCCGTGCGTGTGTGTGTTTGTGATGTCTCATTTGAAGTTTTCTTGCAATATTTAAACTAATATAAAATGTAGTTATCTTGTGTCTTTTCGAGATTATGATCATTCAATATGCCTGCCAGTATTGCAACTGTCCTTCCCTGGGATGAGTTTTTGACTTGACTTGATTTTTACTTTTCTAAGTCTTTGTGGAGGACCTAGAAGGCAGAAAAAAAGACAAGAAAGAGGTATGGGGAAAGGAAAGGAAAGAGATGCAAACATCTCCCACGGCTTGTCACTTGTGTGACGTCAGATACGCTTCCTGCTTCTTCAGTTCCAATTCTATTTTCTTCATAAATTCCAACAGCTACATCTTCCATGTAAAGGGTTGTAACAGTGAAAGTCATATTTGGATTACATTTTCACTCTGTAGCAGTTTGCGAACCTTGGCTTCAGTACAGTCCCCCAGTTCACCCAGCTGTAAATTGGTACCTGCATTCTATAGGGTTCAGGGAAGGTAAAACCCGAGGGAGAGGAGATGGGCGCCGCCCTCAATATGCTGGCCCCTGAGAAGCTGAGGTCTCTGAGTGCCTCGTCCCCTGCAACTACATAGGTTATGGGACACCTTTACCGTTTTTCCTACCTTACTCTGTGGCAAATATAAGTCTTGGATGTTCCATTCAGTGCCAGAAATCTGTGACGATTCCACAGCTGACAGTCAGTGTTACTTCCTCGGTGGTTTCAAATTCAGTAGCATTCCCCCTGGGGATGCTGGGGAATTGTCTCAGTATCAATAGCATACCCACCTTCTGGAAACTTCGTGCTGGGATTTCACTCGTTTTATACCCCTCTCTTTGTTTCTGGCTTGGTCCTTTTCTTCCTGTTACTTCATTCTTGTTTAGTTTCCGCCTTCTTGGTCCATTCCCTTGCCTCTTTTTTCCAGAAAGACTTGAAAGATAACAGTTTTCTCCCACGTCGAAGTTGGATGTGCTGGGCCTGACTTGTCAGGCGCTTAACGGCAGCACAACACATTTTGCTCATTATTACAGATAACAATAGTTGGGTCTGGGCTTTCGGCGACGACGAAGAATGCAGAGAAGAAGAATGCGAAGGAGAAGAATTGAAAGAAGAAGAATGCAAAGAAAAAAACAAGAATTCAAAGTGAAAGAATACCGAGAAGAAGAATCCAAAGGAGAAGAGTGCAAAGAAAAAAAAAGATGAAGATGAAGAAGAATTGCGAAGAAGAAGAAGTGAAGACGAAGAAGAAGAGAAAAAACAACAAAACAACAACAACAAAGCACGAACAACAGAAGAAGAAGAACAAGAACAAGAACAAGAACAAGACAAGAACAAGAATAAGTACAAGAAGAAGAACCAGAAAGAAAACAACAAGAACAAGAAGAAATCGAGCAGCAGGAAGCAGATTCGAGCACGTGTGGTAGACCGTTCCTCCGTCTTTATACACAGCTGCTGTCTCGTCAACACTCTAAAAGGGATCATTAACGCCCGAAACAAGACACTTGAACAGACTCAAACCCTTGCCCTCAGTTAACCTTAAGGTCACAAGCACAACGCCCTAACCACTGGGCGATCCCTGGCCTCCCTGTTGTTCAGGTATTGTCCAGAGTAATCCAATACCACTCGGATTCTAAGTTCCCCACTCTCGTGTCCCCCTCGTGTCCTCCTGTCCCATTTTGTCTTGAATCCTGATGGAGGCTGATAGGCCAGTTTTACTGTGTCACCTGTCCGCCCCTCTTCTCTCTTCTCCTCTTTCGTCTCTTCTCCCCTCCTGTCCTCTCTTCTCCCCTCCTCTCTTCTCCTCCTCTCTCTCCTTCGCTCCTCTCCTGGCCTGGTGGCCCCTTGTGTGAAATTTGATCTGTCCCTTCTGTGAGGTTTTGTGGGCCCTTACCTGTTTTTTTTTTATTTTCTGAGTTTGTCCTTGTTTGTTTTGTTTGTATGTTTGTCTGATTGTCTCTCTGTCTGTTTGTCCGTGGGTGTGTCAGTGTCGTTGACTGTGTGTCTGTGTGTTTGTCTTTTGTTAGTCTGTCTATCTATCTGTCTTTGTCGCGATGTGTGCGTGTGTGTGAAAATTAGTGGTGTAACTGACCGTCCGGGAAAAACAAGGAAAAAATCAGAAAAAACAGGGATTGGTTAGCTTAGGTGTGACGTGGGAGCGGAGGTAGTTAGCGCCATAAAGTAGAAAACACTATTTTTATTTTAACACAAACATGGCGTGTTCTCATACGGAGCCTCTGTTTATAGTCTCATCTGAAGGTCTTTTCGAGGGAGTGGAGTCATCACTGATGGTAACTCCAGGGGAAAAATCCTCTCGAACGCGTGCCTCGGGTGGGGGCTTAAACCTGGTCCTGAGATTGTGAGCTTAACGCTCTAACCACTAGGCTAGCATGCCCTCCGAAAGTAAACACACGTAAAACAGTGAGATCATAAACATCAAAAAGACATTACCCGTTGATTAATCCTAGCCTGCTTTGAGTCTCTCTCTCTCTCTCTCTCTCTCTCTCTCTCTCTCTCTCTCTCTCTCTCTCTCTCTCTCTCTCTCTTCTCTTTTACAGCCATTTATTTCCTCCCTGAAAATAAAGGTGTCAGAAAAAGCATTTATACGAGGGCCTTTAATGTGTCGAAAGGAGGAATGCCCATGTTTGTGTGGTAAAAAACAAACAACCAGATCTTAAAATGTGAAATGTCCATTTTTGCGCAATTAACTTGATTTAAAAAGCAGATTCTGAAAAAGTAAAACAAGAAAAAAAGTTCCCTTTATATTTCATTTACCCGAAATAGTAATTAAAAGAAGGAAAGAAAAAATCTTGAAAGGCAAAAGTCTATGCTTTTGCAGTTAAGTTCTCGACAGGCAAAATACCCGCGTGTTTGAGCGATTAACTGAATTTTTCAGAACATCCCAAAAGATAAAATGTTTATGTTTATACAGTTAACTAGATAGTGCAATGGGGACGAGGTAGTTCAGTCGTCAGAGCACTTGCTGTCCCCAAGCTAAGGTTTAAGCAGCATCCAGCGTGGTTACCAATTGGATGGGTGACCGTTTGCGCACCTTGGCTTCAGTACAGTCCACCAGTTCACACAGCTGTAAACGGGTACCTACACTCTTTAGGTTCAGGAAGGTAAAACAGTGAGGGAGAGAAGATAGGCGCCGCCCTCAATATGCTGACCCCTGGAGAAGCTGAGGTCTCTGACACCTCACTCCCTACGACCACAAAGGTTATGGGACACTTTTACCATTTCTCTTCACAGTACAAAAAGAAACCACAATCGTGCTTATACGATCAAACTTCATGAAAAACCCCTCAAGGCAAAAAGCCCTTGTTTGTGCGATAAATTCAAATCTCAATATTCTCATAAGGACGCAAAGCCTCTATTTGGCAAATTAACTAGAGTATTAACAGAAATAACACTGTGAAAGGCAGAAAACATATGTTTGTGAAATGAAACAGTTAAAAAAGGGAGAAAAAGTTCCAAAAAGGCAAAAATCCCATGTGAAATCTAACAGTAAAAGAAAAAAATCTCAAACATCCCAAAGCCGATTTTTGTGCTACTAATTTGAATTTAAAAAGTCTTAAAAGATGATTGCTCGTGTTAGTCAAATTAACTCGGGTAAAACATAGATATCAAAAGGCAAAAAGGTCATGTCTGTCTGATTAAGTGGATTAGAAATAATCTAAAAATTCTCAAAAGGCCAAAGGTTTGTATATGTGCACGAATTTGAGTAAACTAAGCAAAATTCTTGAAAGGAAAATGCCCGAACTTGTGCAAGCAAATTGAGCTTGGAAAATACCCATGTCTTTGTGTGTGACTTGAGTTAGAAATAAATTAAGTAATGATAAAATTAATCTGAATGCCCCCTTTTTGACCAATTGACTTGAACAGATATTATCTATAAAAAAAAATTTTCAACAAGTAAAAAAATCCACTTTTTGTGCAATTAGTTTGATTAAAACAAAAATTCTCAACAGTTAAAATGTCCATGTTTTAACAACAGAGTACAAAATAAAGAGGAAATCTTGAAGGTCAAAAGGCCAACGTTTGTGCATAAGTACAAAAAAAGTCAGAAGACAAACATTTTCAAAAAGCAAGATGCCCATACTTACACTATTAATTTATGCTTAAAAATAATTAAAAAACACAAAATACCTCATAGTCACCCCATTAATTTCAGTAAAAAAAGAAAATCAAATCCTGTTGGGGGCAATGAACTTCGGTTAAAAGAAATGGCAAAAAGCCCACGTTTATGCAATTAAATCGAGTAAAAAATATAAATAAAATAAACGCTCAAAAGACGAAATGCTTGCGCATGCGTAATTACCTCGAGTTTAAAAAAGATTCAAATAGAAAACAGGCTGTTTTTGGAATTAATTTAAAACTAAACCAGATTTTCTGATTTTTATAACTATTTTTTAAGAGCAGCTTGCGTTAGTTATCTGCGAGTGCACATTCACAAACATGTATTATGCAAGACCTCCTTCTCCTTGTCACGCTCTTCGTCCCCCAGTCACTTCTTCTCTTCTTCTTCTTCTTCTTCTTCTTCTTCTTCTTCTTCTTCTTCTTCTTCTTCTTCTTCTTCTCTTCTTCTCTTCTTCTTCTTCTTCTCGTCGTCGTCGTCGTCGTCGTCGTCGTCGTCGAACACACAAGACTCATGTCTTCATAGGTAAATGCGTTGTGCTGCCGTAAGCGCTGACAAATCAGCAATCAGTACACTTCGGCTGGAAAAATTTGTTGTCTTTTAAGTCTTTATGGGTAAAGCACTCTGAGAAGGACAAGGGAATCAGAACATCGAAAGAAGTTAGTTGACAAGAGAAAAAGAGACTAAAGAGGACTCAGATAGGAAAAAGAGAGGGATAATACAAAAAGAAAAAGAGAAAATCTTAGCACAGAATTTCCAGAAGGTGGGGATGCTATTTATACTGACAGGCCCCTGACATCCCTAAAGGGGAAGTCCCCCATTAATTTTCAACATTTTATTTCACAAAATCTCTCCTCCTCCTCCCCCGCCCCCCTGTTGACAAAAACATGTGCACACGTCCAAGTGGACGCTTGTGAGCGTACACATGCTCCCAGGTGCGCACACGTTAAATCCTGTTCCGCTTTTCGTAAGAGTAGGCCATCAGGGGCCGGTGGGAAAAAAAGCTGCATACACGCGGGGACCGGATATAAAAAAAGAACATGAGTGCTTATTCCATTATCCTCTATATAAAAGAATAAAATGGAAAATAATAAATGAAAGGTGCGTATATGTTTAAAACCAACTTCTCCCTCTAGTTTGTCTACTGTCTGTCTCTCTGTCTGTTTTTTCTGTCTTTCTGTCTCTTTCAGTATCCCTTTGTCTTTACCACCTCTCTGTCTCTGTCTCTCTCTCTCGGGAAAGAAGAGATAAAGATAAAATCAAATCAAATCAAATCAAAATTTTATTTAAACCAAATCAGATCAAAATTTCATTTCCAGATGGTACATTGAGTAAGCAAAAAATTTGCTTTTGTTCATCCAGCCATCTAGCAAAAAAAAAAAAAAACACTACAAAAACAAACACCCCCCCCCCAAAAAAAAAAAAAAAAAAAAACCGGAACAAAACCCAAACCAAACAACCCCCCCCCTCCCCCCAAACAAAACAACA
>CM060328.1:13713004-13723004 GCA_030674155.1 Stramonita haemastoma
TTGAAATGGAAAAAATACTAAAGCCCAAAAAGTGGAAAAGAAAGAGAAGAGGGAGGGGTGTACATCCTAACAGGTAACGAGTTCAGGTGTACCGAGAATGGTTTAACAGTACTTCAAAGTTGATTTTAAGAATTGTAAAGGAAATAAAACAAAACTTTGAATCAATTCCAGTTCCGGTGTGTATGCAGTTTTGTAAATTTTGACATCCGTTCCCATCGGCACACAAAGGCCTACCTTTCCGAAAAGTGGAAAAGGTTTTAACATGTGTGCAAGATGATCTGCATGTGTTCGCACACGGGACTTCGGTTTATAGTCTCATCCGAGGGCCTGAATCCACACCTACAATAAAAGATTGGTATGGTTGTGTTTCTGTTGGAAGCTACTGACGGTTCTATGGGTTTTTGTTTGTTTCACAAAGTTCTCATTGATTGCAAAGAGTATTAAGTCCGTGT
This sequence comes from Stramonita haemastoma, assembly GCA_030674155.1. Classification (NCBI taxonomy): domain Eukaryota; kingdom Metazoa; phylum Mollusca; class Gastropoda; order Neogastropoda; family Muricidae; genus Stramonita; species Stramonita haemastoma. The sequence goes on from CM060328.1 coordinate 13,713,457, forward strand.
CTGCAGTGTTATGATCATTTAAGATCTAGATCCCTTTGTCCTTTTTTTCCCCTCTGAGCATGGCAGTGAGATTATATTGTGTAGTTTCCACAAAGAAGAACAAAACCCGGTGTTGGTGTATGGCTGCCTATCATAGAGTCTTATATGCTTTTAGGATAACATGTTACTTTTTATTCTGTATTGTTTAATACATGCTCAGTAATTTTAGGAATGTTACTTATTGATTTTCACATGTTGAGACCCTAAAGTAGTCTTGAGTCTCTATCATCATCCATTCACCGTTAATTTATATTTGTACGAGGGTAGAATGAAAAAAAAAGCTCGTAAGCTTAATATTTTCCCCTCAATAAAGATCATGTTGACTTAACGTGACTTGAAAAACCCACTCAGTTGCCCACTGAGCCAATTCATCAGCCAACCAACCAAAACCTCAACCTTATCCCCCCACAATTTTTTTGTTTTAAAAACCCACCAAAACCCAGATATCACCTTCACTAAAACCATTTCCCTAACACCCTCTGTCCTAAAAGAAATCCAGGCTATCTATCAGTATCACTGAGCCACCTAAACAGGCCCTGACATCTCTGCTACTGCTGCTGCTGCTGCCCTACGCTGCTGTTCCAGCCTCTGTGACGGCGGCGGCTCGCTGATGAAGATGTGGCGCTGGTGGTATTGATTGATGCTGCTGCTGCTGCTGCTCTTGGTTCCCCCGACGACTGCCACCCCCTACCTTCCTCCCTCGCCTCCTGCTGCTGCTGCTGTGCTGTGCCGTGCTGTGCCGTGCTGTGCTGTGCTGTGCTGTGCTGTTAGACCACACCACACCACACCACACACTATCACAGTCAAAAGCGTCAACCTCTCGGTTTGTACTGAGTTCCTACGTTAACTGAAACGTGTGGTGTCTGTCTCCTACTTCCAGTAGTAGTAGTACAGCTCCGGGGTATATTCTTCAGTCTCGCCATCGTTGATGGTGTATGTTTATTCATTCAAGACTTTGCTGTGTTTGGGTCTAGGAGTTAAGCTTTCCAAAGGGCGGTGGTGTTTTGTGTGTGTGTGTGTTTTGGGTTGTTGAAAATCTCGTGTGGTAATGAATGATTGACGAGGAGTGATGATCCCGTTCTAACGAGAGGTTGGACGATTTTCAATTTTCTTGTGTCATTTTTAGTGGAAAATATGTATTGAATTTAAAAAAATAGTTGTGCTTTTTTGACAAAAGCATGTGTTAGGGTGTGTAAACACATAACAGAAATGTCAACTTAACGAGTTAAAATAATAACAGAAAAAGAAAAGATACAGAGATATTGAAGAAAATAAGTCCACAAGGAAAGGACAGAAAGACCTGTGGTGTTTATATATATACTTTTCCAAAAGGCGGTCACTTCAGAATTGATACTCGCACACGATCTAACCTCAAAATAAGCCCTGTGGAGTAATTCTTGTCAATAACAACAACAATAACAACAACAAAACAACAACACAAAACCACAACAACAAAGACAACGTACACTTAGCCACCACTCACAACAACACTACGTTGTCTGGCACTGGCAGCAGTGATGCTAGCTATGAAGACAGTACAGGCAGGAAGGTGACAAGGATTCAAAGACTGACTGACTGCTCGGGATGGATAGCCATTGATCGTCTGTGGCAGCAGCAGCAGCAGCACTGTCTCTGTCTCTCTCCTCTGTCCCTCTGTCTCTCTCTCTCTGTCTCTGTCTCTCTCTCTCTGTCTCTCACTCTCTGTGACTCCTTGAAGGGAGAGAGAGTCAGACATAGCAGTGCTTAGGGCTTCAGTTCTGTTCTGTTCAGTTCTGCTGGCAGTGGCCGAAGAGTGGAGGGGATTTTCTTTCGCCACAGAGGTGAGTGAGTCAGTATTGAAGTGGGGGTAGGGGAGACGAGGGGGGGGGAGGGCCACAGAGGTGAGTGTCGTAAGTATTGAGTGGTGGGTAGGTGAGACGAGTGGGTGGTGGAGGTTGTAATGGAGATGCAAGGTTCTGTGAAGTTGTTGTTGTTGGTGATGGTGGTAGAAGTGGTGGTAGTGGTAGGGATGGGGTGGGTAGTGGTGTGGTGGTGGCTGTGTAGTGTGTGTGTGTGTGTGTGGTGTGTGTGTGTGTGTGTGTGTGTGTGTGTGTGTGTGTGTGTGTGTGTGTGTGTTGTGTGTTTTGTCTCTAACATGCTGTCTGTCATCTGTCTCCTCTCTCTATCTCTATCTCTGTCTGTTTGTCTGTCTGTCTGACTGTCTGTCTGTCTATCTGTCTGTCTTTACGTCTGCCTGTCCCATTCTGTCTCTTTCTCTATCTGTCACTCTCTCTCTCTGTCTCTGGTCTCTGTGTCTGTCTCTCTGTCGGTCTATCTGTCTCTGGCTCTCTCTTTCTCTCTGTTTTTCTCTCTCTGTCTCTCTCTGAATCTTGTGTTTCTGTCTACCTGTCTGTCTCTGTCTCTTCTCTATCTCTCTCTCTCTCTCTCTCTCTCTCTCTCTCTCTCTCTCTCTCTCTCTCTCTCTCTCTCTCTCTCTCTCTCTCTCTCTCTCTCTCTCTCTCTCTCTCTCTCTCTCTCTCTCTCTCTCTCTCTCTCTCTCTCTCCCTGTCTTCCTCTTCTTCTGTCTTCTCTCCCTGTCTGTCGCTTCTTCTGTCTGTCTGTCTGTCTGTCTGTCTGTCTCTCTCTCTCTCTCTCTCTCTCTCTCTCTCTCTCCTCTCTCTCTCTCTCTCTCTCCCTCTCTCTCTCTCTCTCTCCCGGGACATATTATTCCCCACCAAAATCAGCCAAGATAATGACAGCAGCAGCAGCAGCAAAAGGACAAAAAGAAAAACGAAAACCTGAAACAGACCCTAATGAACCCAGCCCCGCCTCTGGAGACAAACAAAATCATGCAGGAGACTGTAGGGAGAGACAGACTGTCTGGACTGGCTTAGCTTCTATAGTTCTGTTACCCAATGCCAGGAAGTTAGTTTGCTCTCCATTTCTTTGCTGAGCGAAATACTACGTCGTAATTGTGGTTTTGCAGCGTGCGAGCAAGCACGTGCATTTACACAGACAGGCAGACAGACAGACAGACACATACACATACACATTCATACACACGCGCACACGCACGCACGCACATACATACGCCCGCGCGCACGTTTACACACACACACACACGTGCGCGAGCACGCGCGCACACACGCGCACGCACACATAAGCATGCATACATACATACAAACACATTTGCACGCCCGCACACTCGCACATACACACACACGCGCACTCACACGCATGCACACACAGACACACACAGACACACACACAGACACACACACACACACACACACACACACACACACATTAATATCGCATTAAGCGAACAGACGTAAAATTGAAGACAAAGACACACACACACACACACACACACACACACACACACACACACACACACACACACACACACACACACACACACACATACACACACAAACACACACAACACTCACTCGAACACACACACACACACACACGTACACACATATACACACATACATACACATACATACACACCCACCCACCCACCCACATACACACACAAACACACACACATACCCCCCCTCACACACATATAACATACACACACACCTAAAATTCCACATTCCAATACTTTACTTTTTCAAAAACAGATAAATCCACGCGGGTTACGAGCCACACATAAAAACAGTAAACATGTAAACATAATATCGCGAAAAATACCACAACATAGTATTCAAACATCAGCTCCTATCCACCCACTCAGCCCCCCACCCCCACACCCCCACCCCACACTCACACACCCTCACCCCCCCCCCCCCCCCCCCCCACCACACACGCAAGTATAGCCCAAACACAGAACAGTTATAATCTGAAGGCTGTAGGAAGTTAAGCACACATCTGGTTGACTTGATTTTGCCAGAGCAGTCATCGCTGTGACGGAATGAGATCTGACTTATCACAACTGTACTGGTGTATTAGACAGATTGAGCGTTAACTTTTTGCTGTTGTGTAGCAGAGGAATGTAGTCTGGTTTCTGTTATTTTGATTTAAATAGATTTTATTTAAAATTTAGAAGAAACATTCAAAACAACAGCATTTTGGAATCACAGCAACAACAAGCTTGTAGCTTATAGTGCGCTCATTTAAACAATGACAATTAACATGAACACGTCGGCCTTTGAGCTACAATGTGCAAACCAACAACCAAAAAACAAAAAAATTATCAATTGCAAAATTTGCCAGAATTTTAAAAAACAACAACAATATCTATATATCTATTTGTAGATCTGTTATTTTGTTGTTGTTGCCGTTACTGTTGTTGTTGATTGTTGTTGTTGTTGTTGTTGTTGTTCTATTATTGTTGTTGTTGTTGTTGTTGTTGTTGTTCTTCTTCTTCTTCTTCTTCTTCTTCTTCTTCTTCTTCTTCTTCTTCTTCTGTGGTGTGTGTGTGTGTGTGTGTGTGTGTGTGTGTGTGTGTGTGTGTGTGTGTGTGTGTGTGTGTGTGTGTGTGTGTGTGTGTGCTTGCGTGCGTGCGTGCGTGCGTGCGAACGTGTGTGTGTGTGTGCCTTTGTGTGTGCGCGCGTGCGTCGTGCTGTTGTGTGCGCACGTGCGTGTGTGTGTTATGTGTTTATCTGTCTGTCTGTCTGTCTGTCTGTCTGTCTGTCTGCCTGTGTCTGTGTTTGCGTCCAGAGACTTTGTTTATAATCTCATCCAAAAGATCTATGTTCAAGCAAGAATCACTCACATTGCTAACTCCAGAGAAAAAAAAAACCTTTCAAAACGAGCACCTTGACCAAGACTCGAACCCGTGCCATGCCACTGACTTACTTTCAGATCACAAGTACATCGCTCTAACCACTAGACCATTCCACCCTTTTCGCCTCCCGTTATGTCCACAACATTTACAGCCAGTACAGACCTGCAGAGGCCAGTTGAAGGAGGAAGAAAGGGAAGGTGGAGTGTCTAGAATGGATGGACAGACCCCCTGGAAGCAGTCGGTCAATGATAGCGGGCATAGAGCGGTCACTAAAGCGTATGGTAGACCAGACTCCCGGACCTACAGGGGATTTTTCTCCTGGAGTTAACATCAGTGCTGACTCCACTCTCCCTCAAAGTCCTTTGGATGAGACTATAAACCGAGGCCCCGTGTGCGAACGTACGCAGAACATCTTGCGCACACGTTAAATCCTGTTCCACTTTTCGTGAAAGAAGGCCATTGTGTGCCGGTGGGAACACATGACAAGATTTACACAACTGTATACACACGAGGGACTGGATGTAAAAAAAAAGCACATGAGTGCTTATTCCATTATCTTCGCTATAAAAGTATAAATAAAATAAAATAGATACAGACAGTCTCACAGGTCAGAGATAAGAGATTCGTCCTTGGCAATTCTGTAGAAAAAAGCCCCTCTGATAGGGAGACAAATACACATGCAGACAGGGACCCAAAAGAAGTGGCGCTGCTTTTGTGGCGAAGCGCTTGCCTCGTGGAGACCAGCTTGAATTTCACGCAGAGAAATGTGCCGTGACATAAAGTGGTATACAAATACAAATTCAAAATAGATCGCAAACTGAATCGTTTTGTCACCGTAAACATCCGTACATCTCAAACAGCTTTGGATGTCAGGTCCAACTCGACCGTTCGGAATAAGTCATGTAGTCCTTCGCCTCAGACTGTAATCCTAGGTCCCGTGTACAAACGCACGCAAAACATCTTTCACACAGGTTAAAACCCGTTCCGCTTTTCGGAAGAGTAGGCCATGGTGTGCCAGTGCGAATGGATGAAATTTTAAACAACGGCATGCACAAGGATATGTATAAAAGCACATGAGTGCTTCTTCCGTTATCCTCGAAGAAAAATTGTTCTTAATCTTCGTCGAACGCTTAGACAGCAGCTACTCTATTCGTCATTATTATGAGTGAAAATGTGTTGCGTTGCCATTGAGTGCCTGACAAGTCAAGCTGAGTGCATCTGATTTCGTTGTTGGAACTGCTACTTTTTAAGCTTTCCTAGAAAGGATTGTCAGAAAAAAAAAAGATGACAGGAAGAAAAAGGAAGAAGGCAGAAACGAAGAGAGGGATAGAAAAAGGGAATTCCTAGCACAGAGTTTCCAGAAGGTGGGTATGATATTTATACTGACAGGCCCCCCAGCATTCCCATAGGGATCGTGTTTCATTTCAAACGGACGTCTGGCATCCTACAGCCAATCAGCGCTCAGCTTGAAGCTTACACTCATGATGCATGTGTGGTGACCTTTGCGCCTTTGTGTATGTGATTGAGATTTTCGAAATTCGCAGTGCTCTTCATTTTTTTCTCTTTTTTATATAATTTTTCTTATTAATTTTGTTGGGGGATACTTGGACCTTTTGACAGGGACAAGCCAAATCCAACAGGTTGGACTGGTCTGCCTGAAACGAACTGTCGAACAGGAGAGTGTGTCGGCAGCTTAAGGGGAGTGAACGCTGTCCCTAACATGACCCGCTCCCCTGCTGGGTAGAGAGTTCAATTCTGTCTCTCCCCTTCCTCTCCCCCCTGTCATTATTGCAGGGCTGCATTGTGCTGCTGAAGAACACTTTAGGCAAGGCTTGGGATGTGTGAATGTAGGGTGTGGGGGGGAAACGTGCGTGCGCGCGCGTTTGTGTGTGTGTTGTGTGTGTGTTGTGTGTGTGTGTGTGTGTGTGTGTGTGTGTGTGGTGTTGGTGTGGTGTTGGGGTGAGGGAGAACCTATGTGCGCATGCCAGCGCGCGCGCGTGTGTATTGTTTGTGTGTGTATGTGTGTGTGTGATGTGCGCACACATGTGTGAAGATGCATGACGCATTTGTGCCTTCTTCTTCTTCTTCTTCTTCTTCTTCTTCTTCTTCTTCTTCTTCTTCTTCTTCTTCTTCTTCTTCTTCTTCTTCTTTGCAATTCTTCTTCTTCTTCTTTGCAATTCTTCTTCTTCTTCTTTGCAATTCTTCTTTTTCGCAATTCTTCTTCTTTTTCGCAATTCTTCTTCTTCTTTGCAATTCTTCTTCCTCTTCGTAGTTCTTCTTCTTCGCAATTATTCTTCTTTTGAACTTTGAATTCTTCAGAATTGTTCTTCAGAATTCTTTTTCTTAATCAGAATTCTTCTTCCTCGCAATTCCTCTTCTCGTCTTCTTTGCAGTTCTTCTCTGCAATTCTTTGCAATTATTTTGCAGCCCTTCTTCTTGTAACCAGTTTTGACGGAGTTAAATTTCCACTTAAGTTTCTTAGAAACGTCCCAGTGTCAGCTGCAGCAGCAGATAGGGAAATCCCTAATCCCCACCAGTCGTTATAGTCAGACTTTTCCTCTCCTCCACGAAGTTAACTACTCTCTCTGGGATTACCATTCTGCAGTCAGTCTCTTCCACTTTCACCCTGCTGTCTCCTCTTGTTATTTCCCCGACTGGGGGGAAAGGAGGATGAGAGAGAGAGAGAGAGAGGGAGAGGAGAGAGAGAGAGAGAGAGAGAGAGAGAGAGAGAGAGAGAGAGAGAGAGAGAGAGAGAGAGAAAGAGAGAGAGAGAGAGAGAGAGAGAGAGAGAGAGAGAGAGAGAGAGAGAGAGAGAGAGAAGAAGAAGACAGACAAAGACAGACAGCAGACAGACAGAGACAGACAACAGACAGACAGACAGAGACAGAGAGAGACAGACAGAGAGAGAGACAGACAGAGACAGACAGACAGACAGACAGACAGACAGTGACAGACAGACATGAGACAGACAGACAGACAGACAGACAGACAGACAGACAGACAGACAGACAAGAGTTTCCGAATGAAATTAACTTCGAATGAAAAAAACATTTTCGTCAGACTAGGAAGACTTTGGCCGGCTTTCTTCTTCTTTTTTTTTTCTTTTTTCTTCTTCTCTTCTTCAGCAGTTGATAGCACATATGGTACAGTCATATGGATTTTTTTCTTGTCTGCAATCACAGCAACAGTTTTTTAAAACCCAAAATAAACAAACAAACAAACAAAACTGTTCCCAAAAAGATAGCTATCTAAATAGAAGTTCAACGTCGATTCCAGATAGTTATCTAAATGTCAGGTTAGCTTGGCCTATCCCAGGTACTTATCTCAATGAGAGTTTAACGCTGAAAATTCGGATAGTTCTCTTAAATGTTAGTGGGGATTGTTTTGGGGGCTTGTTTTATTTGTTTGTTTGTTTGTTTCTGTTGATTTGTCTGCGTTGGATGGTTGGTTGGGTGGGTGAGTGGTTGGATGGCTGGCTGGTTGGTGGGATGGTTTACTGGCCCACTCATTCCCTTGCTCATTTGTTTGTCAGCTGGTTTGTTTGCTCATCCATTCATTTATGTGTTGGTTGGTTCGTTATTCACAAATCAAGTCCACAACGGCAGCCAATCGCAAGCTCCAAATAAATTGACATAGAATGGCTAGTCAGTTTGTTTAGTGTAAGTATGGTTATTGATGCACTCAAAATAAGCAAAAGAAGAAAAGAAATAACCACAAGTCATGGCTTTAAACCTTAGCAACGTCACTTGGAGTGTGAATATTTACCTTTCCTATCTCTGCGTCTGTGAAGACTTGCCAGTGCCTTATCTCCCTTTGTTATACATGCACGAGGGAGATTAACTATTCATGTTTAAAATCCCATATCAAATACATGCTCCCAAGATAACTTAATTCGCGTCAGTATTCTGTGGGGTTGCGAAAGAATATAAAGGTAGCTGGCACGAACAAAACACAGCCGCATCAGGACATAAAGTGATAGACTAATATAGCACGTGCTACGTGGATTTCTGCAGATAGGGGCAGCTTTTTATGGATTATACGCACGTAGTGTCATCTTCATACATGATTGAAAACTAAACCTTGAAAAAAGCGAGTTGCATTATGAAAGCACGTTGTGTTTGTTTAGAGCTACTTTTTATAGGACAGATCAGGCTCAGCTACTTACTATAGTGTAAGCAGGGTTCTGTTTGTTCTCATTATCTATATGATGCCCGGAGAGGCCAAGAAAGGCCAATCCACTTCTCAGGGTCTTTAGTTCTGACACGTTCAAGGAAATACCAGCTTACGATCGTGACCTTTGTCATACCTGAGTATCGTTTGGCTATTTGCCTGACACTTATTATTCCTACTTTTTTATGCCTACGATTTTTTGTAATAAAACTGGGTGTCTGCACGAATATGGCAGATATTCTAATTAGGAATATACAATCCCAAACAGACTCTGTCTTTGTTCACACATTCATAATCAACTGCCATTCATACACAGTATGATCATTGTGAATACTCTGGCTATTTGACTGACATATGTTCCCACTTTGTATAGCATATTTTTGCCATTTAACTGAGTGTGTGCACGAAGATGGTAGACATTTTAATGAAAAATATATAATCCCAAATAGATTCGAATGTCTATATTCACTCATTGAGAAGTAACATTCAAAGACAATGATAAACTTGATTGTCCTGAATCCAGTTTCTCGCTATCTTTTTATTTCGTTTTATGAAATGTCATATGTACATAACAGAACAAACATACTCCAAATAGATACCCCCCCCCCCCCCCAAAAAAAAA
>CM060328.1:13735504-13740504 GCA_030674155.1 Stramonita haemastoma
TTTACAAGGATAAACTTAGTATTCTGAAGGCTAAAACTCGTCTGAAAGGGTCTAGTATCTTTGTTGATGAAGATTTCTCTCATACTGTTAGGGACATCAGGCGTAAGCTGACCCCTTATCTGAAGAGTGCTCGAGCAGAAGGGAAACAAGTTAGAATGGTCTTTGATCATCTGATTATAAACGGTGAGAAGGTGACACTCAACGATCTTCAGAGAAACGAATAGCTCTTTGGCCGGCCCATACATACATTCCTCCATAGACACAATTCACAGGGTAGGACAGTAAGTATAGGTACACCGGTTGAGACGCTTCAGACCGACACTGACGTAATACGGCTTCGCGCTGTGGCGTGTGACAAAGACGCTACGCCTAGGAGTAGCGTGGAGTTAGGAGACAAAGACTGGTCTAACCCTTTACTTACGTCAGCTGGCGAGTTTTCGGGTAGTAGGCCTACACAGTTTTTAAATAAAGAGCCAACTCTAAATAAGAGTAATGATCGGAATACTGCTGAAAGCATTAACCTGGTGTCTAGTCTTATTAATGATGATAGTGATAATGTCAGTCTGTATGTTGTAGATCCATTGGATTGTGACAATATAAATAAAACAAATAAACCTTTTTCTTTTTTATCTTGGAATGTAAATGGATTGCTTTCAAAACTCTCTGATAGGGATTTTGTATCTTATGTATGCAGTTTTGATTTTATCTGTTTGACAGAAACGTTTTTAGAAGACATACAGCCAGATGTGTTTAGTGGCTATAAGGCCTTCTGTAAGTCGGCAGTTAAAGTTAGTCATCAAGGGAGGCGATCCGGGGGAGTTGTTTGCTTGATTAAGCATGAGTTAGCTGCTCTTGTGAAATGTTTAGAAGTTCCATACCCTAACATTTGTACTTTTCTCTGTGACAAATCATTATTGTGTACCTCAAGAAATGTTTTGCTTGTATGTGTGTATATCCCACCTGAAGGTTCTCCTTTTTATAACATGTTTGACAATGATAGTGGGATTGCTATGATAGAAGAATATTTAGTCAATTGCATGGTGACTTTGGATGAAGTTGATATAATATTGTGTGGAGATTTAAACAGCAGGACATCAAACTTGTCTTGTCATCATGTAGCAAATGACGAGATTGCAGATCTCCAAAGTAAAAGCATGTCTCTCAGTGGTAATCGGTATTCTGAAGACTCTATTCTCAATAGTTATGGTAAATTATTATTGAATATGTGTACTACACTTAGTTTACAAATTCTGAATGGCATGTGCACTGGTGATAAGCAAGGACGCTACACGTACATTTCCGATGGAGGATGCAGTGTTAATGATTATTTTCTAGTGTCAGATGATTTGTTCTCTCAGATTTTTGACTCATGTCGTTTGTATGTTGCGGAACGTTCTGATTCAGATCACCTTCCTGTTGAACTACATATTAATTCATTGTATAAAACATATGCAATAGCTGAAGAGCCATCTGTTGTGGAAAAGATTGTGTGGGATGAAAACAAACTCTCAGCATATAAAGATAATCTTTGTGAGGAGGACACGTGTGTAAATTTTTCAAGTGCCTTACAGATGATTGATGAGAACATTAATGAAGCTCTAGATTTGTTCAATGGTTGCATTAAGTCCAGTGCTGAATGTATGAAAAAACAGGTACATGTCAATAAAGGTTTAACAGTTGCTACATGGTTTGATAATGAATGTAAAAATATGAAATATAGGGTGAGAAAACTTTTGAAGACTTATCGAAAAACGCTAAAGAACGAAGACAAAAACTTGTATTGTGTCTTAAGAAGGGAATATAAATCCATGCTAGAAAGGAAAAGAAAACAGTATAATATGACATTACTTGCAGATATGGTGTCTTCAATCTCTTCTCAAGTCCAGTTCTGGAAAAGTGTTAAGAAGGCATCATTTAGAAATAGTCAACCTAAGAATAATATATCAGTTGACAGTTGGTTTCAACATTTCAAATCTTTGTTGGAGAAAGGCTCGTCAGACAACTCCATGAATACTAATGTTGACAATGATGAAAGTGAGGAGGATTTTGATCGCCCAATATCTAAAGAAGAAATTTATTTGGCACTAAGAAAACTAAAGAATGATAAAGCAGCTGGTCCTGATCAAATCATTGGAGAATTGCTGAAAAATGGAGGTGAAAATGTTGTGCTTTTTCTCCTAAAATTATTCAACAAAATCTTTGATGATGGCCTTTTCCCTGATAACTGGACTGAATCTATAATCTTAACTCTACACAAAAAGGGTGATGTTGATAACCCTAATAACTACAGGGGAATTTCTCTTAGTGACATAAGTAGTAAATTGTACAGTACCATCATTAATAATAGATTACAAGAATGGGTTAAGAAAGATAATATTACAGGTGAACATCAAGCTGGCTTTAAGAGAGGATACTCCACTATAGACCATATGTTTACTCTGCTTGCATTTGTACAGAAACAGTTTGCTTATAACCGTAAGCTGTATGTGGCATTTATTGACTTTGAAAAGGCATTTGATTCTGTTAATAGAAATTTGTTGTGGCCTATTCTCCTGAAAAATGGTGTGAAGGGTAAATTATTACGATGTTTGAGAGCCATGTACCAGAATGTCAGAAGTAGAATAAGATGTGGTACAAAACTGACTGACATAATTTACTGTACCACTGGCGTTAAACAGGGCGATGTATGTAGCCCATTATTATTTTCTGTTTTTATTAATGAGTTAGCTAGAGAAGTCATCAATAATGGTAAACATGGTGCCACTTTCCCCCAAGATTTCACAGAATTGTTTATTCTTCTACTTGCTGATGATGTTATCCTGCTATCTGAAACGGTTGTCGGCTTACAAAAGCAGTTGAATAGCTTGAGCAGTGCTGCATCAGCACTTGATCTTAAGGTTAATCTGAATAAGAGTAATATTGTTGTATTCAGAAAGGGTGGTTATTTAGCTGCTCATGAAAAATGGTTGTACAATGGAAAAGTCATGCCTGTGATTAATGTCTATAAATACTTAGGTATTTGCTTTTCTACAAAGCTTAGTTTCACAGCTGCATGTAAAGATCTGGCAAGTCGAGGTAAACGAAGTTTGTTATTGGTTTTGAGAAAGTTACGAATGTTGAATAATAACTCTTTTGACTTGCTCATTAAGATATTTGATGCGCAAATACAACCCATTGTATTATATGGTGCAGAAATTTGGGGCTTGGATGCAGCTGTAACACATTGTGAATCAGTGCACCTCTTTGCTTTAAAGCAGTTTTTAGGCTTAGATAGACGTACACCAAATGATCTTGTGTATAGTGAAACTAACAGATACCCTCTATCTGTTAATGCGGCTGTAAGAAGTGTAAGATACTGGATTAAGATTTTGCATATGGATGAGAACAGACTACCTTTTAGATCTTATAAGATGCTTTATGATCTAGATGCCAAAGGAAAAAATAACTGGGCTACACAAATACGTACCTGTTTATGTGAACTCGGTTTTGGATTTGTTTGGTTCAATCAAGGTGTTGGAAATTGTAGAGAATTTATAAACATGTTCAGGCAAAGATTGATTGACTGCCGTTGGCAGCAATGGAGTGATCACATACAAACCAGTGAAAGATATCTATTGTACAGACAATTTACAAGTACACATGATGTCAAACCTTATCTAAAGCTTGATGTGGACATTCATCTGAAAAGAATTATGTCAAAGTTTAGACTTGGTGTTTCAGATTTAAATGTTCATAAGTTCAGATATAGAGAACATGATGTTGATGACCCCAGGTTACTATGTCCATTATGTAAGCAAGCACCTGAGGATGAAGTACATTTTGTGTTATGCTGTCCAGTATTAGAGGATGTTAGGCAGAATTACATCCCTGTAAAATATAGTAGGCAGCCTAATTCTTTTCGACTTTGTTTACTCATGGCGTCAAGTCAGCCTGAGGTTGTGCGTAGCCTCACTTTATATTTGTGTAAAGCTTTCAGAATAAGAGATATATTGTTGTCGTAGGTTATATTTGTGTATTTGACTGTTCATACAGTAATTTGTGTTGTTGTTATTAGGTTGTTGTTGTTTGTGGGGTTTTTTTGGGTTTTTTTCCTCTCACCAAAATACTAAGCAGCTCGGCAACCCCCCTTCATGTATGGGCCAATGGCCTTTTTGTGAATAAAGTTTTCGAGTTCGAGTTCGAGTTCGAGTTCTCTCTCTCTCTCTCTCTCTCTCTCTCTCTCTCTCTCTCTCTCTCTCTCTCTCTCTCTCTCTCTCTCTCTCTCTCTCTCTCTCTCTTCTCTCTCTCTCTCTCTCTCTCTCTCTCTCTGTGTACTTATTTGCTTTTCAGTTGTATACTAGTTTTTTTCTTATGGTTATCTCTTTTTATTGTGATTTTTTCCTTTCTTCTACGCTTCCTTCCTTCCTTCCTTCCGTTCTTCCTTCCTTTCTTCCGTCCTTCGTTCCTTCCTTTCTTCCTTCCTTCTTTCACTCACTCACTTACTCATTCATTCATTCATTCATTCATTCATTCATTCATTCATTCATTCATTCATTCATTCATTCATTCATTCATTCATTCATCTTTATACCTGTCTCCCTCACTCACACACTCTTTGATCTACACAGGTAGAACTTATTAGAAAGTGATGAACTTTACACGAAACAACACAAGGCTCTAATAGAGGAACTAAAGAGATAAACAGCGAAAGCGAAAGCTGAGGATACCACTGCTACTGATAGCAATGGCACACCCACCCCACACACTGCTTCCTCAACAAGACCCCCGAGTGATTTCACTGCTTGTTCTGTCAGCTAAATTACCCAAAACGAAGCGTAGCTTAGTATGACTGAGCCAGTAAAGAATTGCGAAGAAGATTTACGAAGAAGAATTGCGAAGAAGAAGAAGAAGAAGAAGAAGAAGAAGAAGAAGAAGAAGAAGAAGAATTGTGAAGAAGAATTGCGAAAATTGCGAAGAAGAGGAAGAAGAATTGCGAAGAAGAAGAAGAAGATGAATTGCGA
>CM060328.1:13778004-13788004 GCA_030674155.1 Stramonita haemastoma
CTCTCTATGGCTTTACCTACCCTCTCCATTTGCCTCTACGAAGACAGCATCACAAGTATAAAGAGAATTCTACAGGTGATAAATCTTTCATTTTCCATAATATAGCCCAGCTTATCGTGGTTAGAGTCATGTTGGTACCACAAGACCTGTTACTTTCAGACAGGGCTAAGGTTGCTTGTGAAGTAAGTGTATCGCCATTTCTCGGTTAAAAGATAAGCAGGATGCAATGACTCTCTCTCTGTCTGTCTTCCTGCCTGTCTCTCAGTCTCTATATCTGTCTGTCTTCCTGCCTGTCTGTCTGTATATCCGTTTGTCTACCTGTCTGTTGATTCGTCTGTCTGTCTGTCTGTCTGTCTGTCTGTCTGTCTGTCTGTCTGTCTATCTGTCTGTCTGTCTGTCTGTCCGTCTGCCTGCCTGCCTGTCTGTCTATCTATCTGTCTGCCTGTCTGTCTATCCGTCTGACTGCCTGTGTGTATGTCTGTTGGGGAGGCGGTTAGCCTAGTGGTCAGAACATTGCGCTGGCAATTTGACGACCCAGGTTCGAGTCCGGTCGAGGAGATTTTTCTCCTGGAGTTAAACATCAGTGCTGACTCCACTCTCCCCAAAAGTCCTTCGGATGAGACTTTAAACCGAGGCCCCGTGTGCGAACGCACGCAGAACATCTTGCGCACACGTGTAATCCTGTTCCGCTTTTCGTAAGAGTAGGCCATCGTGTGCCGGTATGAATAGATGACATTTACAAAACTGCATACACACGGGGACTGGATGTAAAAAAGCACAAGATTGCTTATTCCATTATCCTCGATATTAAAGAATAAATCAAATCAAATCTGTCTACCTGTCTGTCTGACTGTCTATCCGTTTGTCTGCCTGTCTGTCTGCCTATCCGTCTGTCTGCCTGTATGTCTGTCCGTCTGTCTGCTTTTCTGTTTGCCTTTTTGTCTGTTTGTTCGTCTGCCTGTCTGTCTGTCTATCCGTCTGTCTGCCTGTATGTCTGTCTATCCGTCTGTCTACCTGTATGTCTGTCTATCCGTCTGTCTGCCTGTATGTAATAATAATAATAATACATGGAATTTGTATAGCGCTATCTCTTGTAAAGACAAATCAAAGCGCTTGCATTTGACCTACAGAGCCACAGATCATGCTGCCACCAGGCGCAAAGATCAACGACGAACAACGACGATCAACTGTTGTTGTCTTGTTGCTGCTGTACACTTTAGAGCGCAAAGCCTGGGCAAGTATGTATGGAGGGCAAGCTGTTACCCATGCAGCAGACCCCCCTTCTCCACGGCACTGGAATGATCCATTGGAAGGGCATTGACCGATACGAAAGGTTCCAGTACCGTTGCCATATACCTACAGCCCCGAGCCGCTCTGGGACTCAAACTCCCCGATTTTTCCTCAGGGATGGTGTCTAAACACGACACCTGTGTGCATGCTGGTTTGTTATAATTTTGTCATCCGCTCCTACCGGCACACGATGGCCTACTCTTCCGAAAGGTGGAACGGGGTTTTAACGTGTGCGCAAGATGTTCTGCGTGCATTCGCACACGGGGCCTCGGTTTCGAGTCTCATCCGAATGACTTTGACATTCAGTTCTGTCTATCCGTCTGTCTACCTGTATGTCTGTCTATCCGTCTGTCTGCCTGTCTGTCTGTCTATCCGTCTGCCTGTCTGTCTATCCGTCTGTCTGTCTATCCGTCTGTCTGCCTGCCTGTCTGCCTGCCTGTCTGTCTGCCTGGTTTGTCGTGGTTGAGTTCGTGTTAGTACCAGACTGACCTTTCCCTTTTAGACTGGTATAGGGGCAACGTTGCCAGTAAAGAAATGTGTCCTTGTTTTGGGGGGTTCAGAGATAAGCGCAGAGAATGTGGATTTGGTCTGTCTGCCTGTCTGTCTGTCTGTCAGTAAGCTTTTCTATCTGTCTGTCGGTCGGTTCGTCTGTCTGCTCAGCTTATGGTAGTTAAATTTGTAGTTAGTACCACCAGACAGTCATGTATGTTCGTTTTAGACGGTGATACTGTTGCTTGTGATGCGTGTCGCTGTTTCTGAGCTAAAAGAGATCAACAGCGTGCGTTGATGGTCTGTGTGTCTGTCTGTCTGTCTGTCTGTCTGTCTGTCTGTCTGTCTGTCTGCAAGTATGTCTTTCTGTCTGCATGTCTGGCTGTCTGTCTGTCGGTCAATCCGTTTAGCTTATCGTGATTAAATTAACTGTCTGTCTGTCTCTAGGTCTGCCTGTCTGTTTGTATGTTTGTCTGCCCGCCTGCATGTTTGATGTCTGTCTGTCTGTCTGCTCAAACGTATCGTGGTAAGTTCTAGACCGCCGACATTTTACTTGCAGACAGGGATAATGTTGCCAGCGAAAGGTTTTGTTATTTCTTGGTTAAAAGACGATAAGTAGCGAAAGTAGATTCTGTGTCTGTCTGTCTGTCTGCCTGTCTGTCTGTCTATATTTCTGCCCTTTTGTGTGTATGTCTGCGCGGCTTCTTCTGTTTAAATTTTTGAGTCGGTGCCAACCAGACGGTTTTACTTTGAGACAAAGATTATGTTTCAAGTTAATGAAGAAGAAAGGGATAACAACAGAAGAAGGGAGGAAGAAGAAGAAGAAGAAGAAAAAGAAGAAGAGAAGAAGAAGAAGAAGAAGAAGAAGAAGAAGAAGAAGAAAGAAGAAGAAGAAGAAGAAGAAGAAGAAGAAGAAGAAGAAGAAGAAGAAGAAGGAGTGAGGAGGAGGAGGAGGAAAAGGAGAAGACGAAGAAGCAGATAGAGAAAACAGATTTCAGAAAGAAAGAAATAATGATGATTTACAACCCTTAACCGCAAGAGCGTTGAACTCTACGATAATTAGAATATATCTAAACTTAGATGAATGCATCTGTCCCCCTCCATTCTGATTACACACACACACACACACACACACACACACACACACACACACACACACACACACACACACACACACACACACGCACACACACACACACACACACACACACACACACACACACACACACACACACACACACACACACACACACACACCACACACACACACACACACACTTACACAGAAGAAACGATAAAGAAATGGGTGGCGCTGCTCTTGGGGTCATACGCTCTTTCTGGAGAGAGCAGCCCGAATTTCAGAGAAAATTAATCTGCCGTGACATAAAGTAGAATATAAATAATTATAGAATATACAATCTAATAAACTATAAACGATCTCAAACTTCTGGAACAAATTTAACTTCTATTAGTATAACAGACATTATATGGATGGGTGGGCTCTGTCTCTTGTTCACAACAGCTGCCACACACCCCTTCAAGTGAAGGTGAAGAGAGACCTCGTAGGTTGATAAACGAACCTGGGAGGTTACTACAGTCCTTACACACAACAAACACAAACAAGCACACACATATGTGCGCACACACGTAACCATATACACACTCTCGCGCGTGCATGCATACACACACGTGCATACAGGTACGCATGCACACATTCAGACCCACACAAGCACGTTCGCGCGCCCGCGCGCTCGCACACACATACACACACACACACAGATAGGAGGATCAAAACTCATACAAACAGAAATGGAGGGAGGGAGGGAGGGAGGGAGGGAGGGAGGGAGGGAGAGAGAGAGAGAGAGGAGAGAGAGAAGAGAGAGAGAGAGAGAGAGAGAGGAGAGAGAGAAGAGAGAGAGAGAGAGAGAGAGGAGAAACTTGAAACTTTGAAACTTTTGAAACTTTTTTTATTCAAAGAGGGTAATAGAATAAGCAACAATTGCTTTTTTACATCCAGCCCTCGGAAAAGATCCCACAACCCACCCCCCCCCTCCCCCCCCCCCCCCCCCCCCCCCCCCCCCCCCCGAAAACAAAAGTCAAATAAGCAAGCAACCCCCCCACAATAAACATGAAAAGGTGTACACAATGTACACAATATGAAATAGATAATGAAAATCATTTCAAACGAACAAGCAAATACTAAATACGAAGGGTACAGAAAAAAAAAAAATCCATTTAATGATTCACGAGAGAGAGAGAGAGAGAGAGAGAGAGAGAGAGAGAGAAGAGAGAGAGAGAGAGAGAGAGAGAGAGAGAGAGAGAGAGAGAGAGAGAGAGAGAGAGGGAGGGAGGGAGGGAGGGAGGGATGTAATACACACACACACAAACATACACACACACACACACACACACACACACACACACACACACACACACAAACATACACACACACACACACAACACACACACACACACACACACACACACACACACACACACACACACACACACAAATCGACATGCTTTTTACCCACATCTCTGACTACCTCTTTCCAGTCTTTAAAGCATGACTTATATACAGACAAGAATCTATGAGCACATGGCATTACGATTTTAGCTAGAGTTGATGTATAATAGATTCTGAAGAAGGTGATTACAAAATTTGATTTAAAAACAAAGAAAACCAACATCCAGCAACAACAACAACAACAAAAACCCAACAACAACATCAGCAGTCAGAGTACATTATCACTATAACATAACATACAATAATCATAATACAGAAGCAGAATACATATGTACGAGACCTGAGGTCATGAATAGTTTGTCGATGCTGTTTGTTGTCCCAATTTTAACATGTCTAATAATGATAATGACTATAGTTTAGGAGCATGTTTGAGTATTTTTTGAAACAGGAAAGATTTATAGTTACGCTTAAAAGATACAATACTACTTTTCTCTTTAATATTTTTTGGTAAAGAATTCCAAATAATTCCTCCAGAGTAGCGAAGACTTGTTTTATAGAGGTCGAGCCTTGGTTTAGGAATTATTATATTATTGGTGTATCTTGACTGATTAATTGGGAATCTAGTAGTCAGGGTAGATGGAGCAAGACCGTTCATTATACGATACATTATGATTGCTTTATTATATTCCAGATGGTAAGTTAGGGGAAGAATGTCCAATCTAGTATAGTCTTGGGGTGACAAGGTGGAAGGCTTTAAGAGTATCACTTTAATAGCTCGTTTATGGATTCTTAAAAGTGGTTTTAAGCTATTAGCACTACATCTATCATACAATGTTGAGGCGTAATCAATAAATGATTGAATATAAGTAAAATAAAACTGTTTACGAGAATCTAGGTCAAGAAAGTGTTTGATTTTAGAGAGCTGAAATATCTTTTGAGAGATTCGTTTATATAGAAAATCAATATGTGGCGACCAGGAAAGATCATTATCAATAGTAACCCTAGGAGTCTATGCGTGTCTACTTCTTTAATAACATTATTATCAATATGAATTGGTGGCAAAACAAAGGTTATATTTTGCCGTTTTTGTCGAGATGTAATTATCATATATTTTGTTTTTTGATGATTTAGGGCCATATGATTAAGTTTTGTCCATTCCAATAATTGATTGGCATTTTCTTGCATATAGTGAGATAGTTGTTTCAAGTCGGAATGAGAAGAATAGATAGAGGTGTCATCAGCAAAAAGTTCAGTTACGCCTTTTGTAACAGATAAAGGAAGATCATTGATATATAGTGAAAAAAGAAAAGGCCCTAATACTGATCCTTGGGGAACACCAAATTTTTGTGAAAGAAATTCAGAATGTTCATCATTTAGCCAAACAGTGTGGTTTCGATTAGAAAGAAATGATTTTACAAGTGACAAAGCATCATCAGAAAATTTATATAGTTTCAATTTACGGACTAAAAGGTTGTGATCTATGACGTCAAAGGCTTTTGCAAAGTCAACGAGTAGCAGACCAGTAAATTTGTTATTGTTGATATTTTTTAACCATTCATCAACGAGGCTAATCAGGGCTGTATGGCAAGAATGATATTTTCTAAAGCCAGACTGATTTGGATGAAGTAAGTTATGCTTTGAAATGTGAGACATAAGGCACTGATAAATATGTTTTTCTAACGGCTTTGAAAGGACTGGTAATATTGAAATAGGTCTGTAATTTGAAGGAACGGTTTTATCACCTGACTTGTACAGAGGGATTATTTTGGCTTGTTTAAGAATATTGGGGAAGCAGCATTTATCAATACATAGGTTATACAGGTAAGTTAGGGAATCACATATTACAAGAGCACTAAGTTTAAGGATTTTTCCATCTAAGCCATCTAGACCACGAGCAGATGTCTGCTTGAGATGTATAAGAGAAAAGTACACTTCGTATACTGTCAAGAATGGGATTACCACATTTGAAGTGATCTTTTTTGAAATACAGAATTCATTCAATAAGGCAAGGTCATTGAAACAAGAGCTATCATTTTTAACTGTTGAGGAGGAAATTGTGGAAAAATGTTGGTTCAAAGTGGTGGCAGTAATATCTTTTATGACAGGTGCTTTTACTGATTTTTCCTTAGTTAGGGAATTTATAGTTTTCCATATGACTTTCTGTTTATTGCCTGAGCTATCTGATATGAGGTCACGAAAATACTTCTTTTTGGCAATGCGCTTCATTAATGTAATTTTATTTCGTTGCTTCTTAAAGTCAGTGAATTGTTTGGTTTCTATGAGTTTGTCTCTTTTGGTTATTTCCTCTTGAATTTCCTTACTTAGCCAAGGAGGTTTCGGAGTATGTTTAACTCGTTTTATTTTGAAAGGGGCGTGTTTATTATAGATGTTGATGAAAGTATTTTGCCAAAATTCAAATGCTAGATTAGGGTCAGTTAACTGATAAACATTTGAAAGAGAAGAATGTGAGAGGTCATTTAGGAAATCATTTTCATTGAAATTAGCAAAGGATCTGTATGTTATTACTTTGTGATCTAATTTAGGAATTTTAGCGCCTTTTTTAAGCCAAGTAAGACAGACAGGATAATGATCGCTACATCCATTAGGGGGAGAACATATTTCTACGATGTTTTGCTTTGAACTAATATAGATATGATCGATCAATGTCTCAGAGGAGGGGGTAACACGGGTTGGTGTGTCTATTACTTGAAGGAGGCCAAAACTTTCATACAACTGTGTCCATCGCTTCTTGCGTTTCAAGAGATCTATATTAAAGTCACCAAAAAGAATTATTTCATTATTGTTTAGTGAAACAGCTTCCATCATCTCATTAAAATGATCATACCAGTCAGAGTGCTCAGAAGGGTTGCGGTAAACAAATCCAGTAAAAATAGGTTTATTGTTTTTTATATTTACTTGAACCCATATTGATTCTACTCTGTGTTTTTCAAAGGAAACTATACGTTTGTAAGTGATTGATTTAGAAACATATAGAATTAAACCAGTTTGCTTTGGGAAAATGGGGTCAAGTCGTACAACATCATAACCAGGAATAAACACATCATTATCAGATATATGGTTTGACAATCTGGATTCAGCACAGCAAAATAAATGAAAAGGTTTACCGTTATTATGCAAAACTAGAGATAATTCATCTAACTTATTAAGAACATGATTTATATTCAAAAATCCTATTCGAAGACCACCCTCTGTAGGCCAAATTTTCAAAGTAGACATTGCAGAAAGTTAATATCTGCACAAAACTAATAAACGATCTCTGGCAACACAGGGTTTAGATCACAATGCATGTAACCAAACAGGCAAATAAGACAGCAATATGTTACAAGAAAATCTTGAGAGTGTTTCAATCAAAAATAGTTCAAACACTTAGTGTACAGGTTATGTACAGTTGAACGTCCAACAACCAGTGGAAGAATAATATTATCCCAAACACCACAACTAGTCAAATCATCTGACGATGAGCAGCTGCACACACTGCTACAGTCAAAATCAATAGTAAAGAGACAAAGATAAATATCAAACAAGATAACCACAAACACTGAGACTAATTAACAATTGGATGAGAAGCAGCAATGGTAATGAAAAGAAAAGTATGTAAAGCAAAAGACAAGATATATATATATATATATAAATATATATATATATACAGACATATAAGTAATAACACCAAGAAAAATACCCAAATGACTTAGGCGATGACAACAATGCAACACCAAGAAGTGTATAGACACAAGTGAATTAAACAGGCCAAAAGCAAGTCCGATAAGGCAAAGCACAAAAAGAAACCTTTTCCAATAAATCCTTCACCGATCAATAGATAACTCCAATACAATGAAATAGGAGATTGGCTATTCTGCAACACACACACACACACACACACACACACACACACGCGCGCGCGCGCGCGCGCGCGCGCGCCGCGCGCGCGCTCACCCACACACACGCAAACACACACACATACACACACACAGCAAACACACATGCATGCACGCATGCACGCAGGTGCACATGCACACGTGTGTAGACGTACACACTCACACATACTTACCCGCCTACAGACACATACGCACGCGGGAGCATGCATCTGCCTCCCATATTCAATTTTACATCTCTTGACATCTTTTACTTTGGAGGAGGGGGGGGTCCATTCTTTCCTTTCCTTCCAAGTGAGCTGTGTTAAATATAATCAGAACAATAAATAACTACGCATTATTAATTTTCTATGTAGTAGTTGTCTAAATGGAACAGATCACAGTGTGACACCACTATAAGCATGGTATCAACCTTGACCATGCTGTAAGTTCATGATATGTGATGTCATCATACTTAGTAAATGTAAACAATGATTTATATCACTCTGTGGGGAAGTTGGGTTGACATTCTGCACTGAATATTTTTCTGGGAGTGCATGTGATGTAACCGGAGGTTTACCAATATTTTGGGGATTAAACTCTCTATCTATATTGAGATGATAGGGCTTCACTTTGAGAGAATCAGAGGAGATAGGGAAAACTGTTTCAGGAGGTCGTGGGTGCCTCTGGGGTAGAGGTGGAAAATTGTCCATGGAATGAAATGAAGGGAGAAGAGGTGCATCAGGTGTGCTGCTGTATGTCTCCTGTCTAGGATCAAGTCTGCTAATGTTGGATTGAGACCTACCCTGTGGTTCTAAATAAAGAGAAGGAGGAGCAGAATAATTGCTCTGCCAGCTCAGATCAGTACTGATGGATCTGTGTGGATTGTCACTGCGGTGGGTGACAGGATCATGTGCACTTGTAGGACGTGCAAAAGGGCCATGGAAAGCGGTGGGATGAGAAGCTTGTAAGTGATATGGTGTGGTGCCAGAAAATGTCTGAGCATGTCCACGAAGAGCATGGTTCCCTCTGCCAGGCTGCTGAACATTGGCACTGGCCATAGTGTTTCTGCTGCCAGGGTTCAGTCTGTCTGCACTGGACCATGACGGTCCCCAGTGTGAACCATGCCTATTCTGCTGATTGGTGCCTGTCTCACCACGGTAGGTATGATAGTCTCTGCGTGGAGGCAGAGATTCAGCAAGCCAGTTAAGCACAGTGCTTTTAACATTTAAAGCTAGCTGAGCTGTCCCCTTGAAGCTGGGGTGAGTGAGGTCATGATACATGATCTGTTTTGGAGCACCAGAAGAAGTAACAAAAGCGTCAGTATTATCAATGAAAGTTGTGTTAGTGATTTTACATGCAGACATGAGGTTACGGTTGGAGGGAATTATAGAATTATTCAGATTGTGTCTACCTTTTGCTGGTACTAATGAACTCAGTGCTACTTTTGAGGAGGGAAAAATCTGACAGCACTTTTTGATTAAGGTTGTCCAGTGTTCTACAGAGACTTTTCCGGAAGGGCAGTCATTGACACCCACATGGATTACCAAAGCTTTCACATTTCTGTGAGTTGGTTGCTCAGCCAGCCAATGCTTTAGATCCAGGGTCGACATGCCTGGGACACAGATTTTGTGCATGCAATACGAGCGTAAGGCAAGTCTTTTTGGGTCCAAGTGTCGTATTACTGAGTCCCCTATGAGGAGTGCAGTTGCATGATCACTCACATTTATGGTTTGGAGTAGTTCAAATGGTGATGGAGGTTTATCGTTACCAGAGTTAGTAATAGGTCTTTGCATATTATGAGTGATATTGCCTTGTGAGTAGTTACAGTTAATGTCAGTGGTCATGTCATGGTGAGTACTGTCTGAAAGAGAGGCATATT
>CM060328.1:13798004-13805504 GCA_030674155.1 Stramonita haemastoma
TAAACACCATCAACACACACCACAGCACACACCACACACATCTCCAAACACAACAACAACGCCACACACATCTCCAAAACATTATGAGAGAGGAAGACAAACAAATGAAACAATGTTACAACACACACACAAACACACACACACACACACACACACACACACACACACACACACACACACACACACACACACACATAAGCATGCACACATATATACACACACGCACGCACGCACGCACGCATGCACATGCACACACACACACACTCACACACACACACACACTTACACACACACACACACACACACACACACACACACACACACACACACACACACACACACACACAACACACACACACACACACACACACACACACACACACACACACGAGAAACTGCAACCTTCTCTCTTGTAGGAAGGAGTAAACCAGTATTGTATAGCACCTGTGTATTTACTGAACAAACAACCAAGCACAAAGCAAGACTGGCTCAGCTTCATAGGGTCATGATTATCTCACTTTCAGAGCCAGTGTTGTGTTTGTTTCCTTTTGTAAGTGTGAAAGTTTTTTCTTTGCTTTTTATTTGCATGTGTCATTTTCGTTTAGTTGTATGTGTTTCTATTTTTGGTCTAGATTCCTTGTCACCAAACGCTCATACAGAAACTACTGTTGTTTGTCATAATGAGCAAAGAATCATTGCACTGCCATTAAACGCCTGAAGTCAGGCCCAAAGCATCTGACTTTAGCATAAGAGAAATCTGTCATTTTTTACGTCTTTCTCGAAAAAAGCAGAAGAATGGACCAAGAAGGCAAAGTAAAGAGACAAGAATGAGTGACAGGAAGAAAAGGAATAAGGCCAAGATAAAGAGAGGGACAGAAAAAGGAATTGTCAGGCACAAAGTTCTCAGAAGGTGGAGATGCTGTTTATGCTAGGAGGAGCCTGGCATCCCCGTGGGGGAGTTCTGATTGGATTCAAAATGGATGAATAAGAATTTTATACAAGAAAACATGAAAACGATGTGCACATATTTCTGTTTAGCATTGACACTTATTGCAACTTGCAAGGGGATGGGATTCAAAGGGCTCAACTTGGCCAAACCATGCTGCCTCAAAGTTTGCAGTTTCTCTCTGAGTGACTTCCTAAGGAGTGAAGACAGAAGTCTGAAGTCAGTTGTTGGGTATGAAGGTTTTGTTAATACCAATTCATTACAAAGTGTGTGAAATATCATCATTTTTTAAATTTTGGTTGTTTTGACATATAGAAATATAATGATTTTATGACTGAGAATCAAAATGAAATGTTTTAATAGATTTTTGCACACTTGAAGATTTTTTTTCCTAATTGGTTGTATCGATTCCACTTTCTTTCTTTTTTTACCTGTGTCATGATAACAATTGTTAAGTAACTTTCTGGTGGTGATATTATGTTTTATGCTATTTTGTTGACATTACTGTCACAGAATGATAGCATTAATACAAGAACATCACTTATGTAAGCCTTTTTGTCTCTTTCTTAATTTTTATTCACATGATTGTTTATTCCATTATATTCCATTATATGTTTGTCTTTCTACCTTTCACTTTTGTTCCATTTTTTTCTTTCTTTCTTTCTTTTTCTTTTTTTTTCTTTCTCTTTTTCCTCTTTTTTCCTCTCTTTCTTTCCTTCTTTCTTTCTGCTTTTCTCTTTCTTTTCTTTCTTTCTTTTCTTTCTTTCTTTCTTTCTTCTTTCTTTCTTTCTTTCTTTCTTTCTTTCTTTCTTTCTTTCTTCTTCATAATCTTTTTTTATACTTTTCTTTCTGTGATTTTTTTGTTCCCTATCTCAAGTTTTGATTGCTTAAATTGACTTGGTTTGGTTGGAGGTTTTGTTTTCTTCACTTTCGTCCTTTTTTAGAATAAATTTTCCTTCCTTTATATTTTGTTGCATTTTTTGTCCTTTTTTCATTTCTTTTTCTTTCTCATTTCCTTTCTGTGTGTCTATCTGCCTATCTCTTTGTTGGTCTGTTTGTCTGTCTGTCTTTCTTTCTATATTTCTGTTTTTTCTTTCTTTCTTCCTTTCTGTCTGTCTTTCTTTCTTTCTTTTTCTCTTTTTTTCATTTTTTTTCATTTTCTTTCTTTCTTTCTTTCTTTCTTTCTTTCTTTCTTTCTTTCTTTCTTTTTTCATTCATTTTTTCTTTCTTTCTTTCTGTCTGTCTGTCTGATCTGTCTTCTTTCTTTCTTTCTTTCTTTTCTTTCTTTCTTTCTTTCTTTCTTTCTTTCTTTCTTTCTTTCTTTCTTTCTTTCTTCTTTCTCACTTTCTATGTTGTTTAGCTTCAAGGTGCATCATGAACTTTCTATTCTATTTGAGATAGAAATTTTTAAAATAGAAATCACCATGCAAACAAATCCTCATCCGTTCACAAATTACTCAAAGAAGAAAAAGGATGTGAAGAAGAAGAATGTGAAGAAGGAAAAGAAGAAAGAGATGCAAAGAGGAGAATGCAAAGAAAAAATCGAAAGAGAATGCAAAGAAGATAAGAAGAATGCAAGAGAGAAAAGAATGCAAAAAAGAAGAAGGAAGAAAAAGAATTGAAAAAAAGAATGCAAAGAAGAATGCAAAGAAGAATGCATAGAAGAATGCAAAGAAGAAGAAGGAGAAGAAGAAGAAGAAGAAGAAGAGAAGAGAGAAGAAGAAGAAGAAGAAGAAGAAGAAGAAGAAGAAGAAGAAGAAGAAGAAGAAGAAAAGCAGCACACACCAACAACAACAGCAACAACAAGATTCTCGCATGAAATTTGATCAGACAAGGTCTTGAAAGCACTGGAAGGGCTTATTTAAAATGTAAACACCCCAAACTGAAAAAAGCGTTAAAAAAAGAAGAAAAAAATACACACACACAAAAACACGCAAACAAATCCCATAAGGGTAGAGGGTGCTGGAAGGGGGGGGGGGGGGGGTAAGGATTGAGAAGCCTAGAAGGATCAATTTTCCTGTATTTCCTCTCCTGTCCTTTCCCCACCCCCTCTAAATTCGAGCACACACTTGCAGCAGTCCTGCTTCTTGGCCTTGTTTTTTTCCAGGCTATTCCCCTCTTGTGACTCTTTGCAAACATTGTGAATGTTGAAAACAGTAAGAGCCTGTTGTAAACACTATACAACTAACAGGAGTGGATTTTTTTTCTTTTAGGTGTTGAGTCATTTCTCTGTTTAAATATGTCAGTCTGTTTGTGTGTGTGTGTCTGTCTGTCTGTCTGTGTGTCTGTCTCTGTCTCTCTGTCTGTCTCTGTCTCTGTCTCTCAAACACACACACAGATATATATTATATATATACATTATATATATATATATATATATATATATACACTTATAGACACACACACCCTTCCCCACTTTAAAAACTTTTTTTTTTAAAGCAAGCAAAACAAATAGGTATAAAAATATAAATAAACAAAACACCAAACCAAAAGTAAAACTAACCTCCCTGCTCCACCCATATTCCTCAGGAAATGTTGCAAAATAAATATTTTAAAAGCCCCCAAAATATGCAAAGTTACCTTCTTCTCCCCCCCAAACGCAAAAGAAAAATAACAATGCAGATAAGCAGATTACACACTAAACAGGAAACTCTAAACAGCTCAATGACTACCACCTCTTTTATAAAACATCAAGTTTAAGAAATAAAGTCACTAAGATCATTTTCTCAATGACAAGACTTGCAAACACACACAATGCACAAACACAGAACAACGCAAAAACCTCAACAGAAGATCAGGAAATCAAAACCGTCTGCACACACCACAACAGAGCTACACACACATTCCCAAACACCATAATAAACATCACACAGATCCCCAAAACATTCAGAGAGAGAAAGACAAATGGGTGAAACAATGTTACAACACACACACACACACACACACACACACACACACACACACCACACACACACACACACACACACACACACACACACACACACACACACACACGAAGAGAGAGAGAGAGAGAGAGAGAGAGAGAGAGAGAGAGAGAGAGAGAGAGAGAGAGAGAGAGGAGAGAGAGAGAGAGAGAGAGAGAGAGAGAGAGAGAGAGAGAAACTGCAACCTTCTCTCTTGCAGCAAGGGGTCATGCAATATAACACCTGTGTATTTACTGAACAAACAGCCAGACACAAAGCAAGACTGGCTCAGCTTCACAGGCCCCCGATTGTCTCACTTCCAGGGCCAGAGTTATGTATGTTTTCTTTAACACTGCTTCTTGTTTGTTGGCCCTGTTGTGTCAAAAGTTGTGAATTGTAATTTTCAAATGAAAATGAATAACCATGTCCATAAGTCCTGTATCTTTTTGATACACTCTACTTTACTTTAGGGCTTTGATGTCATCAGCTTGTTTGCATGTGTATTGAAAACTATCACAGGTAGTTTGGTATGATAGAAAAGTGATCATAACAATTGGAAACAATAGAGTTATTTTATCAAGAGTCAAAATTATTGTCACTGGTTTTGCTCAGCTGAACGAATGACTTTTTTCTTATCACATATGTGTATCCATGACAGTCAGAAAAAATTCCACAGACATCTTACCCAATTTTGCCCTTATTAATTTTCTTACGTGGATCTGGAGCTCATAAGTATTGCTGTTGACAGAAAGAGATCACCATGGCTGGTGTTGATGTTTCTACTTTGCTTTGACAGTGTAAAAGTATAACGTAAAATAAAACCTTCTCTCTGTTAGGGGTATGTGTCAAGCAAATATGTGAAACAATATATTGGGCAGATGGAAAGAAATATCTTCCTTTTCCTGGGAAAATATCTCTATGAAAACTATTCATTTCACATTTTCTTCTTCCTTTTCAGTGACAGCTACAACTGTCACAGCGAATCCCCAGACTCTTTGACACAGACTATCCTATCCGTTCTGATGCCAAAACATTCTGGCTATGTCCATCTCATCTTCCAGGGTTCTTGGACAGGTTTGGGATTGCATGTTCCTCCTACAGTTACAGCGGGTTTCTCTGCACGAGAATAGGGATGGTCTGTCAGTGACAGCACATTGCTAGAGTATAGTGCCACATTTTCCAAGTATTTGTTGCTGTCTGTGTAGGTCTGCAAAAGAGTTGCATAATTCCACAGAATTCTGCTACAGAATCTCTTCTGCTGTAGGTTTTTCTGTGTGTACTAAACGTATAGCACCTATAGGACTTAGATAACAGGAATGCTGGGGGCCTGTCAGTATTAATAGCATCCCTACCTTCTGGAAATTATGTGCTAGGAATTTCCTCTTATCTAGCCTTTTGTTTCTGCAGTGTTCATTTCCTTCCTTTCACCTTGTTCTTATCTACTTTCTGTCTTTCCGATCCATTCTCCGGCTTTTTTCTTAAAAAGACTTGTCAGGTGCTTAACACCAGCACAACGCATTTTCGCTCATATGACAGACAACAGTTGCTTTTTGAGAGTTTGACGAAATAGAAAAAAGACTTGGATTTATCCTGTTATCCAAAATATACGTCAATATCACAACACTCATGATGGGGAAAACGTCCAGACTCGGGTTGAATCAGACTTACAACCTCTCACTTTGTAACTATTGCTTTGCCACTAGACCAAGGATCCACAATTCAATTGACCAAAGTTATTACTTTGTTTGTTTCTTTGTTACTTGCTTTCTTTGTTACTTGCTGTTACCTTCTTCTATTTTGTTTTGGGTTTGCTAGTTTCTTTGCTTTGTTTTTAACTTAACTCTAGTGGTCTCCCCGGGGACAGCAGCCCGAATTTCACGCAGAGAAATCTGCTGTGACATAAAGTGATAGAAAATAAAATACAATTAAATCAAGTTCAAATAAATAAATAAATAAATAAATAAATAAATAAATAAATAAATAAAATAAAATAAAATAAAATAAAATAAAATAAAATAAAATAAAATAAAATAAAAAGTCATGTTCTTTAGACCTTCCAACAGAGTATCTTAGTTTGCTTACTCTTTCAGAATCCGAGCAGCCATGATTGATTTCTAATAACGTTAGTTTCGGGTGGAGCGTAGAAATGCAAAGAGAAGGGTTTACACGAAAGAAGAGTAATTGAAATCAGAGGCACGGTAGTAACGTTGGAATTGCTTCTCTTGAATAGCCCAGTCATTGCCCTTTATGGGATGATCAGAGCATTTTGACTGGACTTTGACGAACTGTCAGCTCACTCCACACTTAGGGCATGATAAGAGGTCCGCTTCGTTTTGGGCTGTCGAAGTGACTGCTGGATTGTTGGCATTGCTCTTCAGCTCCGAAGTCAGTTTGTTCTGAGCAGTCTTCTGTGGCGGAGCTACTTCCACACTATTCAGGGTTGTTTTGTTTTTTAAAATAGCTAAAGTGAATCTTGCATATTTCTTGTTGACATGTGATTAATAATTGTTCGCAGAGATTATTTGCTTAGAAAAAAAATCCAATTTAGGATATCTCTCTCTCTCTCTCTCTCTCTCTCTCTCTCTCTCTCTCTCTCTCTCTCTCTCTCTCTCTCTCTCTCTCTCTCTCTCTCTGTCTCTCTCTGTCTCTCTGTCTCTCTCTGTCTCTCTTCTCTCTCTCTCTCTCTCTCTCTCTCTCTCTCTCTCTCTCTCTCTCTCTCTCTCTCTCTCGCTTACTCTGTTACCCTTGGAAAAAAAAAAAAATAATCTATCACTATCCTCACTCACTCACTCACTCACTCACTCACTCACTCACTCATCTCTCCTCTCTCTCTCCTCACACAACGCACGCACGCACGCACCACACACACACACACACACACACACACACACACACACACACACACACACACACACACACACACACACACACAGACGAAGTGGATACTCGTCAGAAACGGGTGAAGAGGAACAGACGAACTGACAGCAGAGACCAAAACAGAGAAACAGCCAGCCAGCCAGCCAGCCAGCCAGCCAGCCAGCCAGACCACACAGTGCAGTATCATACAAAATGTATGGTAACATAACACCTAGCCTGCTTCCAAAGTACCCCCCAGCCAGAACTGCATTGCAAGACTTGTCCCATCCAGAAAAAATAAACAACCAAAAATATATGATCGTAAGTCATCTTCATTGCTCACTGCCTGAAAGCTGCAAGCACACCCTCCCTCCCTCGTTCCTCCTCAGAGCCACATCCATCACCTGTATCAATGTTATTCCCCACAGAAAAGAGACCACCTCACCCACCACCCCTCACTCATGCACTACTACAGTCTGTGTTTTCTAAGAAAACTGTCAAGGAATCCCACACGTGTGTATGCGTGTGTGTGTGCACGAGTAAGAAAAAGCCTATGTGTGCTCGTAGGAGTGCATTTCACGTTCACGTTCACCTTCACCTGTCCCGTAGTCCCGTGGACCGCGGGGGTACAACTGAAAATTTTGAAACCAGCTTCCTCCACTCCCCACGGTCCTCCGCCCTCCGTAGCAGGTCGTTCCACCCAAGGCCTGTCCACTCTCTGATGTTGTCTTCCCATCGTTTCCTCTGTCTGCCTCTTCGTCTCCCTCCCTTTAC
>CM060328.1:13813004-13818004 GCA_030674155.1 Stramonita haemastoma
TGACGTATTATGTTTTTGGTGGTGGTGGTGGTGGTAGTGGGGGAGCTGTGTATTTTTTATTTTTTACATCAGGTCCGTGGCTACTTCCATGGTGGATGAAAACGGTCGCATTCGCTAAATCTCACAGTTGGTGAACTTTGAAAAAAAAAATCTACCAATTTCTGTCACAGCAGATTTCTTTGCGTGAAATTCTGTCTGCTCTCCCCGGGAGAGTGCGTCGCCACACGTGCAGCGCCTACCATTATTATTTGTTCTTTTTCCTGTCTGCAACAAATATTTGTTTCCCTACCAGAGTAGCTTTTTTCTACAGAATTTTGCCAGGGTCAACCCCTTGTTGCCGTGGGTTCTTTAACGTGCGCTAATGTATGTGTAACACACAGGACCTCGATTTATCGTCTCATCCGAAAGACTAGCACCCTAGACCCCACTTATGGTCTAATGGATGGGGGAAATGTTTTCGGCCCAAACGGGAATTCGAACCACCTCACACTCCGACCCGGACTTTATTGCTTTGTAGGCAGCTGTGTTAACTCTAGACCCGACCGATTCCACACGATCGATGTGTGGAAATAAGTATGCACAGCCGTTACTTTATTGTTATTGTTATTTTTGTAAATTATTCTTTTATTTCCAGGATAATGGAATAAGCACTTGTGTGTTTTTTCTACATCCAGTTCCCGTGTGTATGCAGTTTTGGAAATGTTGTCAACCGTTCCCACCGGACACAATGGCCTACTCTTCCGAAATGTGGAACGGGTTTTAACGTGTGCGCAAGATGTTTGCGTGCGTTCGCAGACGAGTCCTCCGTTTATTGTCTCATTCGAAGGATTTTTAGGAGGGAGGAGTGGAGTCGGCACTGATGTTAACTTCAGTGCCCTATGTCAGTGTATTAGGCTGGGTTTTTTTTTTTTCTTCAGGCCAGCGGCTACTTTCATGGAGGGTGAGAACGGTGGCATACCGTAAAATCCACAGTTAGTGAACCTTGGAGCTCTCTGGCCTAGCCAAAGAAGATAACCCCCTTTCCTAAGAACCAGTCCTTCGGATGAGACTATAAACCGAGAGGCCCCGTGTGTGAACGCACGCAGAACATCTTGCACCCACGTTAAATCTTGTTCCGCTTTTCGTAAGAGTAGGCCATTGTGTGCGGGTGGGAACAGATGACAAGATTTACAAAACTACATACACACGGGGACTGGATGCAAAAAAGCACACGAATGCTTGTTCCATTATCCTCGATTTGAAAGAATAAATAGATAATAAATAATAAATAAATAAATAATAAATAAAATAAATAATAATAATACCCCACCCCCAGAAACAAAAAACAACAACACACAAACAGGCTGGGTAATAAGTAGATAAACGAATAGAATAGATTGACAAATGAATAGAGAAATAGATCCATAGATAGTGTAGACAGATAAGCTAAACTGTTAGGATCTGTTAACTAGGATTTTGGAGCCTGTTTCCATGCCTTACATCATCAGGCTATTTTACCTCTGTACTCTTTTTGCCAAGAGAAAGAAAAACAACCAAACAGCGGCATTGCAGCCAAAGTTGGAGTTGATTGGATAGGTGTGTGCATGTGTATGATATAGCTACGAATGCAAATGTGTGTAGTTTTTTAAAAGTTATTTGTGGTTTAAACAGCATTTCACACACACACACACACACACACACACACACACACACACACACACACACACACACACACACACACACACACACACACACACACACACACACACAAAGCAGAGGGAGATAGACAGACAAAGACAGACAAACATATACAGAGTCCAAAACCGAAAGCACAACAAAAACAAAAAGCGAAACAAAAACGAGATAAAAAAAACAAACAAACAAACAAAAAACGAACAAATCAGGTCTCAACTACTTTTTTTTTTCTTCTTCTCAATAAAGCAGTATAAAGCAGTAAACCCGCAGCTCAGAAAACATGGCTTTACCCCAGCATTAGTCCCCTTGACCACAATCACCCCTTCCCCCCCCCCCCACCCCCGAGCTGGCATATGTCAATCCCCCTGTAGTTGGCTTAGTTGTGTGACGTCACCGCCGATGGTGCCTTTCTTTTTTTTCTTTTTTTTCTTTTTGATATAATTATACGTTTATCTACCTTACGATAAAACAAGCTTTCAAACAAAACATTCAATTGAAAAAAAAACTTTTTGGTATTGCATTGTTTTCTATTGCATTCTATTGTGTGTAGCGTATCGTATGGTGTTTTAATGCATTACATTATATCGCAATGTATTGTATTGTGTTGTCGTGCATCGTATTGCATAATTAGTGTTTGTGCAAACAAACTTTTCCTCCATCCACCAGACCGTAAGTCGTTGTCTGGGCGCTAGTCTTTCGGATGGGAGGATAAACGGAGGTCCCGTGTGCTACACACTTATCAGCGCAATTACATGAAATAACTCAAGGCAACAAGAAAGTTATCATTGGCAAAATTCTGTAGACAAAAAGAGCCATACCGATAGGGAAACAAACACACACCCAGACAGAAAAAGAAAAAAAATAACGGGTGGCGCTGTATTGCACTTGTGGCGACGCGCTTTCCCCGAAAAGAGCAACAAAGCCTGAATTTCAAGCAGAGAAATCTGCTTGTGGCTTAATAATAAAGTCGTATACAATTGGAAAAAAAATGGGGGGAGTGGGGGGGGGGGGGGGACACTGCTAGTGACGTCACACCTGATCCTACTTGAGGAGGATTTGAACGTACGGTCCCTAAGCTTGGGTCGCGTGCGACTCTGGCCAAAAGTGAGGCCAGATTTCACGGTTCGTTTCACCCCGGGTGTGACACATAGGGAGAGGCTATGTGTGTGCCTAGCAGTCCTGTATACCCTTAACCTGGAGAGAGAGAAAAAGAAAGAAAAAAAGAAAAGAAAAGAGAGAAAAAAGGAAGAAGGAAGAAAGAAGAAAGAGAAAGAAAAAGAAAGAAGAAAGAAAGAAAGAAAGAAGAAGAGAAGAAAAGAAAGAAAGAAGGAAAGAAAGAAGAAAGAAGAAAGAAAGGGAAAGGAAAAGAAGAAGAAAGAAAGAGAAAGAAAGAAAGAAAGAAAGAAAAGAAAGAAAGAAAGAAAGAAAGAAAAAAAGAAAGAAGAGAGAAGAAGAGAGAGAGAGAGAGAGAGAGAGAGAGGAAGAGAGGAAGAGAGAGAGAGAGAGAGAGAGAGAGAGAGAAAGACAGACAGACAGACAGACAGACAGACAGACACACACACACACACACCACACACACACACACACACACACACACACACACACACACACACACACACACACTCACACACACGCACACACACACACACAGAGCGAGAGAGAGAAAGAGACCGAGAGAGAACAAGAAAAAAAAAAAAAAGAACAGAATAAAAAAAGAGCAGGCCAGAAACAGGAAGCATGCAGAAGAGAATAGACAGGAGGTGTGAGAATTGGCAAGAATGTTGGAAGTGTGTGACACATAACAGTTGTGGGGGGTGACATTTTTTGCTGTTTTTTTAATGGGATGGGTGATCTTTTCCCCCTGGTTTTAGTGGGGGGGGGGGGGGGGGGGGGAGGGGGGGGATTCTTCATCTATCCCACCCCAGTTTTTAATGGGGGTGGGTGATGAAAGCAGCAGAAGAATTGGAGGAATAAAAGTTAACTGCACGTTAGCGCAGCAGTGTTGGTTTGTTTGTCAGGGGTATGTCTGTTTGTTTGTTTGTTTGTTTATTTATCTATTCTTTTATTTATCTATTTATTTTTATTTGTTCTTTGATTTCGAGGATAGTGGAATAATCACCCATGTGCTTTTTTTTTATTTTACATCCATTCCCCATGTGCATACAGTTTTGTAAATGTTGTCATCCGTTCTCACCGGCACACAATGACCTACTCTTCCGAAAAGCAGAACGAGTTTTAACGTGTGCGTGTGAAGTGTTGTGCACTTTTGTTTGTTTTTGTTTGTTTGTTCGCTTGCTTCTTTCCTTCCTTCCTTCTTTGTTTCGTTCATTTTTCTTTCTTTCTTTCTTTCTTTCTTTCTTTCTTTCTTTCTTTCTTTCTTTCTTTCTTTCTTTTTTTTCTCTCCTTTCCTTTCTTTCTCTCTTCCTTTTATTCTTTGTTTGTTTGTTTGTTTCTTTCATTCTTCTTTCTCTCTATTTTTCTTTCTTCCTGACCCTTAACATGCAACATAACAAATCAATAGGTATAGTTGGGACAGAGTAAGATTGAAATGGAGGGGCGTGGAAACAGCAGGACGTGGAACGAAAGGAACGTCACAGAAAATGAGACAGCAAAACCCAAACAAATAAAACAAAATAAGATAAACCAAAGACACAAATGAACAAACGAAAACCCACATTGCTATGGCTATTTTTGCTCAGGCCAAAAGCATGGTCAGTAAGCCAAATTGTCAAGGACTACATAAAAAAATCACTGTGATGCTTTGAAACGTTACATCATTGAAGATCGCCTCCATCCATGACACGTTTCTAGCAGGAAAGGAGGGACCACAAAATCCTCTGAAGTAGGAGTATGGCTGCCTATAATTAATTCTTTTACTATTATCCATGACATGTTCTTAGAACAACGACCTATAGCCTCCATTAATGGAGGAGGGACCTTGCAAAAAATCCTTTGAAGTCGAAATATGGCTGCCTATCATAAGCAAGATACTTAAAAACAGCCATAGCCCGCATTCTTCTCATTATCTAGTTGTTTACTTATGGCCTCCCAAGGATCCCCAGGTGGAATGAGAAATAGGAGTAATAGTATAGCAGACAGAGTGCATGGTTATTCTGGATAACCCCCCAGGGGGTGTTAAGCTCTGAGTGTGTGTGTGGGGGGGGGGGGGGGGGGGGGGATGCAACACCAACTTCTGGGGTGCCTAGTAGCGGTACCCACGGTGTGAACAGCTGCTAGCATAAATCTCCAAATCCCTGTGGGGATGCCAGGGGGCCTGTCAGTACAAAACAACATCTCCACCTTCTGGAAACTCTGTGCTAGGAATT
>CM060328.1:13823004-13828004 GCA_030674155.1 Stramonita haemastoma
GCTGTGAAATTCTGGCTGTGCTCCCTATAGAGAACGCGTGGGATAAACTAGCCCCACCTTGAGTTTGAGTGTGTGTGTGTGTGTGTTTTCTGTGTTATGTTGTGTTGTGTGTGTGTGTGTGGTGTGGTGTGTGTGTGTGTGTGTGTGTGTGTGTGTGTGTGTGTGTGTGTGTGTGTGTGTGTGTGTGTGTGTGTTTATACACGTGCGCATAATATCCAGATTAAGAGACAAAATACAAGCTACAAACTTTACTGTCCACATAAATATATGGGGAAAAAATGTCTCTCGGCTGTACTACAAGACGTAAAACAGACATTATCATTTAAGATTACTTATAGCTCCATAAACATGTTGGTATATACATGTACAAATGCTGTCCTAATTTCTCTCCAATACTCGATCACTTTTCATTCAGTCATACAAATACCACCCACCCAAGTACCAAAAAATCCTTCTCCTCCACAATAATATCTTAGAAACATAAAACTTTATTTATTTTTTCTATCAGAATTGTAGTATGTCTCTGTCGACGAGAACAAATGTAAAATATTTCCAGCACTTTTTTCGATGCGTGTGTTTGTAATTGCCTGCTACTGTTAGAGTTCATATCTACCATCTATCTATTTTGCAACGAAAAAGAACAATATCGTCTGGTTGCAGCGAATTCTTTCTGTGCCCTGAATAATACTTTCAGGTTTATTACGTTATTCGGTAGCACTCAGATCACGAGTGATTAGGCGATGATGGGGGGGGGGGGGGGGGGATGGCTGTAGAGGGCTGAGGAAAAACACCTGGCCTTAGGAGAACTAGATACGAACTGTAATTAACTCGTTTGTTAGATCTGTGTAGGTGATAATGTAAAGTTACCAAACTGATCGTAATGAGATAGGCCTACCCAGACCTAGCCAATCTAGGATTAGTTAACAGAATCTTACGTCACAGACGTGTAACAAATATTATGAAATCGACATTCTTGAAGGAGAGAGGAGAGAGAGAGAGAGAGAGAGAGAGAGAGAGAGAGAGAGAGAGAGAGAGAGAGAGACAGACAGACAGACAGGACAGACAGACAGACACACAGACACACAGACACACAGACACACAGACAGAAACAGAGACAGACAGACGGTAGAGACAGAGAAAGAGAAGACTGACAGACAGAACACACAGACACACAGACAGAAACAGAGACAGACAGACGGTAGAGACAGAGAAAGAGAGAGACTGACAGACAGACAGACAGACAGAGAGGTAGAGACGGACAGACGGTAGAGACAGAGAGACACAGATAGAAAGACAGACCGAGATGGGGAGGGGGGGGGGGGGGGGAGAGGGGGAGCAGAGGAGGAGGAGATCTATCGTTACCGATTGCTGAAGTAAATTTACTTTTCTGCAATGACAAAGTTGCCGTTCCCTGTATCCGCTATCCCCCATCCATTCCTCATCATCCAGCCAGGCATTGCTGCCGGCAGGTAAAGACCAAGACAAACACTCAACAATGCACATGTAGTCCTCTGGTCAACACACCCTGAAAACCTATTTCATTGCAATGACAATACTAAACTGCCATTTCTATCTCTGTCTGTCTGTGTCTGTCTGTGTCTGTCTGCCTCTCTCTCTGTGTCTATCTCACTATCTGCCTCTCTATCTGTCTGTCTGTCTCTCACTCTCTCTCTCTGTCCACACACACACACAATACACACAAACACACACACGCACGAACGCACGCACGCACGCACTCACATAAACCCACTTAACACACACCCCACACGCACGCGCCACACACACACACACACACAACACACACACACACACACACACACTCAACGACCACACTGCTACTCTGTCTCTGTCTGTCTGTCTGTCTGTCTGTCTGTCTGTACTGTCTTTCTCATTCTCTCTCTTTTCCCTCTCTCTCTCTCTCTCTCTCTCTCTCCCTCTCTCTCCTCTCTCTCTCCTCTCTCTCTCTCTCTCTCTCTCTCTCTCTCTCTCTCTTCTCTTCCTTCCTCTCCCCTGAGGACACATGCATGCAAAGCACACACGCACGCATACGCAGCGAGTTGTGCCTCTAGAGACATTTGCAATGCCTGAAGCAATTGAAATCAAAATTGAAAAGGATTGGAATGATTTGTGAAAGATTTGAATTTAAAGGCTGCAGTGGTTTTGCAGTTTATTAATTATGTATGATGATGATTTGTTGTCAGAAATGTGGTGAACTGGGGGACGCAATAGCCTAGTGGTTAGAGCGTCGAACCATGATCTGACGGTAACTGTTAACACAGGTTCGAATCTTGGCTAAAGCGTTCGTAAGGGGGGATTTTCCCCTTAACATTAACACAACTACTGACTCCACTTCCCCGAAATTTTTCAGGTGAAACAGAAAACCGAGGTTAGGTCTGCAAACACGCGCAGATCACCATGCCAACACTTTTAAACCCCTCTTATTCCCGAAGCCAGAACGCAGCTACCTTCATGGTGGGCAAAACGGGTCGCAAACTACCAGCGAAATCAGGCTTCTAGGCGAGGAACGAAAAAAAAAAAAAACCAAAAAAAAAAACCCACCAAACCCTTTCACCTATCGGAAAAGAGACAGCTAGCTATGTGGCCTGTGTTACTGATGACACAAATATACCCAGCATGCATCCTAAAAGACGGATAGGCTCCGCAAAGTTTCAATCTTCCCACACACAACACACTGCCTAAAAAAAAACAACCCAAATCATAAGGGCAGTGCGCTAACAAGTTCTCGAGGCGTTAAAAGGAAAAATCAAAAAATACGATTGCTGTAAGAGAAGTCGAACTTTTTTTATTTATAGATGTGGATGGTTCCCGAAGTCGGATTGCGGCTACCTGAGTTGTGGGCAATAACAGTCGCTTACGCAAGACTTTCATCTTGGGTGACCCTCGGAGCTCTATCCCAAGAACAAAAGAAAAGGAATCCTTGGTCTAGAAGTAACACACCTGCCTAGAAAGCGAAAAGTCCGGGTCGGAAGTTTGCGGTGGTTTGATCCCCATCGGGCCCGAAACTTTTCCCCAATCTATTAGACTATGAGTGATGGTCTAGGTGCTAGTCTTCGGATGAGACGATAAACCGAGACCC
Organism: Stramonita haemastoma; assembly: GCA_030674155.1. NCBI lineage: Eukaryota > Metazoa > Mollusca > Gastropoda > Neogastropoda > Muricidae > Stramonita > Stramonita haemastoma. The sequence continues at coordinate 13,826,102 of CM060328.1, forward strand.
CGTGTGCTACACATAATTATTTAGCGCATTTAAATGAAACCCTGATTTCCTGAGAGAACCAGGCTTTTCCCGTCTGATATGGGTGAAGATGATAGTCACTAAGAACAAAGTTGTTTTAAGGTATCTGGTTTTGGTTTGATCTCATTTCATGTATGAGTGATGTGGGTTTCCTCACAACGCGGTGCCCGTACTTGATACTAGGAACATCCGAAGAGTTGGTTTTAGACCCCGTCTTCATTTGTTCTTAGTTGCACAGTTTTAATCTAATATTCAAAATTTTACGAGGCTGCACCCCAAATTTGGCTTGTGGTGAGTGCCAGGCGGAAGCTGTAAACAACAAGATTGCATTGGATTGGGTAGCTGTAAAACAACATATGGAGTGTCACAATTGCATGATTGGGTAGCTGTAAACAACAAGATTGCATTGGATTGGGTAGCTGTAAACAACCAGATTGCATTGGATTGGGTAGCTGTAAACAACAAGATTGCATTGGATTGGGTAGCTGTAAACAACAGATTGCATTGGATTGGGGTTAGAGCTTGGGCTAAACAACAGATTGCATTGGATTGGGTAGCTGTAAACAACAAGATTGCATTGGATTGGGTAGCTGTAAACAACAAGATTGCATTGGATTGGGTAGCTTAGATGCATTCCGAACTTCAAGGGGATGGGTATGTATAACAACATTCATGAGGGAGTATCGATTAGATCATGTTACACATTTATACAATCTGGATCACAACAATGCATGAGAAAAAAAATCCTGTAGGCTGGCCTGTCTGCACTATGCAGGATATCTATGTTCTTTGACAGAGATTCGTGTTGAAGAGGGTTACGGTCATCAATCACAAACGACATTTGATATCATAATATAATATGTCGTGTATGTGTATAATATAATGTATACATGTATGATTTATGACTACTGTCAGCTATCTTGGTGAAGTTCGCGGGGTCAAGTTTTAACGCCTCCTTTTCGGGTTTGCTGGTGTTAGGGGTTACGGTTCCTGTGTCATTTGAAACTTTTTTGTTGTGGTAGAGTTTAGTGTGTGTCTATGGGGGGTGGGTGGGGGGAAGGGCTCTGTGTGTGTTTGTGTGTGTGTGTGTGTGTATGTGTGTGTGTGTGTGTGTGTGTGTGTGTGGTGTGGCGCGCGCGCGCGTGCGTTTGTGTGTGTGTCTGTGTCTGTGTGTGTGTGCACATGTACATGTGTTCATGAATAGGATCGTAAGTGTGCTTGCTTGCTTACGCGTGCGCGCGTGCGCGTGTGTATGTGTGGGTGTGGGTGTCTGTATATGTGTGTGTGCGTGTATGTGAAAGAGCAAGCAAACCTCTCTCATACTCTACACCATGCGTGCACACATTACTACAGAACCATCCACGCCAATGTGCACACGCTGTCATCACCCCCCACACACTGATGGTGCCATGTCTGTCCACAGGTAGCCAGCAGCAACAGCAACCCCTGACTCCGCCAGAACTGCTGCTACCACTTGCACAGCAGGACGATTCCCAAACAAACCCAGCCCCCAGGGCGCTCCGTGCCACCACTAGCGGGCGATGCATACATCATGCTGCTGCACACGTCATCCTAGCCTTCGCCGATAGCCCCGCAGCCAACAACAGCCCCGCCAAGCCCCTCGCCCGCCGGCCCCTTCCCTTGATGATAGGCCATTATCATATTTATTACCTCATTGCAGCGCTGCGCAACAACAGAGCAGAGGATACCTCCCTGTACCTCCCTGCCTCACACCGATAACTTGCTGACTCCTACCAAAATTTGCTCCGGCAGGCAGACACGTATGAACGTGATAGTAGTAGGAGTGTGTGTGGTGGGGTGTAGTTGTGTGTCGCTGTAGGTAGTATATCAGTGTTATCAGCGGTGCACCCATGGGTTTGTCTTC
>CM060328.1:13835504-13850504 GCA_030674155.1 Stramonita haemastoma
ATCCGAGGGTGTGCAGGCTTGAGTCTCCGTTAAGGAATCTTATTGAAGGGATTTATTTATTTATTTATTTATTTATTTATTTATTTATTTATTTATTTATTTATTCAATCATTTATTCATTCGTTCATTTATTCATTTATTTATTTGTTAATCTATCTATCTATCTATCTATCTATCTATCTATCTATCTATCTATCTATCTATCTATCTATCTATCTATCTATCTATCTGTCTGTCTATCTGTCTGTCTCTCTGTCTCTCTGTCTCTCTGTCTCTCTGTCTGTCTGTCTCTGTCTGTCTGTCTACCTACCTACCTACCTCCCTCCATCCCTCCATCCCTATCTATCTATCTATCTATCTATCTATCTATCTATCTATCTATCTATCTATCTATCTATCTATCTATCTATCTATCCATCTATCTATCTATCTATCTACCTATCTATCTATCTACCTATCTTTCTTTCTTTCTCTCCACCCATCTCTATATATATATACATACACACACACACACACCACACATAATATATATATATAATATATATATATATATATATATATATATATATATATATATTCATTTAGTCATTACTATTTATCCGTTTACTATTTGTTTCAATTTAGCTTTGCTGCCTCATCTTATGTGACATTCCTGTTCTCTTGTATCTTCCATTTCAATCTTTTCACCCTAGCTATACCCAGATTCGTGGTGTCACATCACTAGGATCGGAAGTCCATAGGGAGCCTATCAATATCAGGCCAGTGTAGGGGAATTATTGAGGGAATTATCCCCCTGGAGTTATCATAATTATGGTACGGACTCCACTCTCCTGAAAGTCCTTTGAATGAGACTATAAAACCCACAACGAAGTTGAATGCGCCTGATTTGTTAGCAGACGCTTAATGGCAGTGCAACGCATAATATGTTAAAATCTCACCCTTCCACCTTTTTTCAATACAGTCAAACAGCTATGGCCTGTGGCATGAATGACGCAAACATACCCAGCATGCACCTTAGTTACCTGAAGGATGGGCTCCGCCAGGTTCAACGTCAACCAAAGATGCATTTTTGCCGGATTGAAATTTAGCGCAGTGCCCCAACCGCTCCTCATGGGACTTCAGGGAGCGAGCAGTGAGAGCTAAAACAAGGGTCGTAAGTTAAGCTTGGCAGGCAGTTATCTTCTCTTGTCTCGTCTTCTTGTTTGAGGGCTCTTGCGTAGTTCCCTCAAAGAGCTGAGATTAGGGGGGGGGGGGGGGGGGGGAGGGAGTAGAGGAACAGGGGGAAAGGGGGATTTGGGAGAGAGGAAATTGAAGACAGAAAAAGAGAAGGCGAAGGATGGGAGGAGAGGAGGAAAGATGGGAAGAGGAAGCTGAGGAGAACAAGGAGAAGTGGAGGAGGAGGAAGAAGAAGGGAATAGAAGAAAAAATAAAATGTTGAAGAAAAAAATGAAGGAGGAGGAGGAGAAGAAGAAGAAGAAGAAGAAGAAGAAGGAGAAGAAGAAGAAGAAGAAGAAGAAGAAGAAGAAGAAGAAGAAGAAGAAGAAGAAGAAGAAGAAAAAAAAGAGAAACAAGAACAAGATCAAGAAGGAGAACAAGAACAAGACCAACAAGAACAAAAACAAAAAGAACAGAAAGAAGGGGGAAAAGAGGAAGCACAAGAACAAGAAGAGCTAAAATAACAACAAAACAATGAAAACACAAAAGAAAAAGAGAACAAGCTCTAGTTCACCCAATGTAGGACCAAGCACTCTAGCCAGCTTTATACATGACGTAATGACCTGGCTGCAGCCTTCATGGGAGGCATTTGACTGTGGCTACAAACAGCATCTTGCACCTGTGCAATTAGAATCCTGATATATATTATGCTGCACAGTGTGTCTTCTTCACAATTAATGAAGACAGATATCGTGCCAGGAATGTTGCACCGAATACACTTATTCATACCTCTTGATAGGCACAGAGAAACTCGAAACTCGAAACTCGAAACTCGAATATTTTAATGAGGGTAAATGGATAAGCCGCAAGCTTCTTTACACCAGGCCCTCAGAAAAAGAACAACCCAACAAAACAACCCAACAATAAGAAAGAGAAATAAACAAGCCAAACAAACGTAATGGAATCGGCAAGTAATAAACACATCAAGAACACTGTACCAAAATCAATCACTTAGTTATTTACATAACCACTCAATGTGTCCAATCAATTCTAAACACTTCACTCCAAACACACACGCGCGCGCGCACGCACGCACACACACACAGACACAGAAACACACACACACACACACACACACACACACACACACACACACCACACACACACACACACACACATTGATATAAATGCACAATAAAAATAAAATCAAAAATCAAAAATCCAACTTGATATTAATAAATTTACAAATCTAGTCTTAATCAACATCGCAAAATGTATTTCTCTCAATTTCATTGAATAGACAGTTTAAAAAAAAAAAAAAAAAAAAAAAAAAAAAAAAATCCCACACAGAACAATGATTCAAAAGTCAAGCAAACGCACACACTCACACACTCACACGCGCACACGCGCGCGCACACGCGCGCGTACACACACACACACACATCCACACACACACACACACACACACAAACCACCGACGTGTCCTTACGAATGCACTCACATGGCCACGCAAACACTGAGAATAAATACATAATCGAAATAGCAGATATATACATGTTGAAAGACAAAAAAAAACAAACAAACAAAAAAAAACCAACAGAGCAAGCAAACCAGCGGGCTCACGTGCATCCTCAACTCACACACACACACACACACACACACACACACACACACACACACACACACACACACACACACACACACACACACACACACGCACGCATGCAACACACACACAAGACACACACACACACACACCACACCACACCACACCACACCACACCACACCACACACGCACGCACACACACACACACACACACACACACACACACACACACACACACACACACACACACACACACACACACCAAATTCAATAAACATGGTCACAGATGCATATTACAAGGAATTGAATAAATGTGTGTGGTACGCTTTTTTGAAAGAAGATATGCTACTTTTTTCTTTGATAAGGACTGGGATTTCATTCCATAATTTGCTACCAGAAAAAACAAGAGATGACATAAAAAGATCTGTTCTTGGACAAGGAGTAACAACGCTACTTTTATTACGAACAGTTTTAACAGGGAACTTGTAACAAAGATAATGTGGAGCTAGTTTATACATAATTTTGTACATAAATACGCCTTTGTTAAAGAGACAATGTAGACTAAAGGGAAGAATGTTCAGTTCTTTGTAACAATTAGTATCTAATGAAGTATTTCTAAGGAGAATTAACTTAAGAGAACGTTTAAAAACTCTCTCAAGTTGTCGTAAACAGTTTTTACTTGCTAAATCCCAACATGTAGATGCATAGTCAATATCTGGTTTAATGTAAGAGTGGAAGAATAATTTACGAGTGTGTTGATCAAGGAAATGTTTTACTCTGTTGAGTTGGAACAACTTCTTAGATATTTTTTTTGAAATACTAAAAACATGATTTGACCATGACAAATTATTATCAATGAGGAGGCCAAGCAGTTTATGTGAACTTACTTCTTCGAGAACTTTATCGTATATTTTTATATTATTCAGGTTAGTTTGAAGGTTTTGGCGCTTTTGTCTTGTTGCAACTACCATACATTTTGATTTCTGTGGATGCAGAGCCATATGATTATACTCTGTCCATGCTGCTAGATTGTTCAAGTCTTTCTGCAAAATTGAACCTATAGAGTTTAAATCATGATCAGCTGTATGAATGGTAGTATCGTCAGCAAAGAGCTCACAAGAGGAAGAAATATGTAGAGGAAGATCGTTGATGTATATTGAGAAAAGGACAGGCCCTAGCACAGAACCTTGAGGAATACCATACTTCACAGGCAAAAGAGGCGACAAAATTGAATCTTGGTAAACAGCTTGTCTTCTTTTATCAAGAAACGAGGTAATCAGTTTTAGTGCATCAACACCAAAACCATACATAGCCAGTTTTTTTACAAGGAGATTGTGATCAATACAGTCGAATGCTTTGGCAAAGTCTACAAAAATTGCTCCAGTTAAGAGATTATTGTTGATATTTAAATGCCATTGCTCTATGAGATTGCTGAGTGCAGTATGACATGAATGATTTTCTCTAAAGCCACTTTGATTTGGATGAAATAAGGTATGTTCAGTAAAGTATGACAGAAGCTGTTGTTTAAGATGCTTTTCTAAGGGTTTAGATAAGATAGATAGAATCGAAATGGGTCGATAGTTGGAAGGGTCATTAGGATCTCCAGATTTAAGAACAGGTACAACTTTGGCATCTTTAAATATTTGAGGATAGCAACTTTTTCCAATACAGAGATTATATATATATGTAAGATGTTCTGAAATTACTTGCGCTGAAACTTTCAGAATTTTGCTATCTAAATCGTCTAAGCCACGGGACTTTGTTTCCTTTAACGAAGATAACTCCTTATGCACTTCATGCACACTAATATATTTGAAATTCAGTTTAGACTTTATTGACTTGGAGTTACAAAATTCCTTTAAAAGATGTAAATCATTGAAATCAGAGTGGTCAACATTTACAATTTTTTGGGCAATAGTACAAAAGTGTTTATTCATATTTTCTGCAGATAAGCCCGTACCTGATAAAGTACATAATGAGGATGGTTTACCAGATAACTGATTAATTGCCCTCCAGAGAGACTTTGGGTCTCTCTTAGATGCAATTAACTCACTGAAATATTTCTTTTTAGCAATTCGTTTCATAAAAGTCACTTTATTACGCTGCTCCCTAAATTTTTCATCTTTTCCAGTTGATTTTAGTAGTTTATCTCGGAGGGCTATGGCTTTATTAATTTCTTCAGTTAACCATGGTGGTTTATCCCTTGCTTTAAACCCGTTTGGTTCTAATAGGGGCATGAGTATTAAAGATTAATGAAAAGATATTGTACCAAACGGCAAGTGCTTTGTCTGGGTCCGTAAACTGATAAACAGCAGAGAAATTTGCTTTACATAAGTCGGACAAAAAATCTTCTGCATTAAATGTTCTATAACTACGAAAAGAAATGTATTTGTGTTTGCATCTGGGGATTTTAGCACCTTTTTTGGACCATGTTAAACATACAGGATAATGATCGCTAAGACCATAGACAGGTACAGACAGTTCTACAATGTTAGATGGGTTAGTTGTGTAAATGTGGTCAATCAATGTTTCCGAACGTAAAGTTTTCCTTGTAGGAGTATTTACCAATTGTGACAAATTATAAACTTCAAAGATTTTTTTCCACTTAGCATTAGGCTTAAGTAAATCAATATTGAAATCACCAAGTAAAATTATCTCTGTTGAATAGTTACAAACATCATCCATCATATGTTCAAAATTATCAAACCAACAAACACGTTCATCTGGGTTTCGATACAAAAATCCAACTAACATAGGTTTGGCTCCTTTCAGGCGTATTTCTAACCATATACATTCAATGCCATAATTATCGAATAAAGTTATCTGCTTGTAATTTACAGACTGGTGTATATAGACTATTAATCCTGTTTCTAATTTGGTTTTGGCATCTCGTCTGATAGAGTTATAGCATGGAACTGATACTATGTCATCTGCCACGATATCTAACAATCTAGATTCAGAAAAGCCAAAAACATGAAAAGGGTTATTTACATTTGACAAAATGGAAGGCAAATCTGAGACTTTATTAAGTAGATGACAGATATTCAAAAATCCTACTTTGAACCCGTATTTAGTTAGCCAACCATTGGTGTTGGGCAATTTTGCCATATTGTACACAGTTAGTCAAAATAGGGAAAAATATATTCACTATAACAATCTTATTCTGAACTTGCACAATTTAAGAAATTGTCAGTACAAAGTTGCAAATAGAGACTCTAAATTTATATAAAATATGCCTCACTCAACCAACAAGCACAACAATAAAGAACAAAAATTCAATATTTGAGAATGAAAAATATCAATACAATGCAAATTTGGATAAGCAAAGAAAACGAAAGCAAGCACGTCAAAGTGAATACAAATCAAGCCACAGACCCAAGCCAGTCCAAAGCTAACATTGAAACATCCGCTTACTCTGCCAAGAGAGATTACTCTTTCCTGACCTTATGATTTTCAAACCCAATTGATAAAGTCCCTTGTCCGAGTACCAGCTTGGCCCATATCATTTACTTCTTGACCGCTACAATGCTGACATATAACAAAACAACAAAGTACCAAGTGAGAAACACTACAGAAGCCCTTTGAATCAGAAAAAAAATCACAATTTTTAATGTTAATTATCAGCATGTCTAAATAATAGTTTTATCTTTATTATCAAAATACAAAGCACTACTGCATATACATGTTGCAGAAACAAACACACAGGCTATGCATATATTTACATAAAGTACATTCTCTTACTATGCTATCATTTGGGATGCTAAGTTAACTAGCTGCTGAACATATTGGCCCGCAGGATTGGCTGGAAGCCAGTTGCGAGTTTCGGCACTACCATGAGGGTAAAAACCTGGGGCTAATGGGTGAAATGGAAGATTTGCCTGTTTAGGAATAAAGTCTCTAACAGGCAAACTGTAAGGGGGATAGAAGTAAGGCAGTGGGGTCTGGGGTAGGAGGTATTAGGTGCCATGTAATTAGGATAAGATGGAAGAGAGGGTAATTGTGGGGGGACAGCAGAGTGTGCGTAAGGAAGGTGCATGTCCCTGTCAATCTGTGTTCTGCAGCTTTCAACACATGCAGGTGTGTCCCCTGTACGTTCCTCTGACCAATTTCGTGGTCTTGACACAGAGGACGGATCCTGAATACAGTGATCCTTCCTGTCCCCAACCAGAGAAGGGCTGTTCCGGGAGGGCAGAGGGGGGAAATCGCGTGTAGATAGCATAGGTGGAACAGTTAGGTTCCTGGATGCACCTGACATTCTGGGTTCACCCCCAAGCCAATGTCGAGAAGATTGCATTACATCTCTAGTATTGGAAACCACATGATGACTACAGGGCACACCAGCTTGCTCTCCAGGAGAGTTCTCATTTTTACTGGTGCGAAGGTTCGTGCATGTGGCTGGGGAAGAAACTGTTTAAAACTGACTGCGAGACGAGCTGTTCCTTTAATGCTAGGATGAATGACATCATAGTAGAGAGCCTGACGTGGGGCACCATTTGGGGTAATGAAGGTACTGAAGTGATCAAGAATATTAATATGCATTCTGTTACAAGCTTCGTGTAGGTTTCTGTTAGATGGAGCAATAGAATTGTTCAGTTGGTGCCTTCCACGAGCTGGAAGTATGGAGCTGAAGGTGATAGAGGCTCTGGGAAAACAGTTCTTACATAAAGAGATGGCTTTCCTCCAAGTCTGGGTTGGGATGGGACCACTAGAGCAGTCATTCACTCCCACATGCACAATGACTGTGCTGACTTGTCCCTGTGGTGCCATATCTCTGAGCCACTCAATAAGATTGGAGACAGTTAAGCCTTTGATGCAGACTTTGAACAGTGGGTTAGTTGGTGTATCCAATCGTCTAGGATTAACATACTTAATGACAGAGTCACCTATGATAATGGAGGAAGTGTCAGCAGGAATATTTACATTCCTCAACACTTGTTCAGGGTTAACTATCTTGTCTGAGGCCAGTTGCTTGGGTTCAAGACTGGTCTGTTTCCTGGCTTTTGAGGCAACAGACTCAGCACTTGAAGAGCTAGGAGTTTGAGTTACAGGCTCCTGATCTTGGTCGAGAGTTGATAGTAACCCATATCGGTTTTCAACAGGGATAGTAGCAACTTCGACCTCTGTGCTTGGATTCTGAGGTGGGGAGTTATCTTGTGCAGACTCCTCCCCAATGTTGTTCACAGAAAGATCAACAGAGTTATCCTGTACTGCTGTGGGAACAGCTGACAGAGTTGGCAAAGGATCATCAGATGACCTTTCCTCAGTAACGATACCACAGACAACTTTGTCAGTGAGAGAGAGAGAGAGAGAGAGAGAGAGAGAGAGAGAGAGAGAGAGAGAGAGGAGAGAGAGAGAGAGAGAGGAGAGAGAGAGAGAGACAGACAGACAGACAGACAGACAGACAGACAGACAGACAGACAGACAGACAGACACAGACACAGACACACAGAAAGACAGACACACAGAAAGACACACACACACAGAATTAGAATGATAGAGACAGACAAATAAACTGACAGAGACAGACAGAGAGAAAGACAAAGAGATAGACAGACATACATACAGAGAAAGAGTGAGAGAGAGAGAGCTAGAGAGGGAGAGAGAGAGACGGAGACAGAGAGAGACAGAGAGAGAGAGACAGACAGACAGGCAGGCATTCAGGCAGACAGAATTTATTTAATTATTCATTTATTTTATTTATTTACTCTTTTACATCGAGGATAATGAAATAAGCAATCATATGCTTTTTTACATCCAGTCCCCGTGTGTATGCAGTTTTGTAAATGTCATCCGTTTCCACCGGCACACGATGGCATACTCTTGCGAAAAGCGGAACAGGATTTAACGTGTGTCTTAATAGAGATATACAGACAAAAACAGACAGACCGACAGATAGATAAACAGACATACAAAGTCAAACAGACAGACAGTCAGACAGACAGACAGATAGAGAAGCAGACATACAGACAGACAGACAAAGTCAGACAGACAGAAGACAGAGCATGTATGTAGCATGCTGGTCTCTATGGCACTATTCATTCATTCCGGAAGTGTCCTCCAGTTCTCACGCTGAGTGTTCTCACCTTTTTTTTTTTTTTTTTGCTTTTCGGTTTTAGAAAAAAAAATCTCAAACTTTTCCTTAAGTGTTAAGGCATTTAGACTTGAAGCGTAACATCAGTGGGAAAGTGATGTATGTATGTATGTACGATCTGTTAGATAAAGCCATTACTGGCCCGGGTGTTAAGAGCTTGGCATTAAGTTTATGCTGAGAATGTGAATGGTTTCAGTTCAGTTAGTGCACACACGCACAAACACACACACATGCAGGTACGTTTAGGTACACATGTGCTCGCGCGTGCGTCCATGTACATGCATGCATACACACATGTAAGCATGATATATGCACGCGTGTGCACACATGCGCGTATTCACACACATATACATACGCACACACTCACACACTCACACACATACGCGTGCGTGAGTGCACGTTCATATGCACATGCAAACACACAGACACAGACAGACACATAAAGAGACACAGAGATATAGATACAGAGACACACAGGCACACAGACAGACAGACAGTAGACAAACACACACACACACATGCACGCGCACACACACACACACGCACGCACACACACACACGCACGCACGCACGCACACACACACACTTTCCACTGTCCGCCTACATATGTCTGTGGCATTCTTTCTGTCTTAGCCTTGGTTTCTTCTACCCGGTGTGTGTGTGCGCGCGCGTGTGTGTGTGTGTGTATGTGTGTGTGTGTGTGTGTGTGTGTGTCTGTGTCTGTGTGTGTGTCTGTGTCTGTGTGTGTGTTTATTTGTGTGTGTGTGTGTTTCTGTCTGTCTGTGTGTCTGTCTGTGTGTCTGTCTATCTGTGTCTGTGTGTCTGTGTATGTATCTATGTGTGTGAGTGCGTGTATGTATGCATGCTTTGATCTCTCTGCCCGCTCTTCTGTCTGTTTTTCAATAGAGGCTACCCATTGATATTTTTTCTGCTATTCTAAGGGGTTTTTTGTTTGTGTTTTTCATTTTTGTTTGTTTTTGTTGGGGGGGGGGGGGGGAGGAGGAAGGTAGTGGGAATAGAGGATTATAGGTTGGCATGTGGGTATGAGGAGGTGAAGTATAATGGGTTTTTTTAATGCGCACAACAGCACAGTGTACCCAAGGCTCTCACAATTTAATAAAACAACAACAACAAACAGCAACAACAACATTTATCTCCTCTACAAATCCTGGGATGTTTTGGAAACACGTTCACAAGATACCACCCTAATCTTTAGTAAAATGACGCAAACAACTCGCTTCGAGAAAAAACAACAACATGAAAAGGAAAGGACGCAATAGAATAGGGGGGGTGGGTGCGGAGGAAGGTAAGGGGGAGGAGAGGGGGGGGCTGGGAAGAAAAATGTTGAGCGTGAGAACCAGAAAAAACCTGTATGAATGAAAGACGTCTCAGAGCCTTGAAGCATAAAGGAAAGTATTATCTGTTGTTTAGAAAGGCTCGAACCTACGATACCTGATAGTGATTTAAACATAAACCATGAGACCACCTGTGTGCTACTTTGAGACCCGCACAATATTAGTAAAAGTTAAAACAAGCTGAATCTAAATGGCGTGTGCGCGCGCATGTGTGTGTGAGTGTGTGTGTATTGCGTGTGTGTGTGTGTTTGTGTGTGTATGTGTGCACGTGTGTCCACGTATGTGTGTGCGTGTGTGCGCGCGCATGTGTGTGTGTGGTTTGTGTTTGTGTGTGCACATGCACGTGTTTACGTTTGTGTGAGTGTGTTTGATTTATGCAATAAAATAATTCTTGCACCTTGGGTAGTTTTTTTTTTTTAAAGAGGTGCATGAGAAATCTTTATTTACATTATACTTCGTTTGAAGTGAAAAAAAGCAAAGGTGTTCTTCTTCATTCAATTTCAACGAAAAGACAAGAAGACAGTTCTCCTCGACATGAAATTCCTTAAGGTATAGTCACGAAACTGCTTTAGATGCAAAACCCGACAGTGCCAAAACTCATTTTATCTAAATGAAGTAAAGCATTTGGCTTCAAAAGAAAGCCACAACCAGACGTAAAAACCCAATAATCAAAATTAACCGAATATGAAAAAATAGCCTCCAAAACACAAAACAGAACTATCTGTTAATTAGCTTTGTCGGTGTTTGTGTGCATATTGTTCACTACCGTTTCTTTTCACCGGCAAAAACAGCATCTCTGTCTCTCTGTCTCTCTCTCTCTCTGTCTGTCTCTCTCTGTCTCTGTCTCTGTCTCTGTCTGTCTCTGTCTGTCTGTCTGTCTGTCTGTCTGTCTGTCTGTCTGTCTGTCTGTCTGTCTTCTCTTGCTCTCTGTCTCTCTCTCTCTCTCTCTCTCTCTCTCTCTCTCTCTCTCTCTCTCTCTCTCTCTCTCTCTCTCTCTCTCTCTCTCTCTCTCTCTCTCTCTCTCTCTCTCCTCTCCCTCTCCTCTCTCTCTGCAGTTACGCAAGTTCGATTCAATGTTCTACCATTGAACAATAATACAGAGCGGTATAATAGTTTAAACGAAGTTAAGCAATGCCCTGTTTGTAAAGATCAAATAGAAAATGAAGAACACTTTATACTGAATTGCCCTATCTATGAGGCTTGAGAAAGAAGTTTCTTAAAGATTCTAAAAGACTTCCTTTCTATGTACTACTCAAAGCCACTGTACCTACTGATAGATGCAATTTATCACGTTTTATCTTTCATGCAACCAATAGAAGAAATAGGATAACTTTCTAGAAATTGATATTTGTATTGATGAATAATACATCTAAAGCAGTGTCGTTTATACTACGTGTGAATTGTTCCGTGATTAACGGTTGAGATATGGCTTATATAAATTTCTTGCTTTATAAGTACTCATATATTATTTCATATACAAATACGTTGATAGTAAAATGTTTATAACACCTATGTCATATGAACATACTCTATGCCCACCACTTTTGTTTGTATTGTGGCCTAAGGCCGATGTACATTAAACAATTTCAGTGTTCAGTGTTCTCTCTCTCCAATTTCTCTCTCTCTCCCCATCCCCCCATCTCTCCCTCTCGTTCTACTTTTGATCTCACTAATTTTTTCTTGTATGCCAAGACAGGAACAGAGTGTCTCGATTCCCCCGACATGGACACTAACCACTTTTTCACAACAGCGTGAGTTATGTAGGCTATGTGTGGAACCAGGCCCCTACACAGCCTTCAAAAGGAAAGAAGACTCCATGACCTTTGAGATCAGAGGATGTTTCTGTGATGTCTAGGATATCTCGCCATGATCCGAAGCCCCTGAATCAATATATACATGTATACTTCAGACGATATCTAGTTGACACATATCTGGGATTAACCCCTACTGTTCTGATATTGGTTTGATATATGCTGTGACATTTTGAGGCTGTATGAATGTTATCAGGTCGTTTGTTGTCTTGTTTGGTTATATCTTGTCTTGTATCAGGGCAGGTTTATTGATGGTTTGGTTGATTCTGGTATTGTTGTTGTTGCTGTTGTTGTTGTTGTTGTCCTGTTTTGTTATTATACCTTGTCTTGCTCACTTTGTCTAGATGTGTCTGTCTTTCTGTCTGTCTGTCTGTTTGCCTGTCTATCTGTCTGTCTGTCTGTCTGTCTGTCTGTTCTGTCGTCTGTCTTCTCTCCTCTCTCTCTCTCTCTCTCTCTCTCTCTCTCTTCTCTCTCTCTCTCTCTCTCTCTCTCTCTCTCTCTCTCCTCTCTCTCTCTCTCCCTCTCTCTCTCTCTCTCTCTGCCTTGCTTCTCTCCCTCCTCCCTCCTCCCCCCTCTCTCTCTCTCTTTACAGAATAGCTCTAAATTCTTATGTGTAGGTGTGCGTGCTTGCGTGCATACGTGCGCTCGCGCGTGCGCACGTGCGTGCGCGCGTGTGTGTGCCTGCATGGGTGCGTATGTGTGCGTCTGTTTGTGTACATGTGTGCGTGTATGTGCGTACGCGCGATAACACACCTCTTAGCGTGCTAGCGTGTGAACTAGCTGAACCAAAAATCGCTGACATTCTCAACATAAAATGCAATTTGAGGCACTTAACACTGGTGCCACTAATGACGTTATCTCCACGATCCTACATAACTAAACTTTCCCGCTGATGTTACACTTCAATTTTGAAAGGCTTAACGCTTCTCGAAAATTTCAAACGAAAAAAAAATTTCGTAATAAAAGGTGTGAACATGAAGCGTGAGAAGTTCCAGAATGTATGAATAGTGCCTCAGAGACCTGCTACATAACAATTCTGTCTGTGTGTCTGTCTGTCTGTGTGGCTGTCTCTCTGTCTGTCTCTTCCTGTTTCTCTCTGTCTCTGTCTGTCTCTGTTTGTCTCTCTCTGTCTATGTCTCTCTGTCTCTGTTTTTCTGTCTCTTTCTGTCTCTCTGTCTGTCGTGTCTCTCTGTATCTCTATGTGCCTTTCTATCTGTCTTTGTCTCTGTCTCTCTGCGTCTCTGTGTCTCTGTCTTTGTCTCTGTCTGTCCCTGTCTCTGTCTCTCGCTGTATTTGTGAAATATACGTGTGTGTGTGTGTGTGTGTGTGTGTGTGTGTGTGTGTGTGTGTGTGTGTGTGTGTGTGTGTGTGTGTGTGTGTGTGTGTGTGTGTGTGTGTGTGTGTGTGTGTGTGCGCGCGTGTGTGTTTGTGTGTGTGATTTGTGTGTGATTTGTGTGTGTGATTTGTGTGTGTGATTTGTGTGTGTGTGCGCGTATGTGTGTATGGACGGGGGAAGGGGGTTGTGACAGGAAAGACCAGTCAAACAAACAGAAGAACAAACAGACAAACTGACAGAGAGACTGTGATGAGAAGCCGACAGACAAGAAAATAAGAAGATAGACAGATTTAGAATGAATACGGAGACGAAAAACATATTTTATGGAGACAGAGACAGCAGATGGCGCTAGTGAGTGAGAAAGCATTTTTTTTGCATATATGTGCATGTTCATAATACAAAGATAATAAAATAATGTCTCTTTTACAAACGGCACTGGTTTTCCGGTTGAACTTGTGAACAAATAACTCATTCATGTTTTCCACTCAACACATTTTTTTACTTTCTTTCTTTCTTTCTTTCGTTCTTTCTTACTTTCTTTCTTTCTTTCTTTCTTTTTTCTTTCATTCTTTGTTTTTTTCTTTCTATTTTTCTTTTTTTATCTCTTTCTTTCTCTCTTTCTTTCTTTCTTTCTGTACGTTTTTCTTTCTTCTCTTACTTTCTTTCTTTCCTTCTTTCTTTCTTTCGTTCTCTCTTTTCTCCCTTTCTTTCTTTCTTTCTTTCCTTCTTTCTTTCTTTCTAGCTTTCTTTTTTCCCTTTCTTTCCTTCCTTCTTTCCTTCTTTCTTTTTTTTCTTTATGTTTTTTCTTTCTTCTCTTACTTTCTTTTTTTCTTTCCTTCTTTCGTTCTCTCTTTTCTTTCTTTCCTTTCTTCTTTCTTTCTTTCTTTCTTTCTTTCGTTTTTTCCCTTAGAGCGAGATTCCAGACATTTCACACGGGGTCTTAAAACCAAAGTGCATTTTCCCCACGGCGAAATATTTCATCAACTAGTGCTTTGCCTGTGACTAAAATCTGCTTTTCTCATTCCGCGATAAGGTAGTCGGCTGGTTGTGTGTGTGTGTGTTCTGTGTGTCTGTGTGTGTGGTGTGGTGTGGTGTGGTGTGTGTGTGGTGTGGTGTGGTGTGTTGTGTGTGTGTTGTGCTGTGCTGTGCTGTGCTGTATTGTGCTGTGCTGTACTGTGTTGTGTTGTGTTGTGTGTGTGTCTGTGTCTGTGTTATGTGTGTGTGCGTGTGTGTGTGTGTGTGTGTGTTTGTGCGTGTGTGTGTATGTGTGTGTATGCGCGCGCGCGTGTGTGTGTATAAGTGTGTGCGTGTTATGTGGTGTTGTGTGGTGTTGTTTTGTGTGTTTTTGTGTGTGTGTGCGCTCGCGCGTGTGTGTATGTGTGTGTGCGTGTGTGTATATATATATGTGTGTCTGTGTGTCTATGTGTTAACTGACAGTAACACCAGAAAAAAATGTGTGTGTATGTGCGCGCGCGCGCGTTTGGGTATGTGTGTGTGTGTGCGCATGCGCGCGTATGTATGTACGAGAATGTTTGTGTATATTTGTGTGAGTGTTTGCACTAGCCTATGTGTGTGCTTGAGCGTACACACATACGCATGTGCATGCATACCTAAATGTGTTGTTTTTTTTTGCACGCACAAGGTC
>CM060328.1:13858004-13880504 GCA_030674155.1 Stramonita haemastoma
GAGGAAGGTAATGGGGGGTGAAAATGGGGTGGTAGGTGGGATGCTGTTTTCAAATGTCAGATTATCTAGGTCTTCATCGTGGTATGTGGGTCTGGATAGAGTTTATGGATGAACGATGGTAAGAATCGCCAAGTATTTGAGATGCACCGTTTTTATATCACGTGTACATGGCTATGAATAATATTTATACATGTATATAATATATAATATATATATATATATATATATATATATATATATATATATATATATATATATATATATATGTCTGCGTGTGTTGTATATTTTATTTCATTTATTCGTTTATTTCAAGGATAATGGAATAAGCACTCATTTACTTTTTTGTCTCCAGTCCCCGTGTGCATACAGTTTTGTAAGCTTTGTCATCCGTTCCCACCGGCACACAATGGCCTACTCTTTCGAAAAGCGCGTGCGCGCGTGTGTGTGCATAAATGTATGTATGTGTCTGTGTGCCTACGTGCGTCTGTCTTCTGTCTGTCTGTGTCTGTGCGTGCATGTATGTGCCCCCCCCCCCCCCCACACACACACACATTATGTGTATAATGCATCTTACCATCATCGTCACGGAACCAGGATGTCAGTTTGCTCTTTCAAAACCTGCCAATGGCATTACCAGACCCTGATGCTGATGGTGCTGTTTAGCAATGGGACAAACTCCCATGGAGGAGGAGGAGGATGGAGGAGGAGGAGGATTGATATTGGAGGTGGTGACGGGTATCAGGAAAGGAGATGGGAGGGTGGGGAGGTGGAGGTGCAGCCAGAAAAGCCAAATGCAAGAAAAAAAATGGCATGTTATCTTGACCATCGTGTTTTTCACCCTGCTTGCTTGCTGCATGCAGTTGATGGGAAGAAATTGGGAGAGGAATTCCTTATGTTACAGCCATGGCAACTATGCTGGTGTTATGGCAGGGCGCGCTGTGTGCTAAAAACAACTAACTCACTCACTCTATCTTCCGTGTATCATACCAAACACTGGATGCTAATTATGAAAACAGGGGGCGGGGAATCGTGTTGGGTGGAGAGAAAAGAGAGAGAAAGAGAGAGAGAGAGAGAGAGGGGGGGGTACAGTGGGAGGAGAGGAGGTAGGGTGGGAGAAAGGGAGAGAGAGAGGGGGGAGAGAGAGACAGAGAAAGACAGAAACGGAGAGAGACAGAGACAGAGACACAGAAAGACAGAGAGAGAGAGAGTGACATGGAGAGACAGAGAGAGGTATGGAGAGAGAGAGAGAAAGACAGACAGAGAGAGAGACAGACAGACAGAAAGAGGTAGAGGTAGAGGTCGAGAGAGAGGGAGAGAGAGAGAGAGAGAGAGAGAGAGAGAGAGAGAGAGAGAGAGAGAGAGAGAGAGAGAGAGAGAGAGAGAGAGAGAGAGAGAGAGAATTTCACATAGCTTTTTTGTTTTTTGGCTTGCGATGGGGTATTAGAAGAGACTTAGAAATCTGGATTACAAGAGAGAAAAACAAAGAAATAAATCACGCTTTATGTCCATAAAGTGGTTGAACAGGCAGACAATGTGAAGACTTACTATGTGTTTCTGTCAGTGGCTTGCGCACTCGCGTAGGTGTGCTCTTAAGAATTATATACTGCATAAATCTGACATGATGTCAGCTCAGTAGGACATAGATTTCAAAGTTAGTGGCATGTTGTGTGGAGTGTTTTTGATTTATTTATCTTGAATTCAAGTAGATATAAAAGTGAGAAGTCGATAAAAAAAAACCCGAACAAATGTCAGTTGACAAAAAACAAAACCATAAATTTTGTCAGAAAAAAATGCAAGAAAAAAATAGTTTACAAAATTATTTTATTTTGTAAATTTTTGTGATTTATTTTTTTACGTTCTTATTGAAAAACAAGCACACAAGAACACCCTACTCCACCAAACATGAACTTCTTTTTCTTCTTCTTTTCTCTTCTTCTCTTCTTCTTCTTCTTCTTCCTCTTCTTCTTCTTCTTCTTTCTTCTTCTTTTCTTTTCTTCTTCTTTTTCTTCTTCTTCTTCTTCTTCTTCTTCTTCTTCTTCTTCTCAATTCTTCTTCTTCTTTCTTCTTTCTTCTTCTTCTTCTTCTTCTTCTTCTTCTTCTTCTTCTTCTTCTTTCTTCTTCTTCTTCTTCTCTTTCTTCGTCGTCGTCGTCGTCGTCGTCGTCGTCGTCGTCGAGTACTCTGCTGTCTGTCATATGAGCGAAAATGCGTTGACTGCCGTTAAGTGCCTGACAAATCAGGCTCCGTGCATCCACATTAAGCGTGGAAGAGAAGAATTGTCTTTCTAGATAAAAAATGGCAGAATGGACCAAGAAGGCAGAAGAACGACAAAAAGGGAGTGACAGGGGAAAATGCAAGGCAGAAACAGAGAGAGGGGTAGACAAGATGGAATTCCTAGCACAGAATTTCCAGAAGGTGGGGATGCTATCCATTCATACTGACAGGCCGTTCAACTCTTAATGGCCTAGTTACGGTGACTGCAGGGTTGTAACAAGAGGTACCTGTTAGCAACAGTTGCTCCAGTTTGCAACCTCATACCAGGGCCACTGAAAACCGTAAACTGACAGCAACCCTCCAAGGTTTTCAGGCACCTCCTCCTCCTCCTCCACTTCATCCTTCTCCTTCGTCTTCTTCTTGGCCAGTAGGCAAATGGTACATCTCAGCCGCGTGCTGTTTATCACTTATATGTGAAAAACACTTTCAATATCTGTACGCCAGCAGCTTACATAAAAAAGAGACTGGCGTGGCCTGTGTGTGTATGTATGTGTGTGTGTGTGTGTGTGTGTGTGTGTGTGTGTGTGTGTGTGTGTGTGTGGTGGTGTGTGTGTGTGTGTGTGTGTGTGTGTGTGTGTGTGTGTGTGTGTGTGTGTGTGTGTGTGACCTTTAACAGGAGCAGAGGCAGATGACACGACTGATAGAGGTGACTAGTGATGATGAGGCATGTCACTTGAAAGAGAAAACAAGTAGAGAAAGATAAAGATTGTATAGGGGGAGGGGGAACTAAACGTTTTGATGCAATGACATAATCTGATGCATATACCCCCATCTCCTTTATATATGTACTTTTTTAAGCACTTTCTGAAGATCTGCGCAGCTAAGACGGATATTGCACAATATTTCATAAACTTCTGTGGGGGTTTTTTCCAACGAGAGGTGGAATGACATTTTGCCTAGCTGTTACTTTGTATGATGTTGTATGATATTCTTATAGTTATGAGAAGAATGTGTGCTGTTCAGGGTTATTTAAAGAACCTCTTCTTGTTCTTCTTGTTCTTGTTTTGTTGCTTGTTGTTGTTGTGCTTGTTGTTGTTGTTGTTGTTGTTTTCTTCTTTTCTTCTTCTTCTTCTTCTTCTTCTTCTTCTTCTTCTTCTTCTTCTTCTTTTCTTCTCTTCCTCTTCTTCTTCTTCTTCTTCTCCAACAGCAACTCAATGATGTTTGTCAAAGAAGCGAAAATGCGTTGCGTTGCCGTTTAAGCGCCAGATAAGTCAGGCTCAGCGCATCTCGGCTTCGGCATTTTTCCCATCAGAACGGTCATTCTCCCAGACTGGCAGCTGTCACTGAGCTGCAGAGTCCTGTCTGCCTGGAGGACATCCTCCTCTGCCTTCACAGGAGACAGGTTCTCCTCTTCCTTCCCCCTGTTCCGCCGTTGGGGTACATACATGTCCTCTTGGTATCTGACCCATACCTGAGGGCTGGTTCGTGGGCACTAGGGCTTTTCCACAATGGTGGGCCTGCATGCCACACGTTAAGATCGAGAAAGTCTTCTCTTTTGGAAAAAATGATTGTTTTGTTTTAAGACTTTTTTTTTTTTGGGGGGGGGGGGGGGGGGGGGGGGGGGGGGCAGTACAAGGTACCAAAATGGCAGGGAAAAGCCAAATAGGAGGTGACGGGGGAAAAAGGAACAAGGCAAAAATAAAGGGAGGGGGGACAGAAAAGATGAAGAGATACAGAAAAGAGTGGAGTCCTTCCACTGAACTTCCAGAAGGTGAGGATGTATTCATATTGACAGGCCCCCTGGTTTCTCCTCGGGGGACATATACATATATATAATATATATATCAATTTGAACAGAGTTTCACCTCGAGAGACAGAGGCCCGCCCTTCCTCTTTCAGTACTCTTCTTCCATCACTACTCCCCCCCCCCCCCCTCTCCTTTTACCTTCTCCTTCTTCCTTTTCTGCCCCTATCACCCTTCTTTCTGACTGCCCCGAACTGTGAACCCCAAACCATCAGGAAATGCCACCGCCATTATCGTCACCCATCGCTTCCAAGTGGTGACATGACACAGGGGAGGGGGGGGGGGAGGGGGGAAACCAGGTCAGTCATCCGAGGTCAGCCGACACGTGAAGCGCTGTACTGGGAATGGCTTGTTCCTTATGACCTGGTATTGCTCTTTTAGTCTGTGATCCTTTGCTTGCAAACCAGTTTTGATTAGAAATCTGTCATTTTGTACGAAGCTTAATGAAGAGAAAAATTGGGACTGTATTGTATTATATTGTTTTTTTTTATTGTGATGTATTGCATTGTTGGGATTGTATGGCATTGTATTATATTGCATGCTGGGATTGTATAGTATTGCGTTGTATTGTGTCGGATTGCATTGTATCATATCGTATCGTATGTATTGATTGTGTGTGTTATGTGTACTATAATGTTTTGCATTGCATTGTATCGTATCATATCGTATTGTATTGTGTGTGTTATGTTGTACTATAATGTATTGCATTGCATTGTATCATATCGTATCGTATTGTATTGTGTGTGTTATGTTGTACTATAATGTATTGCATTGCATTGTATCATATCGTATCGTATTGTATTGTGTGTGTTATGTTGTACTATAATGTATTGCATTGCATTGTATCATATCGTATCGTATTGTATTGTGTGTGTTATGTTGTACTATAATGTATTGCATTGCATTGTATCATATCGTATCGTATTGTATTGTGTGTGTTATGTTGTACTATAATGTATTGCATTGCATTGTATCATATCGTATCGTATTGTATTGTGTGTGTTATGTTGTACTATAATGTATTGCATTGCATTGTATCATATCGTATCGTATTGTATTGTGTGTGTTATGTTGTACTATAATGTATTGCATTGCATTGTATCATATCGTACTATGTATTGTGTGTGTTATGGTTGTACTATATGTATTGCTTGCATTGAAACGATTGGGGTACAAGTTGAGCATGTCCAGATGAGGTAGGGAATATGCATTGCAGTATGGGGAAAGTGTTATCATCCAAACCACCTGATGCTGGTACATAATCCTGGGCATTTACTTCAGAGGGTGGGGGTGGGATGTTGGGTCACAGACACATCTGTTCTTGAACAGGCAAACTCCCTCAGCATGCACTTTTTCCTTTGTCAACAGTGTCTCGGCTGTATTTAGTGATTTATTCTTTTATATCGAGGATAATGGAATAAGCACTCATGTGCTTTTTTACATCCAGTCCCGTGTGTATGCAGCTTTGTCAATCTTGTCATCTGTTCCCACCTGGCACACGATGGCCTACTCTTACGAAAAGCGGAATAGATTTATCGTGTGCGCAAGATGTTCTCATGCGTTCGCACACGGGGCCTCGGTTTATAGTCTCATCCGAAGGGCTCTTCCAGGATGTGTGCAAGCTGTGACACATGAACAGAAAATGCCATCATGACAACTCAGCATCCACAACAGCGGGGAAACACTAAGCAATAAAAGCAACGAAACACTAGCACAACAAGCCGGGGAAACACTAGAAACGCACACAAACCAGACGCACAGCGGGTGGAGGGGATAGGACAGGACAGACAGTTGATCAAAGAATGTGCAGGGGAGAAGCAAAGATCAGAGACTCTCAATATTGAAAGACAGAAGAAGCCACTGAAAGTAGACAGCACACAGGATTTCGGTTTATCTTCTCATCTTAAAGACTAGTACACGGACCACCTCTCAAGGTGTAGTGGAAAGAGATTACTTTCGGGTTCAAAAGGGGGCGGGGGGGGGGGGGGATATAACTGTGACTTCTCTAGGCGGGTGTGTTTCCTCTATACCACCCCCCCACCCCTGTTGGACAAAAACAGCAGCTGAACCAGACAGCATCTAGTGAATTTAGTTCCGCAATAGAATAACTGTATTTAGTTTATAACAAAGACAGTTGAAAAATGTGACGAGACCTCTCGAAAGAAAATTAAATAGAGAAAATGAAAGAGAGAAGAAAAAAAATGCCGGAGATTGTGAAAATGTCAGATTATTGAGAATGTCAAGCTTACGTTGGTTTTTGATAAGAGGAGTCTTTGATCTTGAACAAAAAGATGGTTGAAAAGCTCTGACGACACTGTAAGAGAGAAGACCCCAAAGAAATGCTACACACTGTGAAAATGTCAGACTCCTGATACCTGAAGGTTACGTCAGTGAGATGACGAAAAAACAGGCGATAGCGAGATTGTCAAACACGTCACGAGACAGTAAATTTTTGCTAGACAGATAGATATCTGTGACAAGGGTTTTGTGCGGTTTTCGTTGTTTTTTATGTTGTTTTTTCTATTGAACACTGAACTTTTGTCAAGTGTTTGTTGAGAAACAAGTGCACTACATTTAACCCTTGGCTTTTTATTTCTCAGTGGAACAGCAGACAATCAGGAAAGGCGGCTAGGTGTTGTGAAATGACTACGGTATTGTGTAATGTGGAAAACAAAACAAAACATGCGGTATGTTGTAAAAGAGGCATTGAGTAAGGACAGTTTCACATTATTTTGAACTCCATGAATACACGCGCGCCATGACAAACGGATTTCCACTGTACAATAAATCTTTTCTCAAAGGTTAGTGTAGATTCTCCTCATAATTCAGGGCAGCTGACTTCCAAGGTTGAAATGTAATCCAAAAGCTAACCAAAGATTATGGATAATACTATAAACAGAGTCCCTGTATGCGAACGCACGCAAAAAACACTGCGTGCACGTTAAAAAATTCCCCGGTTTTCGCAAGACTGTGCTATTGTGTGCCGGTGGGAACAGATGACAAAATTGGCATAAATGCGTGTACACAGGGATTGGAAGTAGAAAAAGGACCACATCAGCGCTTATTTATTATTCTCGAAATGGAATAATTTAGATTCAGAATATATACAAGTAAATACTTAAAATTATGTATTATTTTCTCTTTTGTAAAAAGAAAAAACAAAGTAAAAAGAAAGATGAATTTAGAATTTAAAAAAAAAACAGCCAGCTTTACGCAAAGTCTAGCACAACTGAAAACTAACACAAGAACTATGCTGGGAGTAAGATGCGCAACAGGTGCTTGGTATTTATTGACCCGCTGAGATGGAAGAGACAGGCAGACGACATAAAAAGGCGGGGGCGATAACAGCGAGAGTCAGATAGAGAAATGCCAGAGTTATCATCATGATCATCATCATCAACATCGTCATCATCACGTGTACACCCTTGCATAGCAGACCTCTGAGGAAAGAAATCAAACAAGAGATTGCACAAGCACGTGAAAACTGCACGTAGCATCACACAGTTGCTAGCCTGATGTTTCCTGTCGCCATATAAGCTATACACAACTGACTACAATGAAGAACACAGTATCATTCATTTTCAAAACTAACTCTTTTGGTTTTCAGTGATTATCAGTTATTTTCTTTTGTTTGTGTAACTGTTTATTTTTTTGTTTTCATTTTCATTGATAAAATAGTTTGATTAAAACACAAAAAGAATTGTAGCTGTTTTCTTTAATTTCGAGGACAATGGAATAAACACTCGTGTGGGTGTTTTTTTTTATACCTAGTCCCCGTGTGTATGCAGTTTTGTAAATGTTGTCATCCGTTCCCGCTGACACAATGGCCTACTCTTCTTAAAAACAGAAGGGGTTTTAACGTGTGCACAAAATGTTCTGCGTGTGTTCACATACGGAGCCTCGGTTTATAGTCTCACCCGATGGAGTTTAGGGGATATAGACAGACACCACTGGTTTTGTTGCCACCAAATGAAGAGGTGGTTTAAAAATGAGAAACGAAAAACCAGCATTGAGACTGCATTCTTTGTGTTTAGTTTTTGTAGGATTGTTTGTTTCTTTAAGTTTAGTTTTTTGTTTGTTTGTTTTTGTTTGTGTATTTTTGTTTTTGGAGGGGGTTGTGTTTTTTTGTTTGTTTGTTTACTTTTGAGAGAGAGAGAGAGAGAGAGAGAGAGAGAGAGAGAGAGAGAGAGAGAGAGAGAGAGAGAGAGAGAGAGAGAGATGTCAACCATTAGGAAAAACAAAGGGGGGGGGGGGGGGGGAAGGATAGCAAGTGTATGGGTGCACACACTCACACGCGTGCGCGCGCGCGCGCGTGCAACCCACCCCACCCCACCCCACCCCCACCCCTCCGACACAAGCACACACCACACAAACACACACAGACCGAAAGAAAGAGAAAAAGCAGACATAATAAGAAAGTTTCCCCACGAGTGTGCTGAAAAATGAGAAGGTGGATAACCAGCAGCCTCAGCAGTCAGGAAATGAAGAGTGATGACGGGGCGTGTTGGCTGTCCCAGCTGATAGCGGCCTGCAGATATGATGCACAGGTGACGAAACCCAGTCAACTCCGCTTTACGCTACTTTAGCAGCGGCCACTGCTCATAGGTAGATAGGGAGATGGTTGGGGGGTGGGGGGGGCTGAGAGGGTGGAGGGTGGGAGGAGATGAGGCAGAGGGGTTGTATAGTGTAGTGGTTTGGTCAGCGTACCAGTAATCTGACGCAATCCACGTGCTACCCCCTTCCCCCGTCTTTTAAACACACGCACATACTCACACATGCATGCACGCACGCACATACATACATGCACACGCACTCGCACACATACACACACACACAAGTACACACACAGATACACACACGCACGCATGCATGCACTCACGGACGCACGCACATACATACACACTCACACACATGCAAACACACACATACACAGGCAGAAACACACACACACACACACACACACACACACACACACACACACACACACACACATACACACACACACACACACACACACACACACACACACACACACACACACACACACACACACACACACACACACACACCTACAATATAACACATACACACATTTGCTTTCTTGCATATGGGTAGCAGATGCTCACAAGCTAGCTCAAAACAGATTTCCTTTCATAAAGAAAGAAAAAATGATAATCTCTCTCATAATGATAAAAAGCAGATGTCAAAGTCGAGTTATATAGAGAGACTGGTGTTATGCGATAGTAAACATTATACCAATGTGACGTGATATGAAAGTCAACATATACATCAATGTGACGATTATAATAATCTATATACATCAATGTGACGTGATGTGATAGACAACATACATCAATGTCTAATGCTGTACATTTGACGAGGCCAAAGTAAATTCAACAGTTTTCAATTTTGTGCCGGTGCCAGATTTCAGCTAATTGGCTGTTCTCTGTCGGTTTATTTGTTCTGGTCTGTGACATGTCTGACCTGAGAGACTGGCATTAAAGAAGTGAGTGGAAGCATTGGAGTGGAAGGGTTAAAAGAGGGAAGGTAAATCTTCAGCCATGTCTGGGAGTCTGTTTCGGATTTATTTTTTGCTTCATGCTTCAACACAGACAGACCAACAGATTAGACAGAGATAAACAGACAGACAGGTAGACAGACAGAGGCACATACACACGCTTTCGCACGCCACATGCATGCACACAAAAGCACACACACACACACACACACACACACACACACACACACACACACACACACACACACACACACACACAACACACACACACACACACGCACCGCGCGTGCGCGTGCCCACACACACTTAAAAGCTACGCCCATTAACCCCACATAAATGGCAGCAGCCAAACCGAAAACAGAAACACGTGCACAACCCACCCCAACCCAAAGCAACAGTGACAGTTGTCTGTCTGCCCTGCCCTGCACTGTACTAGTATAGCGCACGTGCAGCAAGGAAGCAGCAGCCCGCCTGTAGAGATCAACTGTGTCATGTCTCTCCCATCTCTTTTACAGTGCATTGTCCGGAATAGAAGGAATGTCTGCGGCAATTCAGGAGCATACACACACGCACGCACACAGAGATACACGCACGCACACACACATGCATGCGCGCACACGCACACGTGCGCGAACATGCATACACGTAAACACACAACCTCTCTGTCTCTATCTCTATCTCTGTGTCTCTCTGTTTCTGTCTGTTTTGCTGTTTCTCTCTTCTCTCTCTCTCCTCTCCTTCTCTCTCTCTCTTCTCTCTCTCTCGTTCTCTCTCTCTCTCTCTCCTCTCTCTCTCTCCCCCCTCCTCCTCCTCCCTCCCTCCAAACACACAATCTCTCTGTCACTGCACTGTCTCTGTCTCTCTCTCTATCTCTATCCGTCTCTGTTTTTCTGACTTCCTCTCTCTGTCTGTCTGTCTCTGTATCTATGTCTCTGTGTCTACGTCTGTGTGTCTGTGTATTTGTCTGTCTCTGTCTCTGTTTGTTTGTCTGTCTATCTGTCTTTCTGTGTCCTTTCCTCAGGTATAGATCTTCTCTGGCTACTTTCCATTCCATCCACTTAAACATAAGAGAAAAATACCAAACAAAGTAGGCAAAATACAACAATGCCAAAAATTGGGATTTAGAGTCCGGTTGTAGCCTGCAAATTTACAGAGAGAGAGAGAGGGGGGGGGGGGGGGGGGGGGCGGAAGGGAGAGAGAGAGACAGCAGAGGCAGAGACAGACAGAGACAGAGGCAGAGACAGGGCAGAAAAAGAGAGGTTTGCAGCATACAGTCATCAACATGTGTTCACTCAGCTCATTGGAATGTAGACATACACCAAGGAACACTTGCAGAAAGGATGATGCATGCAATCCACATATGCAGTTACATGCACACACACACCTGGGTGTGGCCTGGCTGGGTGTGGTCACATGCATGCACGTGTGCTCACATACACACACACATATAAGCCAGCAAGCACGCAGGCACACACATACATACATACACAAGCAAGGATGCACGCACACACATGCACACACGCGCGTGCGCACACACACATACACATACATTTATACATAAACGCACACAAACAAACAGGCACACGGAAACGCGCGCGCCCCGCGCACACACACACAAACACACACACACACACACACACACACACACACACACACACAACACACACACACACTCACAAACATAAACACAGGCATGCACGCACACACATACATACACAAACACACACAGGCACACACACAGGCATACACACACATGCACACACACCACACACACAGGCACACACACAGCGCACACACACACACACACACACACACACACACACACACACACACACACACACACACACACACACACACACACGAGAAAAGAGACAGACATAGAGACAAACATAAAGACAGACAGAGACAGAGAGACAGAGGAAAAGAGACTTGTGTCTGTGGAGAAAAGGGAAGAAATGCAGAAAGCGCACGCAGTAAACCCCAACCAGAGATTATCACGAAAAAAAAACCCAAACGAAAAACAAAACACGAAACAGATAGCAAGTACGATTCCGGATGTTGAAGCATCTCAGCTGATAGGTTAACGCTGAGTGATCTGCACATGTTGAAATGAACATGGGGGGTCATTTGGTAAGATTTCCAGATTTCCTGTTAAACACCAGGTCTTTCGTGGAATGTCAAACAGATATGGACAAGATGAAGCAATTGTGTGGTTTAAGGTTTGTTTGGCATATTAGTTATTACACTGTTTACAGGTATACACACATGTGTACATACGTACCCGGAGTGTGTGCACGGATTTTCAAACACACGCGCACACACACAGACACAATTACAGACAAAGAAACACACACACACACACTACACAACATGCACACACACACACACACACACACACACACACACACTCACACACACACACACACACACACACACACACACACACACACACACACTCACACATACACACACAACACGCGCACACACACAACACTCAACACAACAAAACACAACACACAACACCACCACACACACACACACACACACACACACACACACACACACACACACACACACACACCACACACAACACACACAACCACCCCCACACACCCACACACACACACACACACACACAACACACACACACACACACACACAACACACACACACACACACACACACACACACACACACCACACACACACACACACAACACACCACACAACACACACACACATCCACACACACACACACACACACACACACACCACACCACACACACACACACACACACACACACACACACACACCACACAACACACACACACACACACACACACACACACACACACACACACACACACACACACACACACACACACACACACACACACACACACACACACACACACAACACACACACACCACAACACACACACCCCAACCCCCC
Organism: Stramonita haemastoma; assembly: GCA_030674155.1. NCBI lineage: Eukaryota > Metazoa > Mollusca > Gastropoda > Neogastropoda > Muricidae > Stramonita > Stramonita haemastoma. The sequence continues at coordinate 13,870,492 of CM060328.1, forward strand.
CAACCCCACACACAACACACACACACACACACACACACACACACACACACACACACACACACACACACACACACACACACACCACACACACACACAGAGGCACATGATGAAGCTTCCAGGGGAAAAAGGGACTCTTTCCCATAAAGAATGTAAAACAGAGACATTAGGAGGGGAAAAAACAGGTTGTTGATGCGCTGTGCTATCTGATACCACGGCACTGAACGATGTCTAAATGCCTTCAATGAAGATAGAGGGTAGGTTTATAAGGCAGCTTCCAGATTGCATGCTACTACGGAGATTTAGGATGATAGGGTTAAACCTTTCCACACATACCTCATTGCTGTTAACAAAGGAAATAAGAAAGAAGGAGACGAATAGGAAAGGAGGAGGAGGAGGGGGAGAGAGAAGAAGAAGAAGAAGAAGAAAGAAGAAGAAGAAGAAGAAGAAGAAGAAGAAGAAGAGAAAGAGGAGGAGGAGCAGCAGCAGCAGAGAGAAGAAGAAGAAGAAGAAGAAGAAGAAGAAGAAGAAGAAGAAGAAGAAGAAGAAGAAGAAAAAGAAAAAGAAAAAGAGAAGAGGAGGCGGAGGAGGAGGAGGAGGAGCAGCAGCAGCAGAGCAGCAGCAGCAGCAGCAGCAGCAGCAGCAGCAGCAGCAGCAGCAGCAGAAGAAGAAGAAGAAGAAGAAGAAGCATTATGCATATGCAAACATTTTATGAGTGTGATTGAAAATTCGTCTGTACTTGTATGTTTTTACGTATATATTAAGTGCAATTTTTCTGTCTATCTGTGTGTCTGCATGTCTGTCAGTCTGTGTTTCTGGTTGTGTGTCTATCTGTGTGTCTGAGTGTTTATTATTTCGTTTGTCTGTCTGTCTGTCTGTCTGTCTGTCGTCTGTCTGTCTGTCTTTCTCTTCTCTCTTTCTCTCCTCTCTCTCTCTCTCTCGCTGTCTCTCTCTTTCTTTCTTTCTCTCTTTCCTCTCTCCTCTCTCTCTCTCTTCTCTCTCTCTCTCTCTCTCTCTCTCTCTCTCTCTCTCTCTCCTCTCTCTCTCTCTCTCTCTCTCTCTCCTCTCTCTCTCTCTCTCTCTCTCTCTCTCTCTCTCTCTCTCTCTCTCTCTCTCTCTCTCTCTCTCTCTCACGCGTACACATACACATACACATGCCCCTCACACACAACAACCACCCCCCTCCCCCACACCCATCCTCGAAACACACCACAACAACACAACAGATTATCCCTACCCCCTCTCCTCCCCCCTCCCCGTCCCTCTCTCAATAGGGGGTTATCAAGATACCTCAGAGGCGTTAGGAAGGAAAGACGATGTTGACGGGATGTGAAAACTGATATATCGGGCAGGAGAGAGAGAGAGAGAGAGAGAGAGAGAGAGAGAGAGAGAGAGAGAGAGAGAGAGAGAGAGAGAGAGAGAGAGAGAGAGAGAGAGAGAGGGAGGAGAGAGAGGGAGAGGGAGAGGGGGGGTGCTGAAAGTTATTCTCAGATCATTTTCTAGATTACATGCAAATGTATAAATTTGGCCGGAATACTTTTTTCTCGTTTCCTCTAAACTTTTCCCACGTTTCCCTAAAAAAATATGCCTGAAGAGAAGGTTGGTGATGTGGTGGTGATGGGAGAGGAAGGTGGGGGAGGGGGTATTAGCTATGGGGGACTGTGAATAGCAAATATTTTACTTATGTATATTTGTTGTATTTTTTGATTGCTACTGTTAAATATCAGAATATAAAGTTTGTGGAAGATGTACACAACACACACACACAGATTCAGACAGCACGCGCTCGTGCGCGCGCGCGCGCGCACACACACGCGCACACACACATACACACGCACGCACGCATATACATATATATATATATATAGAGAGAGAGAGAGAGAGAGAGAGAGAGAGAGAGAGAGAGAGAGAGAGAGAGAACGAAGAGAGAGAGAGAGAGAGAGAGAGAGACACACACACACACAACAATAGAGTAAAACTTGTAAAAAGAACAGGCAAACAGACAGATATACATAGACACAAAAATCACAACAAGCGACTAACACTTGTAAAAAGAACGGACAGACAGGCAGACAGATATACATAGTCACAGAAAACTCAACAAGCGACTAACACTTGTAAAAAGACTGACAGGCAGACAGATATACATGGATACAGGAAGCACAACAAGAGAGTTACACTTGTAACAACACTTTGGTTGCGGTAACGGATTAGCCCTCCAGATGTGTCTTATTCTTTACCTGTACTGTGTTCCACCTGCATAGTCAAAGGTGGTGGCCAGAAGTTTCTTCTTCTTCTTCTTCTTCTTCTTCTTCTTCTTCTTCTTCTTCTTCTTCTTCTTCTTCTTCTTCTTCTTCTTCTTCTTCTTCTTCTCTTCTTCTTCTTTTATGCATTCTGCTTTGCATTATTCTTCTTCTTTACATTTTTCTTCTTTCCATTCTTTTTCTTCCTCGCATTCTCATTCTTCTTCTTCTTTTTCGCAATTTTTTGTGTGCAATTCTTCTTCTTCTTCTTCTTCTTCTTCTCTTCTTCTTCTTCTTCTTCTTCTTCTTCTTCTTCTTTCTTCTTCTTTCTTCTTCTTCTTCTTCTTTCTTCCGTCTTCTTCTTTTTCTTTTTTTTCTTTTTTCTCTTCTTCTTCTTCTTCTTCTTCTTCTTTCTTCTTCTTCTCTTCTTCTTCTTCTTCTTCTTCTTCTTCTTCTTCTTTCTTCCTCCCGTTCTTCTTCTTCTTCTTCTCCTTCTTGTTCTTCTTCTTCTTCTTTGTCGAACCCTTAGACAGCAAGTATATATATATATATATAATATCTATACACATTTTATAATTGTAAGAGAGGTTTCCAATCAAAGGAAATGCTTTGTGAAAAGAACAAAGAAGGGGACAGAGGACACTGGAGCATACAAAGAAGAAGGAGAAGACAATCCTACTGGAACTTGAGGAGGGCAAATCTGTTTAATCCCTTTTTTGTGGGCAATACAATAAATCCTGAAAGGATGGCATCGTTACGGGGTGTGTAGTTTCATATTTTTGGCAAAGACGATGTGGAGAGGGGGGGGGGAGAGACACAGACAGAGTGACACACAAAGAGAGACAGAGAGAGACAGAGACAGCGAGAGAGAGAGAGACGGGCGGCACAGACAGAGAAAGAGACAGACAGGCAGGCAGGCAGGCAGACAGACAAACAGACAGAAAGACAAGGGGACGGACATTCAACACAGACAGACAGAAAAGCGACAGAGGAAACAAGACATGAACAAGACAGACAGACAGGAAAGGCATGAGCGTACGTAGGCAAGCATACACACAGGCAGGCAGAGACAATTTTAAAAATCGAATTACTGTTTTTAAAAAAAATTAAAAATCCTGTAGTCCCCTTAGGAATATGGAGAATATACAATTATCATTTTTTCATACAAAAATATCCAGAATCAAAATCATAACCGAACAACTTAGTTGCTGTGCACTGTTGAGCTACAGAGTTTCAACCCAGTGTCACAGGACAACCAGACCTTTACAGATTCAGAATTCCGTGATCATGTTTCACACAATTATTATCATTTTCGATCGACAGTATCCCTGAAGTCGGAATACAGCTACCCTCACGATGGACAAAAATGCTCGCATTCGCAAAATCTCACCATTGAAGAACCCCAGAGCTTTAGTCGAGGAACAAAAAATAAATCCACAGTATTCCTGTTTGCTAAAGTTTCTTCCCCCTTTCTTTTGAGTATTTGGTTGTGTACGTAATAGTTTCTGCATATTTTTTTTTGACGAGCTGACTTCTTTCAGAGATGGACAAATAAAAAGAGAAAAATGAAGTGCATCACCATTATTGATAGAAAGAAATAAAGACACAAAACAGTACCTCTTACACACACCCAGAGAAAACAGAGTACTAAAAAAAATAATACTGTGTCAAACATGCAAGAAACAAGTTCCGAATAAAACAAACACAAAATCCATTTTGCCTGGGGAGGTAAAACTAAACCTAGGAGACACTTTTACCAAGAACACCGGCAAAAGGGGGGTAAGAGAAGAACAGATGCTGGTGAGGATGTTTGCAGGTGCACATGTTAAAGCGGTCACCCCCTCTCCCCCACCCCATGTGGAGATATCTGCATGGGACAGAAATTAAGAACAGACTTCCTGCAAAGGTATGGACAGCAAGAATGATGGGGAGATGAAGGGGAGAGGGCAAAGGGAGAGGGGGAGATTGGAAAAGGGAGAGGGCGGAGGGAGGGGGCAGAATGAGTGGGTGGGGGAAGAGAGAGCGACAGAAGGGGAGGGGAAATTATGGGGAGGGGGGGTGGAGGGTGGATCGTGAGGGTGAGTTGTGAGTGACATACGGAGATTGGATGGACACAGAGAAGGAAACATAAGCCTGGTCCAGAGAGAGAGAGAGAGAGACAGAGACAGACAGACAGACAGACAGACAGACAGACAGACAGACAGACGGACGGACGGACGGACGGACGGACGGACGGACGGACGGACGGACGGACGGACGGACGGACACAGACAGACAGAGACAGAGACAAATAACAGACAGACAGATAGACAGGCAGACAGAGATAGAGACAACTAAGACAGACAGAGACAGAGGTATGAAAATGGAGGCACATGCACGTAACCCAGCAACTTCATCAACCCCTTCCCCCACTCCGCGCCCCCCCCCCCCCCCACACACACACACATACACAACACACACACACAGACACACACAGATACACACAGACACACACACACACAGACACACACACACACACACACACACACACACACACACACACACACACACACACACACACACACACACACACAACACACACACAACATCATATTATAGAAACTGAACGATATACACATAATATAGGCAAAATAAAAACAGACCCCCCCAAAAAACCCTCCAACCCAAGTCGATCTGGATTTCAGCTGATAAAGGCAGCGAAGAGTTGGGCAATAAAGGAAATCCCCTGAATCCCCTCCTCCACCCACCCCCCCCTCCACCGATCCCTTTGATGAATCCCCATCCATCATCATCAGGCTGGATCCAGCTGACAGCCTCTGCACCAGGCAAACTCCCCTTTTCAGACACCTTACCTCATGTTGGATGATTGATTTTGTCCTTTAGGGTTTTACGTCGATCTCTTTATATAGAGTTTCTGAAATCAGGATATTGATTGTGATGTAGGCCTATACCACTTTTCAATCACGGAATAGTATTTTCTGGGTGTGAAATTCGGGCTGTTCTCTCTTTGTGTCACTGTCTCTCTGTGTCTCCATCTCACTGTGTCTCTGTGTCTCTGTCTCACTGTCTCTCTTTGTCTCTGTCTAACTGTCTCTCTGTCTCAAAGGTACACGATGAATGCTGCTTTTGGGGCCGCAGTTCTTTTTTTTAATTTCTTTCCTCGACTAGAGCTCCGTGGTTCATTAATGGTGAGATTTGGGATATGAGCGGCAGTGAGTTAGCATAATTATTTTAATGACTGGCGATCCAAACTTGAATCAGGAGGATCAAACGACAAAACCACAGAACAACATATTTTTGCATGCTACCTCATCTCTTGTGATGTATGTCCCTCTCTTGCTGTTCCCACGCCGCTCAGTCCTTCCTCTCTGCCTCAGCCATGTCTAGTCTCGTCGCCTTATCATCGTTCCCTCAAAGCTAGAAATCCACGGGGAGCTTTTCAATGTCGGGCCCCCAGCCAGACAGGCCAGCCACTGCTGATGGAGCCACTTCAGTGACGGTCACCACAAAAACAAAATGATTCTTGTAGACAGTTTTCATGAACCAGCATGAGAGAGGGACAAAAACAAGAGAGAGAGAGAGAGAGAGAGAGAGAGAGAGAGAGAGAGAGAGAGAGAGAGAGAGAGAGAGAGAGAGAGAGAGAGAGAGAGAGAGAGAGAGACTAGGACAGAGACAGAGAGAGCGGGGACACAATTTTAAAATCAAAAGAACGAAAAGATAAATATATAATCACATTACAACCGTTAGAAAAACCCCGTTTCATCAGCATCATCATCATAAAACCAACATTGACAACACATGTCACCAGACTTCAAAACCACGGCATCTTCCAGCTTCCCCTCTCCCTGCCTCCCCCTCCTGTCTGTGATGAAGCACAGCCCAAACTGATAATGGCCAGGAGACCTCATCAAGCGGCAGGTGGCCCTCTATAAAACCGGGATTGAACACAGCGATAGGAGAGAACGCGATCACAGGACCTCCACTCCGAGAGCCAAGGTGTGGAAAATGAGACCCTCTTGATTTCGGACGGGCCTTTGATGAAAGCGACATCAATCACAGGGAAACTACCCACCCCACTGGATAGACCCAGCCTGAAATGAACTCTCTGCTCTGCCCAAGTTCCTTTCCTCCCGCCCCTACCTCGTTTCCCTCCCTCCTCCCATCCTCCTTTTCTCTTCAACTCCTCTCCTGCCTTCGTCCCATCCCTCCCCTCAACTCTCCCTCCCTCCCTCCCTCCCTCCCTAGTCCATCTTTTCTACCCCTCTTTTCAGCTGGCTGTATATTATGGGGGAGGAGGTAGGACATTTCAGGAAGAAGAGGATGGTTTGATGATTGGTTTAGTCCTAGTTGCTCCTGTTTGGTGCCAAACTTAGTTTTGTGTGTGTTTCCCCCTCTTCTCATGTTTCTTTAGGTCATTTTGTTGTTATTGTTGTTGGTGGTGTGGATGTTGTTTGGTTGAAGTTTCATTGAGTTGTTGTTGCTGTTTTGTTGTTGTTGTTGTTGTTGCTGATGATGATCTTGTTGTTGGGCGTCCTTCAGCTCAATATTCTGGGGGTAACCCAGAATATGTACTCTGTTTTTTGTCTGTCTGTCTGTCTGTCTTGTCTGTCTGTCTGTCGTCCGTCCGTCCGTCCGTCCGTCCGTCCGTCCGTCCGTCCGTCCGTCCGTCTCGTCTCTCTCTCTCTCTCTCTCTCTCTCTCTCTCTCTCCTCTCTCTCTCTCTCTCTCTCTCTCTCTCTCTCTCCTCTCTCTCCTCTCTCTCTCTCTCTCCTCTCTCTGTATGCTATCAAAAAGACAAGAAAGTCAAAAATAGAGAATTACAGGAGAGAGAGAAAAAAGAAAATAGAATGACTAAATACAGGAATGGTAAAAAGAACAGAAAGACAAGAAAGAAAATGTAAAAGACAGAAAAGGAAAGAAAAGAAGCTTTAAAATAAAACTGAAAAGAAGACAATTACTTGTCGATAGACAGAAAGAAAAGAAAGAAAGAAAAGGAAAGAAGGATTTTTTTTAAATATAAAAGACTGAAAAAAAGACAATTACAAAGGAAAACAGAAAGAGAGAAAGCTAGAGGGAGGAAACAAACAAAAACAATCCAAACGCAACGAAACAAATGAAACAATTAGTCCAAACAAATAAACAAAGCCAAACACAAACCAAACAACCAAACCAAACCAAACAAACCGGAGAAGCGAAGCAAACAAATCCCAGCTAATCCAAGGAGTCACCGCCATCCCATCGGGAATGACGAAGAAAGAGAACTCCGCCAAAGTAAAAGCAATTATGGCCCCTGTCCGGTAGACATCTACACTGATTTATGAGGTCACTCACCCTACCTCCACACACACACACACACAACATGTGACCGAAATGTTATGTGCCAGGAGCAAGTGTGTGTGTGTGTGTGTGTGTGTGTGTGTGTGTGTGTGTGTGTGTGTGTGTGTGTGTGTGTGTGTGTGTTGTGTGTGTGTGTGAAAGCCAAAGTCTTTTTTCCATGGTACATTGATTAAGGGATGCATTCCTTTGCTTTTCTTCCTCAAGACATCCATTTAAAAAAGAAACCAAACACACTTCTTTTATTGTAAAACCCAAACACCTTTTCATGTCCGTGTGTGTGTGTGTGTGTGTGTGTGTGTGTGTGTGTGCGTGCGTGCGTGCGTACGTGCGTGCGTGCGTGCGTGCGTGCGTGCGTGTGTGTGTTTAATCGTTCGTTCATTCCACTCCGTTTTAACAAAAATAGTCACACTTTCACTATCTGCCGCGCTGTGGCCTAGTGTTAGGGCGTTGTATTCGTAATCTAAGGTTGCGGGTCGATCCCAGCTATTCGCTAGGCGTTGTGCCCTGAAAAGCACTTTACGGCTATTTCTCACCCCACAGGTGTAAAAGGGGTACCAACCTTGTGTTGGGTTACCTGCGATAGACTGGCGTCCTATCCAGGGGGAGTCTATGACTCTCAGTCGCTACGCCACAGAACCGATAACACCGCCTGATGCTATGGGTGGACAGACTAACTAACTTACTTTTTCACTATCATTGTGATATTAAACAAAAATATAACTAGCTTTAGTGTGTATGTGTGGAGCAGGGGGGGGGGGGGGTCTCCGAGCATGCGTGCGCACGTGCATGCGTGTGTATGCGTGCGTTCGTGCGTGCGATGGGGGAAAGGAAGGGGTTATTGAGAGCAAGTGGAGATTCCCACAAGAGGTGATACATGGGGTTAGGACTGGGAAGATGAGAGCTAAACAAAGGCCACCAGCCTAGCCTAGCCTAATGTCTGTCCCACTTGGTCTGTCTGGTCTGAATGTCTGTGTGTTGATCTGTATGTTATTCTGTCTGTCAGTCTGTTTGTCTGTCGTATGTGTGTCGTGTCTATTCGACTGCTTGTCAGGTTGTGTCGGTGTCTTTACTGTATGTTCCATCTCTATCTCTGTCTTTGTCTTCATCTGTGTGTTGTGTGTTGTGTGTGTGTGTGTGTGTGTCTGTGTGTGTGTGTGTGTTGTGTGTTGTGTGTGTGTTGTCTGTCTGTCTGTCTTCTGCTCTCTCTCTCTTCCTCTCTCTCTCTCTCTCCTCTCTCTCTCTCTCTCTCTCTCTCTCTCTCTCTCTCTCTCTCTCTCTCTCTCCTCCCCTCCTCCCCCCTCCTCATCCCCTCTCTTTAAATTAAAGCCCCCATCATTTACCTGGTTTAATTACCTACACTTGTCACCGTTTCTCATGATGACACTTGTCCTTCTAAGTGATTCATTGCAGGCATTGAGCTCAGGGCAGTGTGGAAACATAGACAAGACGGCAGACAGACGGGCAGACAGATAGACGACAGATGACACAGGATATACTACATGGGTGTGTGTGTTTGGTGTGTGTGTTGTGTTGTGTGTGTGTGTGTGTTAAAGTCATAGTACAAGTATCGGAGAAGATGGTGTCAGTAGCATGTGATAGATTTCAGATCAGATGACACAATGTTAACTAAGTGTGTGTGTGTTGTGTGTTGTGTGTGTGTTGTGTGTGTGGTTTTGTGTGTGTGTGCGTCGTGTGCGTGCGTGCGTGGTGTGTGTGTGTGTGTGTGTGTGTGTGTGTGGTGTGTGTGTGGTGTGTGTGTGTGTGTGTGTGTGAGTGTGGAGAGAGAAAAAAAGACCACACAATCCACACTCCCTCCCCTACCTCCTACCCCCACATCTCTACACCCACGATCCCCCTCCTCCCCCCCCCCCCCCCCCCCCGTTCCTCTTGACTTTCCAAAACGCTGTGTCCAATTCCTGTGAGTGATGAGTTATTATTATTTGAGCCTACTGCCTGGGCCACACCACTCTATCACTGACACTACCTTACCTCAGGGCTATCGCGGATCCCATTTTCCTTTTCCCACCTTCCCCACCACCTACCCCCCCCCCCCCCTCGTCTGCCCTGCCCCTCCCCTCTCCTCTCTTGTCTCCTCATACTCATCTCTCTCTCTCTCTCCTCCTCTTCTGTCTAAGAAAGAAAGAAAGAAAGAAAGAGAAAGAAGAAAGAAAGAAGAAAGAAAGAAAAGAAAGAAAGATTAATAATACAGTTACTCATGGCTGTATTATGTCTCCCTCTGTCTCCCTCTCTCTTCTATATTATGTCTGTCGATGTTTTTCTCTGACTGGTTGGCTGGCTAACTGGCTGTCAGGCTGTCTGTGTTTTTCTGTTTATCATTTCTCTCTCTGTGTCTCTGTCTCTCTGTCTCTGTCTCTGTCTTCTCTCTCATTCTTAGCCCATATATACAGATCGACAGACACATCAATATTATTATTAT
>CM060328.1:13883004-13893004 GCA_030674155.1 Stramonita haemastoma
GTACAGTCCCCCAGTTCACCCAGCTGTCAATGGGTACCTGCCCTCTTTAGGGTCAGGGAAGGTAAAGCAGCGAGGGAGAGGAGATGGGCGCCGCCCTCAATATGCTGGCCCCTGTAGAAGCTGAGGTCTCTGATGCCTCGCTCCCCTGTGACCACATAGGTTATATGACACCTTGACCTTTTTTTTCATTTTCAGTAGAATCTCTACCGCCACTTCAACACACACACACACCTTGGTTTTGTTGTTTGTTTACGGTCTGATATCACTGAGAGTGAACAGACGTAAAATCGAAGACACCAACAACACACACATTAAAGACGGATACCCAGAAAAGTAAAGACACCAAACATTGCTTTGTTCACGTTTATTATCTCCTCTGCCTCTTTCTTCTTCCCGTCTTTGATGACTTCGTTTTTTCTTCTTTAGATGCTCATTTCTGTGGTTTGAACTTCGTTTTATCGTTTCTGTGTTTGTTTGTCTGTCTGTGTATCTGTGTTCTGTTTTGTATGTCTCTGCTTGTGGCTGTCTCAGCTTTTCTCTGTCTCTCTCTGTCTCTTTGTCTCTGTCTCTCTCTCACACACACCTCCTGACTAGGTCTTGTGCCAGAGAGGCAAAGACACAGACAGACAGAGACAGACAGAACAGACAGACAGGACAGATAGACAAAGAGACACAGATACACCAACATTACCCGTAACCATCAACCACTAAAGTTCAAAGATATTATTGCTTCCATCCCCTTCTCCCACCCACCCCCTCCTTCCTTCACCCTCCCGCCCCCCCCCCCCCTCCATCCCCCGCCCCCCTGTACCCCCCTGCCCCCCAATTCCTTGCTTGTATGTGTTTTTCTGCCAGAGTGGTCCCTTGAAGGCTGAGACCTGTAGTAGCAGCTACACTAAACACTGCTTTGTGCCTGTTTATTGTCTCTTCCGCTTCTCTTTCTTCTTAATCCCTTTGACGAATGTCTTTCTTTTTGTTGTTGTCTTTTTCTGTTTCTCTGGGTGTCTTTCTGTCTCTATTTTTTCTGTCTGTCTGTTTCTCTGTTTTGTGTCTGTGTGTACGTCTGTTTCTGCCTGTGTCTGTGTATGTGTCTCCTTGTCTCTGTCTGTCTTTTTGTCTGTTTGTCTGTTCGTTTGTATGTCTGTTTTTCTGTCTGTCTGTCTGTCTCTGTCTCTCTCTCCTCTCTCTCTTTCTGTCTGTCTGTCTGTCTGTCTGTCTGTCTCTTATCATTGATCAGTTTTGTGCGAGGAAGAGAGAAAAAGAAACGAAACAAACACAAATCTTAAACAAATCACACAAAAAGTTTGTAATGATGCATGTTAAATCAAAAAAGTGTTGATGAATGTTGTACTTCACCCTAAATAATTATAGGTTACTACTTTGCAATAGCTATTCAGATTATGTTCTTCATATCATAGTATTTCTTCCATTCATACAGAATGAATAAAACCATAATAAAACCAAAACCAAAACGCACCAAAATGAAACCAAACTCACAATATTGTAGTAGGCATCCATCAGCCTCAGAAGACTATGGAGTTTCCCTCTAGGCTCTAGAGCGTGCAGCAGAACCCCCCTCCCCCTCTTCACTATGCTGGAATGGTCCATTGGAAAGGCAATCGCCGATACCCATGATTCCAGTGCCGACGCAGGAGCCGCCAGAACGTTGCCATACAGGCCTACAGCTCCTAACTGCCCTGAGGACTCCAACTCCCCGATTTTTCCTCAGGGATGGTGTCTAAACACGACACCTGTGTGCATGCTGATTTTAATTTTGTTGTCATTCTCTCCTACCCGCACACAGTGGCTTGCTCTTGCGAAAAGTGGAACGGGTTTTTAATATGTGCGCAAGATCTTTTGCATGCGATCGCACACGGGCCCACGGTTGATAGTCTCATCGGAAACAAACACACAAACACACAAACCAACCAAAGCAATCTACTGCTTCACCTTCAAACAAACACAACAAACAAACAAACAAACAACAACCAAAGCAATATACTGCTTCGCCTTCTAACGGTTCATTACCTGTGATGCCAGAGCGCACACTCAGAAGACAGAGCTAATGATAACAGAGCATGCCCCTGAAGCATCCCTCTGCCCAGCCATGTGTTTCTGAAGCCTTTGGGCCTCTGGTAGATATTGGCTGCTGCAAGGAAGAATGCACAGCAGAGAGAGAGAGAGAGAGACAACAACAACAGACAAAACAAACAGACACACACACAGACACAACAAAGACAGAGACAGAAAGGAAAGAGAAAGAAGAAAGAAGACAAGAAAGAAAAAAGACAGAAAAAAAAAGAAAGAAAGGAACTGAGGAGGAAGAAAGAAAAAAGAAAGAAAGAAAAAAGGACGAAAGAAAAGAAAGGAGAAATAACAGGAAAAATGCAGATGTGCAGACCTGTAGACATACAGATGTTTCAGAGATAAAGATGCAAGAAAAACATAACACAGATAGGATATACCAGAAAGCGTGAAGAAAAAAAAAAACAATTAAAAAGAAAGACAGTAAACATGAAGAAGGAAGGAAGGAAGAAAGAAAGAAAAGGGACTGAAAAAAGCAAGCAAAATAGGAAGGAAGGAAGGGAGAAAAGACAGAAAGAAGGAATGAAAGAAAGAAAGAAAGATAAAAAAAGAAGAATAAAAAACGAACGAAAGAAAGAAAAAATAAAAAAGAAAGAAATGCGGAAACAGATGGCTACAAAAAATAATGAAAACTACAAGTGAAGTACAAAAACAAGAACAGAAGGAAAGGAAAAAGACAGATGGAAATAGAAAAAAAGAAACCACAAAACCCAACCCAACAAACTCCAAAGAAAGAAATGCTGTGGTTTTGTTCAGCTGCGGCCCATTTTTCACACATGTTTTTGTTATACTCTAACTCGTGTGTTCGTGAAATCTTGTTTTAATCAAAGACAGAGCAATGTTTACACCCCAAAAGTTAAACATGGAAAACTATTCGGCCGTACAGAGTGTTGTAGTTGACTAGAGAGCTGCTCTGGGGGAGACCGAGGGGAGAGTGCAGAGGATAAAGAGGGTGGCATGAATATTGCCCTACATGTAACATTCCATTCACAGAAACAACAGGATCGCAGAAATGAGAAAACCATAAAATGGGAAAACCAGAGAAGCGGGAAAAGCAAGGGCTAAAGGGACATAGAAACTTGTCAAAGGGCGTGGAAAATCTAAAACCATGTAAACTAAGATATGTATAAACTAGAGGTAGTAGAAATAGGAGAAGCTGATGAATTAGGGAAAGTTTCAAGAACGATAGAAATTTTAGAACTTAGTTACAAGAAAACTATAAAATAAAGAAATCACCCAAATGAGAAAACATAAAAATTACAAATACACAGAGTTCATCGAGCCATAGAAATTCGAGAATAACAAAAACTAAAACTCACAATAACATAGCAATGAAAAAAATAGCACACGAATGTTCGACATCAATAGTTGTTATGTGAGCGTTCACAACGACAAAGAAGATACAAAACTGTCCTAGGCTATTGAAACACAGAAACGAAAAAAAAGGAGATAAATTAAAGGAACCTATTTCTAAGTCACACAAAACTAACACACCAGTAACAACTTACGAAACATAAACACCAAAGAACCATTGAAACTAAGTACCCCTCCCACCTTCTCCTGAAATAAACAAATAGAAACAAAAACACAAAAACTACAAAACAAACGAAAACTAAAAGACGCCAAAACTAAAAACAAAAACAACAAACAACAAAAAAGAAACAAAACCAGCGACAGGTAAAGAACCCTCAAAAGTCCACAGAAAACCACAAGCAAGTAGAGAAGAGGCAAGGGAGGCAACTGCTCACTATTTCCTGTGTAACTGCCCCATTAAGAAGGGCTAATGGGCCTGACAACATGACACGGCAGATGTAACGACTTAACGATGACAGCTACATGCTGTCCTCTCTCTCTCGGTCTGTCTCTCTCTGACTGTCCACTACAACTATCCTTCAATCTCACCACCACCGGTCCTTTCTATCCATCTCTCCCATCACTCACAGCCCCACCTTCCCTTCCCTCTCTCCTCCTCTCTCTCTCTCTCTCTCTCTCTCCTCTCTCTCTCTCTCTCTCTCTCTCTCTCCTCTCTCTCTCTCTCCTCCTCTCTCTCTCTCTCTCTCTCTCTCTCCTCTCTTCTCTCTCCTCTCCTCCTACCCCCACCATCCTTTGCATTCCTCCCCCTTTCCTTTCCAGTCCATTTGCATTATTGTTGTTGTCGTTGCGCGTGTTCCCTGGATAAACACCCTGGGGTCACCCAGAAAATGTGCACTCTTGACTCCCTCATCCCACCTGGAAGTAACTGTGGGACCAGAAGTTGCACAGGGGATGTGAATGTCCACAGCTTGTGTTATGTTAAAAGCTTGTCGTGGTTAAAAAGAATCTCACCCTAATATTCAAAGCATAGCGGCATGTTTCTGTTTATGTTGTGTTTATTGTGTCTTGGTACCTAGTTAACATCACAAAGTTTCAAAGGATTTTGCCTGGACCAAACTTCTGCGTTCTAAGTGTCGGCAACTTATGCTGAAATGAATAAGTTTCAAAGGTTTTGATGTGGATCAAATTTACATTCTAAGCGTCAGTAACCTAAGTTTACATCAATAAGTTTCAAAGCTTTTAGCATGGGCCAAATTTGCATTCAAAGTATTGGTAACCTAAGTTTACATCAATGAATTTCAAATCTTTTGGCCTGGACTGAATTCACATTGTAAGTCTCAGTAGCCCTACCTACACCTCCACTCTCTATCCTGTGGGAGTCACACATGTAAGATATTCAAAAAAATGTTACACCATATCCACAGGAAATTTGCAAAGACACCATAGAAGCTGTATGGGTGCTTTGAATATTGATCCTCAAAGTAAAACTTTGTTACGTAAGGATTGGCCGTGATGGAGCAGAGAGAGAGAGACAGAGACAGAGAGATAGAGAGACAGACAGACAGACAGATAAGACAGAGAGAGAGACAGACAGACAGACAGATAGAGAGACAGAGAGGGACAGAGAGGGACAGAGACAGAGACACAGAGAGAGATTATGTCGTTGTTGGAGAATGGACGATCATGTCAGGCAGATAGAGAGCAGAGAGCAGAGCGGTGCATGATCAAAAGGAATTGCAGCCAGCATGGGGACTAATTGCCGCTGTTTCCATTATGCAGCATCTGTGCTTGTGATCTAGCAATGGGAAGATTGTTCCAGACAATCAAAGATGCCGAGAAGGATGGAATAGAGAAGGCTGAGGACATGACTTGTCTTTGCCAGAAGTATTTCACCCCGTGAAGATGCCAGGGGTTCTGCCAGTACAAATAGCATTCCCCAGCTTCTGAAGTGTCTGATTGAAAATTATATCTTTTCTATCCCTCTCTTTGTTTCTGCCTTGTTTTATTTCTTCTTCTTTCTTTCACTTCCTCTTTCTTGTCTATTTTCTGTTTCCTTGATTTATCCTCTCGTCTGTTTTCCCCAAGAAGGACTTAAAAATAACAATTCTCTCCCACGCCGGAGTTTTTATGCGTTGGGTCTGACTTGTCAGGCGCTTTAACGACAGTGCATCACATGTTTGCTTATATGGCGCAATAATAGTTGCTGTCTGAGCGTTTGACGACGACAAGGACGATGGTGAAGAAGGAGAAGAAGAAGAAGAAGAAGAAGAAGAAGAGAAGAAGAAGAAGAAGAAGAAGAAGAAGAAGAAGAACCTGCATACTTCATTTAGGCCACAAATGCAATGCTTCCATCCACTCAGCTTCCATCCACTCAGCTATTTTCCCTTTGTTCCAAGCATCTCTTATATACAATGGCATCACATCACGTTTACAGTCCTATCCTCCATCCCTCCCTTTTTGTGCCTGTAAAACATTACATGGATATTGACCTCAACTTCATGAAACTGAAGGTCAAAGGGTGGGGTTTGATGGGAAGGGGTGGTAGAGAGGAGGAGGAGGAGGCTTCACTGAGAGGGAGGCGTGTGTGTGTGTGGGGGGGGGATTGTGGAGGTTGGCACGTGGCGACTGGGGTAAGGGGATCAAAGGAAAAGGTCAAACGGGATGGACTGACGGCATTCCAGTGTGCCTCTGCCTCCTCCTCCTCCCATTTCTCTCTAGCTTTCTCTCTCTGTCTGTCTGTCTGCGGTGTGTGTGAGTGAGAGATCGTATTTTGTGTTTGTGGTGAAGGAGAAGAGAGATTGAGTTTTGTCTGTGTGTCTGTGTGTCTGTCTTTGAATGAACCCGCATTTGGAGAGAAATTGGATTTTGTCTGTCTATCTCTCTGTCTCTCTCTGACTCTCTGTCCCTCTCTTTCTCCCTGTGTGTGTACGTGTGTGTGTGTGTGTGTGTGTGTGTGTGTGTGTGTGTGTGTGTGTGTGTGTGTGTGTCTACTCACTCCTCTCTCTCTCTCTCTCTCTCTCTCTCTCTCTCTCTTCTCTCCTCTCTTCTCTCTCTCTCTCTCTCTCTCTCTCTCTCTCTCTCTCTCTCTCTCTCTCTCTCTCTCTCTCTCCTCTCTCTCTCTCTCCTCTCTCTCTCTCTCTCTCTCTCTCTCTCTCTCTCCTCTCTCTTCTCTCTTCTCTCTCTCTCTCTGTCTCTCTCTTGTCTCTCGTCTGCTCTCTCTTGTCTCTCTCTTCTCTTCTGTCTCTCTCTGTCTCTGTCTCTGTCTCTGTCTCTCTCTTCTCTGTCTCTCTCTGTCTCTCTCTCTCTCTCTCTCTCTCTCTCGTCTCTCTCTCTCTCTCTCTCTCTCTCTCTCTCTCTCTCTCCTCTCTCTCTCTCCTCTCTCTCACTATCCAATAGTTTTCCAAAGCATTAGCGTTATGTTATAGGCAGCCCTCTTCAGAGACGGTGCACTTTATTGTGACGTTGAGAATGTCCCCATTAATGAACCTGGCCTCAGAATGGCCTGGCAGAAAGAATCCGCCCAAGTGGGAAAAACAGAAAAAAAAATTATGGTCACACTCACACACAAAAAAACCTTCTATCCCACACGTGTGTACACATACGCACAAGCATCCATACAGACATACACACACACACTCACACACATACACAGACACACACACACATCAACATACTAGACCCTCCCCTTCCCTTCCCATCGTCTAATATCACTTTGAGTGACACAGACGTAAAATCGAAGCAACAACAACAACACACAGAGACACACACAGACACAGACACACAGACACAGGCACACGCACACACACACACACACACACACACACACACACACACACACACACACACACACACACACACCCCACACACACACACACACAACACACACACACACACGTACATAAACACAAACACACACACACATACACGCACACACAGAGGATCATAGACACAGACCCAAACTCATGCACGCACGCGCGTGAAAGCACGCACAGGAGAGTGCAAGACAAAACAAAGCAGAGAGTCACAAGGCAAAACAAAACAACAAAAAAGGATAGGCAATAATATAAAGGCAAAGCAAAAACAAAGGCAAGGCTGAGCAAGGCTTTGCAAGACTCGACAGACAAGGGCAAAGCGTGACTAAACAAAGCAAAGGCAAAGGCCAGGCAAGGCAAGACTAGACTAGACAAGACAAGACAAGACAAGACAATATTTATTTATTCTTTTATATCGAGGATAACAGAATAAGCAATCATGTGCTTTTTTTCATCCGGTCCCCGTGTGTATGCAGTTTTGTAAATATTGTCATCTGTTCCCACCGGCACACGATGGCCTACTCTTACGAAAAGCAGAACAGGATTTAACGTGTGCGCAAGATGTTCTGCGTGCGTTCGCACACGGGGCCTCGGTTTAAAGTCTCATCCGAAGGACTTACAAGACAAGACAAGGCAAGACAAGGCAAGGCAAGGCAAGGCAAATGCAAGGTTATGCAAGTAAAGGCAAAGCGTTATCATTATTACTTATTTATTCTTTTATATCGAGGATAATGGAATAAGCGCTCATGTGTTTCTTTTACATCTAGTTTGTGTGTGTGTGCATTTTTTCAGTTTTGTCATCTATTCCCACCGGCACACGATGGCCTACTTTTCCAAAAAAGAGGAACGGGTTTTAACGTGTGCGCAAGATATTCTGCGTGCGTTTGCACACGGCGCGTCGGTTTATAGTCTCATCCGAAAGACTTTTGGAGAGAGCCGAGTTTACACTGATGTTAACTCCACGGAAAAAAGTCCCCTTGAACGGGATTCGAACCCGGATCGTTAAATATCAAGCGCAATGTTCAAAGCATGACTAATCAAGGCAAACCCAAAGGCAAGGAAAGGCAAGTACCAGGCAAACAAAATCAAAGAAAGACATTACAGCATGTAAAAAAGAAAAGGAAGCAAAGGTAATACAGGATGTGGCAACGAATTAAAAGCTATCCAAGCATGCCCCGTGTTTCCCGCACGACTTTGAAGAGAAAAGGCGGCTGACAGTTTATGATGATGAAACCGCTCTCTCCTCACACCCTTCCTTGCTCAAGCATCCTCCTCAGTGCTTCACAAGAGAGCTAGGCTGATCTTTATATTAAAGGCTCAAACCTGCAACAACTGCAGCAGCGAATTCGGCATTGCTGCATCCCCGGTTGTGTTTCTGAGGGGAAAAGGTGTATATTTTTGGTGAATGCTTGGCTAGTGTTAATCAATGAGTTGTGTGTGTGTGGTGTGTGTGTGTGTGTGTGTGGTGTGTGTGTGTGTGTGTGTGTGTGTGTGTGTGTGTGTTTGTGTGTGTGTGTGTGCGTGTGTGTGTGTGCGAGTGCGTGCGTGCGTGCGTGTGTGTATGTGTGTGTGCGTGTGTGTGCGTGCGTGTGTTCATGCGTGCTCATGTATATATGTGCGTATATGTCTGAATGTGTGTGTTGCGCGTGGCGTGTGCGTGCGTGTATGCGTGCGCGTCCATGTGTAGTATGCGTGTGTGTATGTCTGGGTGCTTGTGTATGTCTCTTCTATGTGTGCGTGCGTGCGTGTGTGTGTGTCTGTGAGGAGAGAGAGAGAGAGAGAGAGAGAGAGAGAGAGAGAGAGAGAGAGAGAGAGAGAGAGAGAGAGAGGAGAGAGAGAGAGAGAGGTAAGAATGTTTGCAAATGAAGTGGACAGATAGGCTTAATGGTCAAAGAAGAAGGGAAACTGTAGATCACATAGCTTCCCACAGTGGAACGGTCTGTCTGTGAGTTTGCATTGATTGCTGGCCACGTGGACAGGCCAGGGGCAGAATAACTAGTGGCTAGAACGTGGTATTGGTGATCTGACGGTAACTGACTGCAAGGAGGTTCAATTCTTTGCCAAGGCGTCTGTTCAAGAAGACATTTTTTCTTTGGAGTTGTTAACGTTGGTACACCACAGTGTAAAACATTGCACTTGGCTTCACCTCACTGCATTGCACTGATCTGCACTGCACTGTACTGCACTACACTGCACTGCACTGCACTGCACTGCACTACACTACACTACACTACACTACACTACACTACACTACACTACACTATACTGCACTGCTCTGTTCTGTACTGTACTGCACTGCACTGCACTGCACTGCACTACACTACACTACACTACACTACACTACACTACACTACACTACACTACACTACACTGCTCTGTACTATACTGCACTACTCTATGCTACACTACATTGCACTGCACTACGCTACATTGCACTACACTGCACTGCACTGCACTACACCTACCACACCACACCACATCACTCCACACCACACCACATCACACACACCACACCACACACACCACACACACTACACTACACTACACTACACTACACTACACTACACTACACTACACTACATTACACTTTCACCCTGTAAAGAAGGCCTATCTCAGCACTTCTTAACTGTTTCCCCTCTCATCTCTAAATTGCCACACTGGTCACAGCCCCCCCCCCCCCTCATACCTCCTTTTTTCTGTTATCCCCCCTCTGTACATTCCCTACATTCCCTGTCCCCCACCTCTCTCCTCAACCACCCTCTCTCTCCTCTCTCTCTCTCTCTCTCTCT
>CM060328.1:13905504-13910504 GCA_030674155.1 Stramonita haemastoma
TGTGTGTGTGTGTGTGTGTGTGTGTCCCTGTCTCTCTTTCTTAACACACACACACACACACCCCTCACCCCCTTTTCCAATTGTGAATACTCATTAATTTTCCTCCATGGTTTTAAGGGTTAACCCTACGTGAAAAATGTATACAATCTCAGACCTCTTACATTCGCGTGGTAGGCCTATACTCCAACACATATCGTTAGACAAGATAGACAGAATATTAATGTTTTTTTCGCTAGCAATAATTCATAAAACATTTGCTTTTATCGCGCGCCACTCAGATTTGTTGTAAGTGGATGTTTACACTTGAAGATGGTTTATGTGACAGTTCATTTATATTCTTGATAATTTAGAAGTTAGGGGTGATTACTCCGTGGTGAGACCGCACATGTTCAAACCGGAAGATAAGAAGGGGCAGTGGGTTAACTCCCTTGTGTTGAGCGCTAATGTTGTATAGAAAAAGGCTAATTCTTTTTCAAACTTTCAATTTCAAACTTTAACATAAAACAGCATGGAACTAAATTAAAGGGTAACAAGAAAAGCAAGCCACTTTATACAGTATTTCTATGTTTTTGCAGCTGTGGTCTAAATAACATTGTGTTTTTGCTCGACTTTGGTGGCAAACGGACCACCTGCAAAATATGAGTGTGCTGGTCATGAATAAGAATGATGGACAATTCTGATAAAAAGTAACATTGCAGATGTCCTTGTACATGATTATATATATATAGAGAGAGATAGATAGATAGATAGATAGATAGAGAGAGAGATAGATAGATAGAGAGAGAGAGAGAGAAAAATTATGTAGAGGTTAACCATTTTAGTTAATGGCATGTGCACAATTTGTATTTGCTTGGTTTTTTGTTCTTGAAAAGAAAAAAAAGGACAAAGACACGCATGTGTAGGTGTATATTATCTAACTTCTGAAGAATCCGGAAGAACTGTATGCTCAGAATGCATATCCATACAGTATGACCTATAATGATAATAATGGTAGTAATAATACAACAAAGATTAAATAAAAAATATAATGAAGATAAATATATCATAGTATATTATGATATGATATAGTAGTAGGCAGCCATCAGTCTCGGAAGACTATGGAGTTGCACTCTAGTCTAGCCTGGGTAAGTAAGTATGGAGGGCAAACTGTTACCCATGCAGCAGACCCCCCCCCCCCCCCTCTTCACGCCACTGGAATGATCCATTGGAAAGGCAATGACCGATACGAATGGTTCCAGTACCGCCACAGGAGCCATCAGAACGTTGCCATATATGATATGATAAATACTAATAAAAATTAATAAGAATATATTGGGTTTTTACAGTGATGAATCTTGTAAAGCAAACGCAAATCGAAGCCCTGGCATTCAAATCATTCGCACACACATGCGACCCCACATTTTAAATGCACACACACACACACACACACACACTCCACGCACGCACGCACGCACACACACTTGCACCCACCCACCACCCACTACTCTTTCTCTCTCTCTCTCACATGCCTCTGTCTGCACTATTTCTGAGCAGTATAGATCTGCCACGTGAGGTTCCTCTACCGCTGTCGATAAGCAGCAGCAGCAGCAGCAACAGGAGGGAAACAGCCTCCCACTCTATTGATGATAACCTGACAGGCTGTTTTCATCTCCCCCATCATCGGAAATGTCAGAAATATATGTCTTCCCTTCTCCTCTCAAGCCTCTCTCTCTCTCTCTCTCTCTCTCTCTCTCTCTCTCTCTCTCCTCTCTCTCTCTCTCTCTCTCTCTCTGCTATCAAGGGAGATGATATTGCAGTCTGCTGCCGCTTCGCTCAGAGTTATCATTCTTCTCTTTCCTGTCGGCATTTCCGACATTGCTCTAATAATATCAGCTGGCACGTTCTGACTTCAGAGTTGCTCATTGTTTTGTTTGTGTACAGGATGCATACTGAGTATGTTTGTTTCCGTAACCAACCTAATGCTGACATGAATAACTTTACTGGGATCTTAAAATGTGTATATTAAAAATAATAATTCTGTGTGTGTATATAATTAGATACAAAGGGAATTAAAGTACTGGCAGGACCTTACTGTAGTTGATCTTGGAGACTGTAAAGATTCCCACCCTTAACTCACCAGACGCCGCAGGCTAGATGCGTAGCCACTGCTTCATGGACCCATAGGACTGACAGTTTAAACCACTCGGCTATAGCGGCCGTGACTTTTATGCCAGTTTTGGTTCTATTCATCTATCCATTCTTTAGATGTCCTTGCTAGCATTTCCTTGATGGTAGAGTGGACTGAAAACAAAAACTAGAGAAAAGAAATCATGCATGCATGGTGAAGAAAGAAAAGTCTTTTGTTATTGTGCAGTTGGCATCCCTCCTTGTTTTCTCGTTCCTCTTTTGGTTTTTCTCCATTTCGAGCTGCTCTGTTTATAATATATTTCGTCTTCATTCTCTGTTCTACTCGGTCAATTTAGGTTATTTACGAAAAGGGGAATACATGATGACACTGCAATCACACAGCCTTATGCCTAGGGTTGCTTAACCTCTCTCTCTCTCTCTCTCTCTCTCTCTCTCTCTCTCTCTCTCTCTCTCCTCTCTCTCTCTCTCTCCTCTCTCTCTCTCTCTCTCTCTCTCTTCCCTTTTTCATTCATCAAACACAAAACTCAATGAGACTCGCGTGCGTGTGTGGGTACAATCCTAAGTGCCTGCTTAATTAAGTACTTTACAAAACAACAAAGAACTGACCAAAACGTTTAGTACCAACGGTGTCAGTACAATGAGTACACATCCACTTTTCTGTGTCCTAATTAGTGCTTTTGATCATCTGAAACCTGTTAGTATTTTCAAACAACAGGCAGGATGCCAGACAAAAGCAATTATTTCTTCAAAGAAAAAAAGGAGTATGAACTTTTTTTCAAAAAAAGCAGCAAGAAAATATTATCTGAAAAATTAAAGAGCAGAACCCCCCCCCCCCCCCCCCCCCCCCCCCCCCTAAAATCAAACTAAAGCTCCTTTCTTCAAAACATCAGCTAATCCAAACACGAAATTAAAATTCTCTTTCATTACACACACACACACACCACACACACACACACACACACACACACACACACACACACATCTACACACACACACACACACACACACACACACACACACGCACGCACGCACGCACGCACGCACGCACACACTTCTACACACACACACACACCCCACACACACACACACACACACACACACACACACACACACACACACACACACACACACACACACACACACACACACACACACACAGAGTGTGCCCTTGTATAAGTTCATTGAGGAGAGCGTGAGAAGAGATGCCGTTTACGTCACGATAGTTGACCTTTTCCGGTGACGGTGTTAGTCAACTGAGGCCCGCATGCGTCGAGTTTCATTTCCGCTTCCGGTACTAGACTAGTGCCTGCGCGAGCGGGTTAATGAATGAATGAATGGATGAATGAATGTCCGTCCATTGAGTTCTGGCTTCTGACCAATGGAAAACCCACAGAACAATAGTCAAGAAAACCATTCTAATGAGCACTCACCAAATCGCTTTGTTGCATATATCTTTTACTTGATTAATTAATGACGGAAAACGGCACGAAGCAAGACAGATTGGCTTCGTTCTATTTAAGATAAAGACATTTAACTTGACACAATGCTGTTTCTGCTACAGATTAGCTGGGCTGGTATTCGAACTAATGAGGATATCGGACAACTTTGCTGTGCTGAATAGAAACACACAAAGATGTTTATCATATCAACCTTTATTTTTTCCACTATCAACACGTAAAGGCAAAAGAACTGAAAATATAAATTCTCAGATTAATTTTTTCGTTCCTCGGCGAGAACACTTCGTTCTCTAATGATGAGATTTTTGCGTATGCAATCGTTTAATGAATGAAGGCACCATGAAGGCATCTGCATTCCAGCTTAGTCATAATATAGTTTTTGAAAAGGATAAAAGTCCCTAATTAAAAAGAAACAATCATGAAAAGATTTTTATGTTGCTTTAATCAAGAAACACCTCTGTCTGTCTGCCTGCCTTTCTTTACCTTTCTCTGTATCTATTTGTCTGTGTCCGTGTCTGTCTATCTCTCCCTGTCTCTGTCTGTGTCTGTCTGTGTGTCTGTATGTCTCCATCTCTTCCTCTCTCTCCTCTCTCTCTCTCTCTCTCTCCTCCTTCTCTCTCTCTCTCTCTCTCTCTCTCCTCTCTCTCTCTCTCTCTCTCTCTCTCTCTCTCTCTCTCTCTCTCTGGTACTACTGATGGCAGAAACTACAAAGCAAGAAAAAACCACAACGACAGTAAAGATATCTAGCATGTTGACCTTATTATAGAATCTTTTCCAAAAGAGACTCCCTTTCTTTCAACTTCCCCCTACCCCTCTGCCCCTCAACCCACCTCTCCCTCCCCTTCCTCTCGACCTCCCCCTTCCCCTCCTACACCTCATTATACATATACCCTCCTCCTCTCCAACACTAACTCCTTGATCCGCTAGTTTGCCCATTCGTTATGGAAAAGCCCAATTAAGACCGTCTGTAACTTCAAAGCACGGCTGAAAACGGCCACAGCTTTCTAAGGACCTTTCAAAATAGACCCCTACTTAGCTTACTTACTTTACTTTACTTACTTTCAGAGCTTGATTGCTTTTTGTGTGCCGTGCTGTTTTCTTTGTTTATTTTGTTTTTCTTCCGACTTGTTTCAGTTTTATGTTCTCTTTTAAGGTAGTGTTTCATATTTTATTTGTGGTTCAAGGCGTTTCTGTTTATAGTTTGTTTTGGTTGTGTTTTTTGGTGCAGATGTGTCTGCAGGATGTCGCATGCCCTCAATGCTCGCGCTGTTTTATTATGTATTGAGGGCAAGAGCCAGAAGAAGAAAACAAAAAGTTGTATGTTTAGAGTGTTTAAAGTATGTTAGTGTTTATAGTGTTTAAAGTATGTTAGTGTTTAGAGTGTTTAAAGTATGTTAGTGTTTAGAGTGTTTAAAG
>CM060328.1:13920504-13928004 GCA_030674155.1 Stramonita haemastoma
TTTGTACATGTTGATTTATCATTGGTTGTTTTTTTTATAAAGCGGTGTGTATATCCCACTTACGATTACATTTACGTTGTTCAATAGCAATATAACATTTTTATTCGTTTTGATGTATTCCTACAGATATGTTGGTATGTAAGTGCGTGGCTACATTTTGTTTTGCAAAATGCTATGGGTTTTTTCATCTCTCTGTCCATCAGTTTTGTCTTTAGGGGGACTTTTTCGTTTGTTTTTTTGAATAATCAATACACATTGTATGTATGTGCATTGCTACATTTTGTTATGTAAAATGTTGTGTTGTTATCATCTATCGATCAGTTAGATTTTTTCTCTTTATGGATTTTTTTTTTTTTGGGGGGGGGGTATTTAATACACGCTGAATGTATGCATATTGCTATATTTTATTATGTAAAATGCTACGCATTTTTTTCTAATTATCTTCCCCTCCATCAACCTTTTTCCCGTTTATTTTGTTATGTTTCTTGTATATATCAATACCCGCTACAATATTCAAGACACTGATCGTCCTTTCTTTTTTGCATTGCAGTTTCCGGACTGTCAAAATAACGTGCGGGTATTGGTACGGAACAACAGCGTTCCCAATACGTTCTACATGTGTGGTACGGGGGCCTATCGACCCGTGGCCTATCGACTGCGAGTAAGTATTGTTTATCTACCTACCCCATGCTCCATTTGCTCTTTCGCTCCATTGGCTTCAATAGCGTCCACTGTTTCTTACTTGTTTGTGTTCAGGCCGTAGAGATTAGTGTTAAAACGCTGATAGTTTCTTGTGGGATGTGTGTGTCCATGTGCGGGGGGGGTGGGGGTGGGGGGAGGGACTGAAAGCTTATGCATGCGTTATTTTTTGAATGCGTTGTGCTGTGTGCGTGTGGTGTGTGTGTGTGTGTGTGTGTGTGTGTGTGTGTGTGTGTGTGTGTGTGTGTGTGTGTGTGTGTGAGAATGAGAGAGAAAGAGAGGAGAGAGAGAGAGAGAGAGAGAGAGAGAGAGAGAGAGAGAGAGAGAGAGAGAGAGAGAGAGAGAGAGAGAGAGAATGAATGAATGAATGAATGAATAATCTTTGAATGAATAATCTTTATTTTTCAAGGGTTACAGAGTAAGCATTACATACTTTTTTCATCCGGCCCTTGCCCTGATCAGGGAATAAAGCTAAGAAACCCCCTCCCTACCCCTACATACCAGTATCGCCACCAACTGCAGTTCAACCAATAGAGAGGAGAGAGAGAGAGAGAGAGAGAGAGAGAGAGAGAGAGAGAGAGAGAGAGAGAGAGAGAGAGAGAGAGAGAGAGAGAGAGAGTCAAAGTCAAAGTCAAAGTCAAAGTCAAACTTTTCTTTCATTTATTTTCATACTCGCTTTTTTAGGCATTACGCAATATCGAACGTGATAACCAAGTAGATGGGTGACTGCATAGATTCAGTACTGTTCCCCAGTTTACCCAGCTGTAAATAGGTACCTGTCGTCTAGTGTCAGGGAAGGTAAAGCAGCAAGGGAGAGGAGATGGGCGCCATCTTCATTACACTGGCCCCTAGAGAAGCTGAGGTCTATGACGCCTTGCTCCCATACGACCACATACGTAGGTTGTGGAACACCTTTACCTTAACAGACGCTATTTTGTAACATCCGAGGCACTCACAGGTTCTTAGGGCATGGTGTTATTTTTTATTTTATTTATTTATTTACTTATTTATTCTTTTATATCAAGGATAATGGAATAAGCAATCATGTGCTTTTTTACATCCAGTCCCCGTGTGTATGCAGTTTTGTAAATGTCCCACCAGCACATGATGGCCTACTGTTACGTTTAGGCGTGTGGTGTGTGGTGTGTGTGCGCTGAGCACTGCCCTGCACTTTGCCCTGACTGTTTCAGCTGGAGAACCGCAGGTTCCACATCCTGGTGGAGGACTCGGAGGACGCTGTGGGCATCTGCCCCTATGACCCTGCCGACAACACCACCGCCATCCTTGTTGGTCAGTGTTGGACAGCCATTACCCGTGTTCACCCATACCCACACCCATCCCATCCCCCCTTCCCCCTCCCCACACCACCCCCTCCCCCACCCCTCTACCCTCCCCACTACTCTCCCCCCCCTCCCCCGACAACCTCCACCCCCCCCCTCCTCCCATCCCCCCCCTCCTCCCCCCAACCCCCTCCCCCTCTCCCCTCCTCACCCCACAACCCTCTTCCCTTCCCCTCCCCTCACCCTCCCCTCCCCTCCCCTCACCCTCCCCCCCTCCTCCCACCATCACCACCTCTCTCTCCCTCCCCCCTCCCCCCCCCCCCCGTCTCCCCCCTCCCCCCTCCAACATCCCCTCCCTCCTCCTCCCCCCCACCCTCTCCCTCTCCCCCTCTCCACCCCTCTTGCTCCCCCATTTCCCCTTCCTTCCCCCTGCTTCTCCCTAGCACAAACATAGGAAGATAGACAACACATCACTCCAAAGCTCCGGAGCATTAGAAGTTGGGGGCAGATCCCCTTAAGGATCTGCAATTCCTAACTCACAGCTTAACTTTTGCCTTCACATTTTTACATCTTATCATTAAACCAACAAGTTCAAATTCCAAAGGTGTCTTTTACTATATGTTCACAAATTGAAAAACATTTAGGTCTACAATCATTTACTTTCGCCTTCTACTTCTTTCACACAGGTCAACAGTAAGTCTACAATTTCATATTAAAATTACTGCTTCATTTCCATCAGTTGAAACTTTTTATCTGGACTACAAAGCAACTGCAAACAATTAAAAGGGACGGAACTCTTTTAAAGGATATGTAGCCTGTGAAGGGGAAGTAATATTGATACCAAGTAGCACACACATACACTTTCTGAATGATTTGGAACAGTATTTATCAGAAATTGCTTAACACTGCATATTCAACTTTCATCTCATGGCAAAATGTTAACCAGTTATGTTAAACTTTTACTTTATGCCGATGATATCATTTTATTCTCCACTATAAAGAAGGGTTACAAGATGCTTTAGACATTTTGGATACTTACTGTTTTCATTAGAAACTTGTTGTGAATCTAGTAAAATCATGATATTCGGCAACAATCGTTCTCTAATAATTATGTAAGATAGCAGAAAAATGTTTGAAGTTCTTAACAGTTTTAAATATTCAGGAGTCAACCTCAGTAGCAGAGGTAGCAAATCCGGATTCAGAGGGGGCAATTGTTCAATCCAGCAAATCCTCAGTTCCAGACTAAGAGGGTTAGTAAGTATATGGAGAATTAAGTCATGTTTAATTGATAAGGACTGCATGGCAAACATAAAATTGTTGTATGTGTTTTATTGTTTTGATGTGAAATTATGGCCATATGAAAATGTAATGCATGAAAAATGCTTATGATAAAGCTGCTAAAGTCATGTTTAGCTTAATAAGGACTGCACAGCAAATAGAACTACAGACACGTGGCACTTGATTTATTCCATAAAATTGATGCACCTGTTTTGTTGTATGGATGTGAAATTTGGGGATATGAAAATATAGCAATATTTTCATAAGTTTCTGTTAAGGTTTTAAAATATAGTTTTCCTTTAACCCTCTTGCATTCAGATTCTCTAAACACAAACTGCCCCTAGATTTTGCATTCCATTACGGAATCAGGTCAGGCACACATGCTTGCTAGCCTTTTCCTCCTTCTAAGTACATACCAGCAGCTACAATTACTTCCAGATTCTCAGCAGGGCTTCTACTTCTAGGCTGATAGAGCTTTGACATGTGGTAGCAATTAGGGATGATCACATCGTGATGGAAATCTACTGTGTGTAAATCCCAGCAAATCCGGATTCAGAGGGGGCAATTATTCAATCCTGGCAAATCTGGGTTTAGACTAAGAGGGTTAGTATATGGAGAAACTGGCAGATATCTCTTGTTTGGTCTCTGTTGGAATGGTGCATTTCTCGATGCAACTGCTCCTCTTCCTGAAAAGCTGCCATCAAGTGTTTACCAGATGATGGTAGATTTACTTGACAAATACTTAATTTAATCAACATGGCTAAATATGATTTTAAAAATATCTTAATACAAAGTGGATTTGACTTTGTGGGAGAGACAGTTATGTTCAAGTATTAATTTTCTTCAAGTATTTAAAGTTCACATATCAAAGTTAACATTTCACATATCAAAGCCTTCTTAATAGAAAATTTTGTTAAGGAATGGAGAAGTGAGCCGTGGGATAATAGAAGATGTCTTTATTATAGAAATTTGAAGATGGATTTTGGTAAGGAAAAATATATAACTTGTCTACCAGATATATATGTTTACACTTTTATTAAAAAAAAATTGTGTAGTTGTCAAAAGCTTCCAATTGAGGATGGACATTTCCATAACATACCACAGGAATAAAGAATGTGTTAAAAATACAATATATCTGTTTTAGAGGATGAATTTTATTTTATGATGGATTGTCCCCACTTTGTAAATTTACAACAAGATTTTAATCCTCAGCATTTTCTTCAACCCTTGTCCAGTTATAAATTTTGAAGGTTTATGAAATGTAAATCTTGAAAAGTTCTCCTGTCTCTAAAAATTCATAAGATGTGCAGGTATTTCTTGAAAATTCATTTGTTGTCATTCACATGTGTACATTTTGTATTTTAAAGAAATTGATATAGTTTTAAAAATGTTTTGAGGTTGTAATGCTATTTGTTTGTCATTTTGTGATGAACTCGTTTTGTGATCGCACCATTGGAGGATGCAATTTCTGTGTTTTTTGCCTAGTGGTTATAAACATACACTTTGTTTTGTTTGAAATAAGAGACCTATGATTGAGTTCTGTCTATTCAATAAGTTTATCAATATCTGCCTGCATATCACTCACAAGCTGGTTTGGACCACTGCTGTTAAATTTAATTGATGTATCATCAACAAATATTTGACATAAACAATGAATATGCAGAGGTAGGTTATTATTATTATTAGAGATAGAGACAAGAAGTGGTCCTAGTATTGATCCTTGTGGTAATCCATATTTCACGGGTAATAAGATAGATCTCCTAGGCCCAATTTTAACACAAGCTGTCAATGATTACTGAGAAATGGGTATAAAATCTTAATGCTTGATTGTAAGTCTTATGGCATTTTAATTTTTGAATGAAAAGAGAAAGTTAAGTTATACTGCAGATGAACGTTGCTCAACTGTATTTAGAGTTTTTGACACATTCTATGTGCCTGATAGAACATTTTAAGGCAATATTACCTCCCTTCAAAGGCTATTATAAAGAGTGAGATTCCTTTTTATTGTTTGAAGTTGCTGAGAATTCCAGAGAAAAGTCTGTATGTAATGGAAATGAAGCATCAGTTCTTACGTAAAATTGTAGACTGTGTTGTAAGCTATCTGAAACAAGGGTGTGGTAGACCAAAATGTTTGAAAGTAAGCTTTTATTTTCAAATTGTGAAGAGATATAGAAAAGGACACCTTAAAATTGTGGAATTGTTAGTGTAATATATAAGTTAAAAAACTTTGATGACAAGTTAAGCTTTGAGTTAAGAATTGCAGAACCTTAAGGGGGATTTGGCCCTAACTTCTAATGCTCCGAGCTTTGGAGTGATGTGTTGTCTATCTTCCATGTTTGTGCTAGGGAGAAGCGTAGGGAAGGGGCAGAAAGGGAGCAGAAAGACAGGGGAGGGAGGAGGAGGAGGAGTGTGGAGGAGGGGAGGGGGGTGTGGAGGGAGGGGTGGGGGGAGGGTGTGGAGGAGGTGGGGGAGGGGGGGGGGGAGGGAGGGGAGGGTAGGGGGTGAGGACGGGGTGGGGAGCGAGGGGGGTTGGGGGGAGGGTAGGGGTGGGGAGAGGGGGGGGAGCGGGGCAGAGGGGGAGGAAGGGGAGGAGGGGTGGAGGGGGAGGAGGGGGTGGGGGGACTGGGGGAGGGGGTGGGGAGGAGGGGGGGGGACTGGGGGAGGGGGTGGGGATAGGGGGAGGAGGGGGCAGATGGGGTCGGGGGAGAGCGGAGGGGGGTTGGGGGAGAGGGGGTGGGGAGGGGGCGGAAGGTGGAGGGTAGGGGTGGGGGGAGGGAGGACGGGGCGGAGGAGAGGGGTAGGGTGGGAAGGGAGGAGGAGAGGGGTAGGGGTGGGAAGGGGAGGGGAGGAGGGGTGGGGGGATGGGGGAGGGGGTGGGGGGGATGGGGGAGGGTGGGGGGGGATGGGGGAGGAGGGGGGGAGATGGGGTCGGGAGAGGGGGGGGGGGTAGAGGGGGGTGGGGGGAGGGGAGGGTGGTGGGAGGATAGGGGTTGAGGGTGTGTGTGTGAGGGGACGGGATAGCCTAGTGGTCAGAACATTGCGCTCACAATTTGATGACCCGGGTTCAGTTCCCGGTCGAGGGGATTTCCCCTGGAGCATCAGTGCTGAATCCATTCTCCACAAAAGTCTTTCACCGAGGCCCCGTGTGTGAACGCACCCAGAGCTTCTTGCGCACACGTTAAATCACGCGCGCGCAAAATATTCACAGCATAATACATGCACTGTATTATTGGTTCTACTGTATTTTTTATTACATTCCTGCGTCCTCCATTTATCTGTGGACATGTGTTTGTCAATCTGTATATCTATCTTGGTCTGTCTGTCTCTCTGCCTGTTTCTGTCTGTCTACTTCTGTCTGTTTTTGTCTGTCATCATAGTCATGAAGATGTAAATCATTATTTTCTTTTTATTTATACTGTTTTGTCTGCCTACCCTCTCTGTCTGCCTGTCTGCCTGTTTGCCTGTCTGTGAGCCGAGAGAGTGGGTGTGTGCTGTGGGCAAGGCATCCCCACTATAATCAAATTTCTGGCCAATTTTCGAAACAGCAGCTGCTTCCTCTGCTGTTTTGGAGGTCATCGTCAAACACGACTGACAAAAAACATACATACATACATACAAACATAATATCATCTGTCTGTACACGCACGCACACAGAGCACGGAAACCCAGGCGGAATACCAGCCCTGTACGCGGGAGGAGTGACGGACTTCATCAAGGCAGACCCCATCATCCTCAGGCCCAACCTCTACCACCTCAACCACACGCTGGAGGTGCGCTTCGTCAGGACGCTCCGAGACCGCAGCAGCTGGCTGAACGGTGAGATGGGGGAAAGTGGGGAGACTGGGGGGGAGAGGGGGGAGAAAAAGGAGGGGGAGAGAGAGGAGGGGGAGAGAGGGTGGGGGGAGGGGGGAGGGATGAGAGAGAGGGGGGAAGAGGGGAGGGAGCGAGTGAGGGAGGGAGGGGGGATATGCAACGAGAAAATAATTCTGAGGGAAGTGTGTGTGTGTGTGTATGTGTGTGTGTGCTGCTGCTGCTACTATACTACTACTACTACT
Source organism: Stramonita haemastoma (assembly GCA_030674155.1). NCBI lineage: Eukaryota > Metazoa > Mollusca > Gastropoda > Neogastropoda > Muricidae > Stramonita > Stramonita haemastoma. The sequence continues at coordinate 13,927,817 of CM060328.1, forward strand.
ACTACTACTACTACTACTACTGCTGCTGCTGCTGCTGCTGCTGCTGCTGCTGCTGCTGCTGCTGCTACTACTATACTACTGTTAGTTCGACTACTACTACTACTGCTGCTGCTGCTGCTGCTGCTGCTGCTGCTGCTGCTGCTGCTGCTGCTGTGCTGCTGCTCTCTACTACTACTACTACTACTACT